>JANAVB010028818.1:29072884-29100387 GCA_029216955.1 Iris pallida | reverse complement strand
TGATAACTGAATGTCTGAAGAGGATATACTGCTGAGGAGAGGTGTCTGGCTCCTAATCAGAGCAATTAAGTCATAATATATCCACAATGGTAAAAATAAAGTATACAATGCATATACATAATTCTAGGTCAATCTGGTCAAAAATCAACTCTTGGTCAACTCAACAGTCAAACTAGGTCATAGGAAGTCATACTAGGTCACAGGAAGTCATACTAGGTCAATTAGAGTCAAACAAGGTCAAACAAGTCAAGGTTAGTCAAATCTAGGTTAAAGTCAACTCTTGGTCAATATTCTAATCAAACTAGTCAAATACTAGTCAACATGATCAATCTGGGTCAAGTCTAGGTCAAACTTAGACCAACTAAGGTATTGGTCAAACAAAGACTAGTCAGTAAGGTAATTAGGTCAAACAAAGACTAGTCAATAAGGTAATTGGGTCAAACATGGTCAGACTAGTTAAACTAGTCATTTTATGTCAATTAGGCATGGTTTGACCAATAGTTAACTTTAGTCAACCATGGTCAACATTTTGGTCAACCTAGGTCTAGTAGGCCTAATGGTCTATCCTAACTCATTGGCCATAGGCCATAGGCTAGTAACTAGGTTCCATAGGCTAATACCATATAGGTATCTACCTTATACAATATATATATATGACTTACATACATATATATATACTACTTAGGCCAATAGGCTATGTGTCATAGGTTTCTAATAAACCTATATCTAGAAGGTCATTTATATATATACATATATATAATAGATATACAAAAGTCTATCTACTGCATATATATATCAATATATGTATACCCTATATATATAATACCAATCATTTCACATATATACATATATAAATAGCTAAATATATACATATATATACATTTTCATATATATATATATATATTATATATATATATATATATATAGCCCATAAATGTATCCCTCAAATATATATATACCAATATATATATATATATATATATATATATATATATATATATATATAATATAGCTATATATATATATATATTTATATATATATATATATATATATATATATAATATATAATATATATATATATATATATATATATAAGCCCATAAATGTATACCCTCAACTAATATATACCAAATATATAGTTGTATATAATATAACATATATATATATATATAATATAATATATATATATATATATAGAGGGAAATAGAGAGAGAGATGTGAGAGAGTGAAAGAGAGAATTAGAGAGAGAGTGAAGGAGAAAACAGTGAGAGAGAGGGACTTAGATGACACAGGAAAGGGGGGAGGGGTGTTCCAGTTTTCCTGGAACAGGAAATTGGCTCCCCACACACACACACAAAACACCCACAACCTACATATATACATACATGTATATACACATGTATATACATGTATACATCCTAAAATCTCACCTACACACTCACATACACATATACTATCTATACATATACTGAAATACACATATACATGCATAAATCATAAAAATCGATTTGAAATTCATTTTGAAAAACTGGGAAAAATCCCAAAATCTGGAAATAATAGCACTGTGTATTCGAAAACAGGTAAACCCAAATACGCACACAAAACGAGCTAAGGCTCGAACCTAAAGGTTGGTAAGTGATGCCCCAAGTGTCCTCTAGTGTCTAGGGGGCCTGACACGACACCACGACACGAAATAATGTGTCCAATCACTCAAAAACCCAATCGGGTAAATCCTGATACGCACACGCGTACACAGTCGTGCACGCGTTCCTCACGCTCGTGGACACACCACGAGACACGACACGTCTCGTGGTCATGCACACGTGTAGCCCACACATAGGGCTACACGATCCACACACTGACACGCGTCCACGACACTCCTGGACACGATACGAAACCCGTATCAGTCGTGAAAAACACGACTGATACACACGTTCAGACCGCGTCGTGCACGCGGTTGCACGTCTCGTGCTCGTGACACAGGACACGACACATCTCGTGGTCGTGTCCTTGTGTTCGCCACTTGAAGGGCTACACGCTCGTGTCACCACGAGGTGTCCTCGACTCGTATCCACGCGACACAAAGGCCGTGTCTAAGTCAAATTTTCGACTGAAACGCGCACGTGCACAGCAGTACGTGTCCAGTACGAGTAAGATTTCTCACTCGACACGACACGAGAAGTTGTGAGATTTTAGGGGCATGTTCGCAGACATTGCCCCCTCTTGTCCAGCAATTTTGGCGTGTCCACGTGCTCTGTACAGTGAGCACGAAGGGTGTGGTAGTAGGGCATGCACGCGTGTGCTCGTGCAGTGGGTTCGTGTCCATTTTAGACACGGACACAGCACGAAAACGTGCTCAGTCCACTTGGGTTGTTACCTACAAGTCTAGGGCTACACAAAATGTAATTGTTTTGGAAAAAAACACAAAAACCAATCCTTTGTGGCATTTCATCAAACAAGGGTTTATAGCCTAGGATACGTGTCCGATACGGACACCAAACCAACTCTAATTTTCACCAAACTTGACCCACAGTTATGATAGTCCTATATGCATGCATTTATGAAGAAAAATCAGAATATTAACTAGTTTTGAGGGCATTTACCTATTTGTGCAATTCCAAGGAAAAATCAATAAAGAGGGGGTGTGTGTCCTTCAACTTGGTGATGCCCAAAGCTCATAAATCCTTGCTAGCAAGCCCTAACTAGTATCCTCTAGTGTAGGGGAGTCCAATGCAAAAGGCTAGACCCAATTTGGATCAAAAATGATCAAGTTATGGTTTTGTGAGGGAATGGGAATTTCTAGGTTTATAATTCATGTAAAATGATCATGAATGAGTGTGATGGGGTTATATGGGAAGGAGGGTAGTGTTTGGCTGCCATAGGGGTAGGGGAGAGTGTCCTACCACCTTGCAAACTTAGCCCCTAAGTCTTTGACTAAGGGGTTAGATATTTAGGTTCTAAAATATCTAAAAAGTGAAATATCTAGATATTTATCTAACTAGATATTTATACATAAAGCTATTATCTAACATTAGTCTTCTAGGTTAGTTGCTAACCCCTAGATTAGGCTAAACTAGGTTAGGGATTAACATGACACTAATCAATAATTAGACAATAATAAAAACACATAAATACAAATAATTCCAAATAAATCCTAGAAAATTACCAAAATACCCTTTAGGCTAAAAAGCCCTAATTTGATGTTCTAAACCTATGGCTAGGCTCACATGATCATGGTTAGTCTCTAGGTTATGAAATCTCTAGGGTTTACACTAGGGTTATACTAGTAAAGTCACAAAGTCATAAGTCGTGACTTAGAAATAGTTTTAAATAACTAAAAATCACCAAAAATCATATCATGTCTAAAATACCATTAATAAATAATAAAAAATAATAAATTTTCAAAAATACCCAAATTTCAGAAAACTGGGTGTTACTTGTCTACCCTCCTTAAAATAATTTCGTCCTCGAAATTTAGATGGTCGTACTCCTCCTAGGTCAAACCTTCAACAATCAGGGTCGAAGCTACTACCTAGCAACATACAAGGTCAACAAGCAAAATATGGGTAGTAGACCTATACTGGGTCATGTCCAAAAATTGGCTGGCAGTTTTAGGTCATAAGGTGCCCTTAATCCAAATCGAAATCAAAAGTAACTCTATGGGGTAAATCAGGGTGGAGTCTCGGGTCAGGAAAATCATACTAAGCAAATGAAGCACACGATGGTATGCCTGAGTGGGACACTAAGGTCATGGGTGTAGAGTGTCATGTATGCGAAGTCAGTTTTGAGGAAAACAACTAGTCTTGTGCTCCTAACTTAAAAGTCACGGTAATGTGCCTACGATGATCATAATTTAGAGTGGGAAAAGTCTATGTTACCTAAATTGAACCAGAAATTATGATGCAATATTGGTACCATAGGGATAGGTTAAATGGGACAGTCTGTGGTCTCATCTAGGTGCACTAGTCATTCTAGATCAAGGCTGTCCTATGGTATCAAAACGTACAAGCAATCTAGGGTGTCCTAATTGGGAAGGTAAGGGAACAACAATCATCAAGGCTATAGGGCCGTCTACCATCCTATATGAAAATTTGTCATTAACAAGTAAGTAAGAAATTATTAAAAGTTACTATTCCATAAAGTGGTAAAAGAAAATTGAAAATTTAGGCACAAACAATCACAAATAGATTTTAGTCTTGACACGATCTAAGTTGATCAATTTCAGGATAAATCGAGATTTGGGCAAGGTAGAAAATCAATGAAATCAAGTATGAGCACGAGCATCCAATGATGAAGATCCAGGTCATGATTAAATTTAATTCAACTGGATACGAATACGAGGTTCATAGGCGATAAAATAATTCCAAGGAGAATTGTCAAGGCTATTGTGAATATGATTCTAGGGCAAGTTTAACTATGTCTCCATCCACGTAGATTAATATATGAAAAAGCGAACCAAAACGCAATAGGTTGATCAGACCATCATGCGCCGGTTCTGATTAGATAATATGTTAGTGGGTGTACACCCAATAAAATATATCATGATCAAGCTCGAAAAGGATAAGCTTGTAAAACTAAGGATAAATTTATAGCATAAGACATAAGTAAGGGTGGAAATGATGAAAGAAGATACATAGTCCAAGATCCTTAACCAATCGGGTCAAGCATTCAAGGTAAGGTACAAGGTTAAGTATTCAAGGATTCAAGCAGAACACCATCACATGCCAGGTCGAAAGAATTGAGCCAAGGTGGATCTCTAATTGAAATAAGAATTAATTTAGTATCATGGTAGAGGTTATAGTCTAGCTATTTGACCAGAAAATCATATCAAGAAAATAGAGTACAAGGAGACGGGTTTTAGTGGGACATGGAATACCTAGATGAAGGTAGGCTAGTCTTGGTCTTACATATGAAATTTGTTGGGAGATAACAGCTAGTATTATACTCTGAATATCTAAGTCACGGTAAAGGACGTCCAATGATCTAGAATAGAAAGTGGGAGTTCAAGACGTGATAATTGGTGCAAAAATTAAAGAAGATCAAATTAACCCATGGAATAAAATTAATTAGGAATCTAGTAAATAATTTAGGAACACAGTCCTAGGGATAGATAGGCTACTAGATGAATATAGTTAGGGTTCGATAAATCAAAGGTCAAGGTTAGAAGGTCTCAGTAAGGTCTTGATTTGAGGAAATGTCGAGTAAGTCAGGTTTGGGATGCAGTCACATAGTTTGGTAGAAAGAGTTTAAGTAAGATGCAGAAAATAGAGGGGACAGTTCATTTCAAGGAAAAGCAATTAGCAAGAGAATTAGATGGCAAGAAACAGATGAGAGTTTTCTCATAAATGTGATTGAGTACCTTAAAATAAAATATATTAATCTAACACAAAGAAGTTAAAATCAACAACTACAAAAATTTCAAAATCATCTACTAACACCAGGATTCAAAGTTCTATAGTAAATCCTCCAAAATCAAATTCAATCAAGGGAAAAGGAGTTTAAATCGTAATTCAAATGAGATTCTCAAGGGTCATCCCAGGAATCTCTCAAGATATTCTAACAATGATTGAGTATCCTCTCTCACTAAGCCTATTCCTCAAATCCTATCGCAGGCTGTAGTGATACTCTAGTTCGAATATCACTACATAAACTTGACCTGCATGGGCCACCAATAAAAATGTGTCACGACCTGCACCCTGTATAGGGGCACGAGAAGTGGGTACGTCCAGCCTACGCCGCAGTGTCGGCGGTATAACGCTGTCCTAGGTCAATCATCTAACAATATAAAAGTACCTGTACAGTTTATACTCTCCAAATGGGGGTGACAAACAGAATACAATCTTAATCACATCTAGGTAGAAGAATGAAAGATAGATAGATAGACAGTAACTCAAAGAGAACAGTAGAATAGATGAAATAAGTCTAAGTGTCTAGGATACATAACATCCAGAATGTCAACTCATAATACAATAAGTCTATGAGTCTATATATCTCAACATCTCAAAATACAACTCAGAATGTGAGACAAAAAGATAATATGAAAAAGACTACCTAGCTAAGCTAGCCTAGACTACTGGGGCAACATCCTCGGCTGCAGGTGGATCCTGCTGAGGGTCCACAATATAAGTATCATCTAGTCCTGCTCCATAATAGGTAGACACCAGGGCCTTATCCTCATCCTCTGTAATATTTTCAACAGGTCCAGTCAGGACAGGAACGAGCACAATACATCTCACGCAGTTCATATCAGGTTAGGAAATACGATGCAGGCAATAGAGTAAGATACATGAAATGCTGAAAGGAAATATACGATGTAAAAGAGATAGCTTGTAAAGGAAATATCTACTGTATATAGAGAACTGTAAGTGGCTAGTGATGTAGAGTACAAGATAAGCATGTGAATGGCTAAAATTTATACATGATTACACTACTGAGTTTGTACATGATTACACTACTTTGGAATTATTCACATGTCTACTTCTACTCTCCCGTTTCCCCAATCAATATACAAGGATCTAGACAAGTTACGTTATTATACATGATTACTTCACATGAGGCTCATAAATGAGTATACGTGAAGTTATACATGAGGGCTCAGTGAACATGAGAGTACATGATCACATGAGTATACATGCATGATGGAAGCATAGGAGTACATGGTGAAAGTGAAACACACGTAACATGAAGTACCTGATGCTCCCGAGGGGGATAACATCTCATGTAAAGATCCATATAGTACCAATCCGTGTTACCAACGTGACAGCATCAAGTAAAGTAATCTAGAGCGAGAAGTAAAGCCTGAACAAGTATGAAACGGTCAGAGAATGTACTCACCTGATAACTGAATGTATGAAGAGGATATACTGCCTGAGGAGAGGTGTCTGGCTCCTAGTAAAAGCAATTCAAGTCATAATGTATCCACAATGGTAAAATAAAGTATACAATGCATACTACATGATTCTAGGTCAATCTGGTCAAAAGTCAACTCTTGGTCAACTCAATCGTCAAACTAGGTCACAGGAAATCATACTAGGTCACAGGAAGTCATACTAGGTCAATTAGAGTCAAACAAGGTCAAACAAGTCAAGGTTAGTCAAATCTAGGTTAAAGTCAACTCTTGGTCAACATTCTAATCAAACTAGTCAAATACTAGTCAACATGATCAATCTGGGTCAAGTCTAGGTCAAACTTAGACCAACTAAGGTATTGGTCAAACAAAGACTAGTCAGTAAGGTAATTAGGTCAAACAAAGACTAGTCAATAAGGTAATTGGGTCAAACATGGTCAGACTAGTTAAACTAGTCATTTTAGGTCAATTAGGTCATGGTTTGACCAATAGTTGACTTTAGTCAACCATGGTCAACATTTTGGTCAACCTAGGTCTAGTAGGCCTAATGGTCTATCCTAACTCATTGGCCATAGGCCATAGGCTAGTAACTAGGTTCCATAGGCTAATACCATATAGGTATCTACCTTATACAATATATATATATGACTTACATATAATATATATAATATACTACTTAGGCCTATAGGCTATGTGTCATAGGTTTCTATATAAACCTATATCTAGAAGGTCATTTATATATACATATCTATATATAGATATACAAAAGTCTATCTACTGCAATATATATCAATATATGTAACCCTATATATAATACCAATCATTCTCACATATATATAATATTATAATATATAAATAGCTAACATATATACATATATATACATTTCATAATATATAATATATATATATAAATATTATATATATATTATTATAATATATATTATCTATATATATATATATATTTATATATATAGATATATATATATATATATATATATATATATATATATATATAAATATTATTATATATATATATATATATTTATATATAAATATATATATATAATATATATATATATATTATTATATATATATTATTATATATATACTATATATATATATATATATTATATATTATTTATAGTTGTATATAATATAACAATATATATATATATATATAATATAAATATATATATATATATATATAAATAATAGATATATTATATAATTATATATCTATATATATATATATATATATATATATATATATATATATATAATATATCTATATATATATATATATATATATATATATATATATATATATATATATATATATATATATATATATATATAGGGAAATAGAGAGAGAGATGTGAGAGAGTGAAAGAGAGAGAGAGAGAGAGTGAAGGAGAAAACAGTAGAGAGAGGGACTTAGATGACACAGGAAAGGGGGGAGGGGTGTTCCAGTTTTCCTGGAACAGGAAATTGGCTCCCCACACACACACAAAACACCCACAAACCTACATATATAACATACATGTATATACATGTATACATCTAAAATCTCACCTACACACTCACATACACATATACTATCTATACATATACTGAAATACACATATACATGCATAAATCATAATAAAAATCGATTTGAAATTCATTTTGAAAAACTGGGAAAAATCCCAAAATCTGGAAATAATAGCACTGTGTATTCGAAAACAGGTAAACCCAAATACGCACACAAAACCGAGCTAAGGCTCGAACTAAAGGTTGGTAAGTGATGCCCCAAGTGTCCTCTAGTGTCTAGGGGGCCTGACACGACACCACGACACGAAATAATGTGTCCAATCACTCAAAAACCCAATCGGGTAAATCTGATACGCACACGCGTACACAGCGTCGTGCACGCGTTCCTCGCTCGTGGCACACCACGAGACACGACACGTCTCGTGGTCATGCACACGTGTAGCCCACACATAGGGCTACACGATCCACACACTGACACGCGTCCACGACACTCCTGGACACGATACGAAACCCGTATCAGTCGTGAAAAACACGACTGATACACACGTTCAGACCGCGTCGTGCACGCGGTTGCACGTCTCGTGCTCGTGACACAGGACACGACACATCTCGTGGTCGTGTCCTCGTGTTCGCCACTTGAAGGGCTACACGCTCGTGTCACCACGAGGTGTCCTCGACTCGTGTCCACGCGACACGAAGGCCGTGTCTAAGTCAAATTTTCGACTGAAACGCGCGTGCACAGCAGTGCGTGTCCAGTGCGAGTGAGATTTCTCACTCGACACGACACGAGAAGTTGTGAGATTTTGGGGGCATGTTCGCAGACATTGCCCCCTCGGTCCACCAATTTTGGCGTGTCCACGTGCTCTGTGCAGTGAGCACGAAGGGTGTGGTAGCAGGGCATGCACGCGTGTGCTCGTGCAGTGGGTTCGTCCATTTTGGACACGGACACAGCACGAAAACGTGCTCAGTCCACTTGGGTTGTAACCTACAAGTCTAGGGCTACACAAAAATGTAATTTGTTTTGGAAAAACACAAAAACCAATCCTTTGTGGCATTTCATCAAACAAGGGTTTATAGCCTAGGATACGTGTCCGATACGGACACCAAACAACTCTAATTTTCACCAAACTTGACCACAGTTATGGTAGTCCTATATGCATGCATTTATGAAGAAAAACAGAATATTAACTAGGTTTGAGGGCATTTACCTATTTGTGCAATTCTAAGGAAAAATCAATAAAGAGGGGGTGTGTGTCCTTCAACTTGGTGATGCCCAAAGCTCATAAATCCTTGCTAGCAAGCCCTAACTAGTATCCTCTAGTGTAGGGGAGTCCAATGCAAAAGACTAGACCCAATTTGGATAAAAATGATCAAGTTATGGTTTTGTGAGGGAATGGGAATTTCTAGGTTTTAATTCATGTAAAATGATCATGAATGAGTGTGATGGGGTTATATAGGAAGGGGGTAGTGTTTGGCTGCCATGGGGGTAGGGGAGAGTGTCCTACCACCTTGCAAACTTAGCCCCTAGTCTTTGACTAAGGGGTTAGATATTTAGGTTCTAAAATATCTAAAAAGTGAAATATCTAGATATTTATCTAACTAGTATTTATACATAAAGCTAATATCTAACATTAGTCTTCTAGGTTAGTTGCTAACCCCTAGATTAGGCTAAACTAGGTTAGGGACTAACATGACACTAATCAATAATTAGACAATAATAAAAACACATAAATACAAATAATTCCAAATAAATCCTAGAAAATTACCAAAATACCCTTTAGGCTAAAAAGCCCTAATTTGATGTTCTAAACCTATGGCTAGGCTCACATGATCATGGTTAGTCTCTAGGTTATGAAATCTCTAGGGTTTACACTAGGGTTATACTAGTAAAGTCACAAAGTCATAAGTCGTGACTTAGAAAATAGTTTTAAATAACTAAAAATCACCAAAAATCATATCATGTCTAAAATACCATTAATAAATAATAAAAATAATAAATTTCAAAAATACCCTAATTTCAGAAAATGGGTGTTACAAATCCATGCTGCTGGAATTGGCCAGCCTATGCGGCCCAAATGACGAGCCTCATGCGTCTCGAAAAAACAAGAGTCATGCGGCTATGGCAGACAGAGGTTCATACGGCTGGAAAAACGGAAGCTCATGCGGCTGAATGACTTGCCGCATGGAATTCCATGCGGTCAAGTACTACCATGCGGCCAAGAAGTGCCATGCGGCCGGAATGCTCCATGCGGCCAGAACTGTTCTTCTTCTCCAAATTTCTTGAAAGCACAACCAGAGAAGCCATTGCTTCTAAGCTTTCTAAATCCTTCATTCCAAGCCCAAATCTGGAATTCCATAGGTCAAAATGCGGTAGAACGAAAATTTTCTACAGCATGGAACCATCAAGAAGCAAGTTGGCACTTGTCTAGCCCTCCTAGGTTGGTGGGGGAGTTATGAGGAAGAAGAAGAGTAATAAGAAGAAGTAATGAAGAGAGAGAAAAAGGGGATGAGGCTTAAATGAAGGAGTGGTGGTAGGTGGGGAGTTGGGTTCATGTTAAACCATCCAAGGCCGAAAATAAACCAACTCGGGCCGAACCCAAAAGCAAAGCAGAAAGTAAAAATGCTGAAAGTAAAATTATAGAAAAATTAATTAACGTGAAGTTAAAGGAATTTTTATATATATTAAAACAGTACATGAATTAAAATACGCATTCTGGGAACGGAAAGTGACATATAAGGACACGTAAAACATAGAACAAGAAACTTAACCATCTATGTGATTTTTTAAGTGCAACTTTCAATATGTGATCAGACTGGTCCACTACACCATACGGTCGACATAGGATTTGCATTCTCACTGTCTACTTTGTATGAAATAAAATACGATCTACGAGGTTCATCACATATCTACTTAGTACGTACTTCCCCACCCGATTACAACAAATGGATTAGTCACGACAATAAATCGGGAAACACGGTAAACTAAAACATGATATCATGACTAAAATCCATATGACACTAACCTGTGTACCGAACGTGTCAAGAATCAAATATGTATCACTAATCATACAATTATAGTAACTAATAATATTGGAAACAAGCAAGAACTGTACTCGCCTGGTGTCCTGAGATGCTGATAAAGGTCTGGTAAAGCAAAGAAGCCAACTTCCGCAAATGTCATCGGATGCTGAAATAAACATAAAAATGTATTTGATATAAAATATATGTATAAAAATGCCAACCCAAAAGTCCAATTCCTGACACACGGGCAATATCATAATTTTGGGTCAAAATAATGTTCGTCGTTGGACCCGCTTTGCACCAAAAAGTATGCCAGTACCTACGGTCAATAAAGTCATCAAAATATAGGTCTACAGGTCGAGTTTGATGAAACGAACCCAACCATATGTCCAAAGTTGGATTTCGGTAGGCCGTGCACAAATTCAACCATTGGATCGGGTCGCGGGCTCGCCAAAATAGCGTTCCGATCGACCTTCTCAGAATCTGACCAAACTTGGCATACAGGACCAAAAAAATAATATATTCCTTTTGGCACAAGTTTTGTCTTCAGGTGGCGAACGTGTACGAAGTTAGAGGCTAGTTTGTAAAGGGGCTGATACGGGTATCTCGACCGATACGCCTCGATTTCGTCGTGTACGCACAACAAAATTGAGTTTCGTCGAATCCTACATGTCGACAACATCTGTATGCGTCTTTCGATGCTCATGGATTGCGACCACATGGCCCGGTTTGTCGGGCGCACGCCTTATCAGTGATTTTCACAAAAATTTAGTTCTAAAAATCTATTTTTTCCCAATCTTTGAAATCGAATTACTTTTTGTATAGTATTTGAAAAATAAATCTGCAAAGAGGGTTTTGATCTTCTATAGGTTATATATAATTCTATTCGAATGAAATTTTGTAACTGTTAACTGATTGGCAAGGAATTGCCTTCCAAAATGGAGGTTTGAAATACAAAATTGTTTTTGTTTCCAATCATTTTTCGTAATTTTTACAAGGATTTTTTGGGAAATCAAATTCAGTAGATCGAAATCTACTTGAACAGGTTTGAAAGGGTCAACTAGGCTCTCTGTAACAATTTATGGATCAAGTTTTCATCAAACATGGAGGAAGAAAAATATACGTTTGAAGTCGGGTACCTAGGGGTCGATCTGCAAACTATTGCTGAGAATTGCCGCCTCTTCTGTGGCGTCTGTACTAATGTTGCTGTCGTACGACCGGCTGACAGCACACCAACGGTGCGCACGGTGGCAGCGACAGCCTGGGGTCATCTCGGGTCGACGGGGCACGACTAGGGTTTTGAAAAAGTTTTCTCCTCATTGTCGATACCTATATATGAAGGGGAATCGGGTCGGGGGCTTGGGAATACTGTTCATGTGGGAAAAATATTTGTTGAGGTTTCCTTTTTTTTCTTTTTTTCTTTTTTCTTATCTTTTTTTCTTTTATATATATATATATATAGGTATATATATACTCCTATATAAAATTAAATAGAAATCCCTATGAATCTCCAAAAATTCATAATATGTTTTAGAAAGTTAAATAATTAATTATTTGCCTACTATAGCATTACTTGTTATATACTAGTATAAAATTATAAGCTAACCACAAAATTCTATTCAAAAATATTTTTATTATCAAAATATTAAAAATGAATTATAATTCATAAAAAAGTCTAAAATTCAAAAACAAGTCATAAAATATTGTAGTAAATGTTTAGCATAAAAATTTCCTATAGTTGTATAGGGTGTAACAACTACCTGCTATTTTTAATATTAGCAAAAAAATATCACTATTTAAATACAAAGCTATAAGTTAGAAAAAACTGAAAAATATATTAAGTAAAATTAATAAAAGAAAAATATTCTAAAATTTAGGGGATTTATATCCTACCCAACTTATAAAAATTTCATCCTCGCAATTAAAATAAATTCTAATATCAAAGAACAACACAATTAATACAAAGGGAGGGTAGCTATGTCAAATCGTAACTCAGTTTCTGAAACGAAGGAGGAGGGTAGTTATAAGAGGAATCCAAATTGACGTCATATTCTATAAGATGTGGTCTTCTTTATTCAAGACTCTACCCAACTTATAGAAGTTGGCTAACTGTAAAAATTATCGTTACTAAACTTTCTGAGAAGGACAATTTCTAAGGGGAGGTACAAGAATATTGGATATTTGTTGACTAAAGTCTCGGATTCTAAGTGAGTCTATATATTGCCATGGCGTTCTTGGTCAATAACTTCTATAGAAGGAATATTACAACATTGTTTCTATCGGCCATATTTTCAACAAGATGGTAGGAATCTCTTGTTCAAATACGACTAGATCGTGTTAGTTCAAAGGAATTCTTGTCTTCACCTATCATGGGTAACTAAGAGATGAGAGTCCACAATAGTGCAGAACCTTGCTGTATATTTAGATTAGGTAAGTGTTTGAAATCTTTAAGTCATAATAACTAGCGTGTGCGGGATCAATGTTTGGTGTTGTGTATGAGGCATATGCTTGCTTGAGTGGAATACAAAAGTCATGGGTGTGGTGTTTCTTGTATGGATCATGAGTATTTAGTTTAGTTAAGGGAATGGGTCGATATTCGCATGGTTAAAATCAAATGGAACGAAAATAGACATCTATGGTTTGTTCTAAGGGAAATATGTCATACATGTGGTGTAATTGAAATGGAGCATAAGAAGGGTGTTTGTTGGGACATGTATGTTATGTATGCAGCTTGACTGGTCTAGTTCATGAGCACAAAATTTGTTGGAAGAAAAATGCTAGTGTTGTGCTCCCAATATTAAGATCATTGTAGAGGGTATCGATTGATACGGATAGGGGTGGACGTTATGAACCACTGTTTTATTAGTTCAATTGAAACCAATCTATCTCTATCATTTATAAATTCTTAGAGAAGCTTCCTATAAACTTCAGGAATTTCATTCTCGTTGTGAAGCTAAAATATGATTCTATGACAGAGCATAATTTGAAGAATCAATGTCGCAATCTTTTACCGCGGTTATCTGAACGCACGAGCAAAGGGATATAAAGTACAATACGAAGATCATATCAAAACATCCAAACAGATGGAAGAATGGTTACGAATGGAATCCCATTCTAAGATAGAGAGTACGCTAAGTTTAGGGTTCTACCCAACTTATAGAAATTGGTTAATCGTGGAAGCACAGTGATATGACTTCTATGAAGGCCAAATTTCAAGGAGTGGTATAAGAACGAGGACTTCTGATCGTAGTTACAAACTCTAAAGGAAGTCTAGGTATTACTTAATCAATATTGTTCATGTATTGGCCACGTTTTATCAAGGCAGTAGAAGCGGTCTTGGTAAAGTATAACCGAACAAATTTGGTACATCGGGATTCCATTCATCACATAACAAGGATACAAAGAGATACGGTTAAGGAATTTATAGAAGGAGGATTATTGGACCAAGAGATAAGGACTAAATGTAGGTGCAGGGTCCTATTTTATAAAGTTTGGTTTTATAGTGCAAATATGGCGATATGCATGGATAGGTTTAACTAGGTTGACGTAAATCTGTGTTTGAATGAATCTTGGATTTTAATTTATATTGGCTAGACAAGATCCCATAAAATCAATCTAACCTTTCCTATTAGGTTAGGGTAACCTAGAATAGGTTCAAACTCAAGTGGTTGTGCTAGTTCCGGGTCAGATTGGTTAACTAGGTTTCTTAATCCCAAAAATGTGCCTTTTGTGACCTTTGTGTTTAAGTAGCATATGGGAACACCATTATATGGTACACTAGTGGCATGTGCGTAGTGGACTTCACGTAGATCACAACCATATATTGGGCCGAATGATTTGAGTCGAGTTTAGACCTCTAATTGAAGTCGGGAAGTACATTGGTATTACGGTAAGGGTTATAGTTAGTCTTTTTGACATGAAAGTCACATCATAAAAATAGAGTACAAGGGGACATGTTTGAGTGGGACATGATATGCCTAAATGAAGATGGATTCATCTAGGTCTTGCATATGAAATTTGTTGGAAGGTAACAGCTAGTATTATATTCCGAATATCAATGCCACTGTAAGGGACACCAAATGATCTAAATAGAAAGTGGGTGTTCATGAGGCACTTAATTTATCATCCTAGTGGAAACTATTTTATCTTAATCATTCGGTAATCCTAGTAATTCTAAAATTTAGAGGGTTTTACAACCTACACATTTCAGAAAATCCCTTCTTAAAATTTTAAACCAAGGCACGATTCTAGGATTAATGGAGTTAGAAAAATTCAAGGTCATGAGATTGTCCCTTGACTTTTGAGTGTAGAAAATACTACATGACAAAATAAAAAGATGATACGGTAGATATGAACCAAGTTTGAAGATAGTTCTCAGATTTTAAACAGATGGAAGAACGATTGTGTATATATAGCTTTCATGGCCATATGTGGTATGGTGAACTAAGGGGGACATTTTGTGTCTATCTTCCCTCAAACACGAGCGTTTGTTTTTACGAATTAAATAAAGACGAAAACCAATAAAGAGTTCAAGGGAGAGGGGATCGAATGTGAATATGAGGTTCCAAGGGCGATTGAATAATTCAAAGGGAGTTGTCAAGGCAGTTGTGGATGAGATCCTAGAGACATCTATATCTCAATCCATATAGGTTAATCATATGAAGAGCGAACAGATGCACTAAGGTTAATCAGACCATAATACACTGATTCTAATTAGACAATATGCTAGTGGACATCCCCAATAAACGTACATCCTGAACAAGTGTAGCTCCCCTTCCCGAATTTTTTTGAAATATTTTTATTATTTATTTGATTTAAATGTAACTTTAGAATTTTTTTAGTTAATTATTACGGTAGATGACTTTAGCCGTGATTGAGTTTTAAAGTACCGGACGACTAGGAATCATGGCACGGATAGTGCAGTGGCGTGCCTTGACTAGGGTATTAGCCAGAGTAGGGAAGGCCGAGTCATAAGTGTGCTCTAACTAGGAAAACTAGGCCAAGTTGCGACATGACTACTATAAATGATTTAATTATTTAGTATTAAAGATTATTGATTTTTAGTAGACCCGGCTGTACTATTCTAGCCCAGACCTGACCCAAACCAAGGTCAGTCCATGTAGTCGGGTAATGCATCCTAGGACGTCCATGTGGACATACATTTTACATGTATTAATCCTGGTATGTCCATATAAGTATTTTTATATATAAATGATTATTATATATATTGTATAGGGTATTGACATTAAAGTGATGTTTAATTAGAAATAAAGGTAAGTGTGAATTTAGGATATAGAAAGGTTGTTATTATGGTTATTGTTGTTTGTTAATTAGAATCCCACTAATTTTGCAAAAGTTTACAATTAGTAATTATTTTTAAATACTTTTATTTATTAAATAGCTTATTAATTAGTTACATGATTCATTTGGTTAGTGAGTCGTATATACAAGTTATTTTCCTACGAGCAGATTCGTGTTGAATATCTTTGTAATTCATTACTTAGCCTATATCTTAAATTATTCTAGAAAGTTGTAGTATATAAGTATATGAATATATAATTACATAAATATACATATATAAGTATATAGGGAGGGAGAGTAATAAAAAGAAATAATAGGGAAATCCCAAGTCCAGCCCAATCCCATCCCAGCCCAGCTGACCCCAGCTCAGTCCAAAACCCACCCCACAGTAAATCAGCCGAGCTAGGCCGATCCCCCGAGCCTACCGAAATTTTTGTTCGGGGTTTTTTTTTTCCCGCAAGCAAGTATATATGTAAACAGAGAGCGAGAGGGAGTTGTGATCAAAACCCTAAAGCTCAAACCTGCACGCCACTCCTCCCCTGACCCTGGGCGTTCACTCGCCACCAGCAACGCCGTCGTGCGCGGCCGGAGTTGGCCAGAGCGACAATCGCGGTTGACGCCACTTTACATGTCCAGTTTTCCCTCATTTAATCGTTTTCTCTTCCAATTGATTCTTTTGTATCGCAGCATATACACCTAGAAACCTTGCTAATTAGTTTATATAGGATCGGATTCGATTAGACAGTAGATCGAATTAGAAATCGATAAAAAAGTTGTCCGAAACAGGACAGTTTTAGATATTCAAGCACCAAGTTGGAAGGCGAATTCCTGCCAACCCATTGACTTATTAGAAATTCTATTTAAACACACTTTTAGACAATATGTAGGGCTGCACAACCCAATTCGCAGAAGTCGATTTCATCGACTACGCGCCGAGAAATCGGATCCCAAAGTTCATGAAAAACCTGTTTTAAAAAATAATAAAATTCTTCGATACGACGTATGTTCCGCCAATCCGGTGACGTGGTCGCGAACCGAAAGCATCAAAAGATGCGTAACGACTTCGTGGATGTATGGACTTTGACGAAATTCAAATTGGTCGCGTGTGCGCGACGAATTTGATGCGTATTCGTCAAAATTTATCGTATCGACCTTTGTGCAAATTTCTTAATTACTTTGTACATGTTTATCAGATTGAGACAAAACTTGTGCCAGCAGGACCGCATCATTTTTTTGTCCTGTATGCCAAGTTTGGTCCGATTCTGAGATAGTTGATCGGATTGCCATTTTGCGGGTCCCACGATCCGATTCAACGAACGATTTTATGTTCGGCCCACCGAAATCGACAATTGGACATACCGTTCGGTACGTATCATCAAAATGAACTTGTAGACATATAGTTTGACGACTTTATAGACCATTAACTCTGGCATGCTTTTCGGTACAAAACGGGTCCAACGGTAGACATCGTTTGTCCCGAAATTCCCGTTTTGTCCCCGTTTCCAGAATTGGACTTAAGGACAAGCAATCCTAGCTAATTTGACTATTCTGAGAATTTTGGCAATATCTGTTTCATCTTTCGGAGACAATTATGATGATTTGGACTTATCAGCTTACTAGTTGACTATATTTTGTTGGATCTGCGTGCAACCTCCAGGCAAGATACCTCGCCTCCCTCTATAGTTTATTTTCAAGTTTATAGTTTTATTTTATTAGTGTATTATCATAGATACTATAATTGTTATAGATTTTATGTGATTTATTAGCTTTCTAGTTGACTTGATTTATCTAGTTTCTACATACCGTGTTCACCAATTTATGGTCTTGCTTGACTTGACAGTGTAGTTATACCAGACTTGACTGTGTCTTGACTTAGACGTACCTTGTCTCACGAATACCTTGCTTGATTCATGTCATAGAACGAGTACGTGTAATTGAACTGCTAAATCCTTGTTATTATTTTTCCTTGGCACCAGAGAGTCCACTCGGGACGAGGGTGTTTGCGTTGATCTGTTTACATCCGTGAGTCCACACTCGGGACGAGGATGTCGATTATTTACATTAGAGAGTCCACACTCGGGACGAGCATGTCGATTATTTGCATCAGAGAGTCCACACTCGGGACGAGGGTGTTGACTTGACTTGCACCAGAGAGTCCACTCGGGACGAGGGTGTTCACATCAGAGAGTCCATACTTGGGACGAGGATGTTATACTTGCACTAGAGAGTCCACACTCAGAACGACTGTGCCTTGCCGTAAACTAACCAGAGAGTCCACACTCGGGATGAGGGTTAGTACAAACCAGAGAGTCCATACTCGGGACGAGGGTTAGTGATTAGTTCAAACCTGCGAGTCCACTTGGGGCGAGGGTTTGGTATTCCTTTGATATCGTGTTCGCTTGTTCATCCAACAATTCAGTTATGTGTAGTTGTTCTTGTATTCCAATTCATTGTCCCCTGTTAGTAGCCACGTGTCGTTTCACTTGTTAGTAGTGTGGTCGTAGTATCTTGACATGTTAAGGGTCGTTTCTTATATCCTGTTTATATTATCATGCATGATTAAACTGCTAGATAGGCATGTTTATATGTATCTTTCTATGTCCTCTGTGGACCTGATGATCTCTTCAGGTTTAGCGACTGCATGGAGTTAGTTAGCAGAGCGGGATGGTAGAGGATTACGATGTATAATACAGGTATTAGTCAGTAATTTTAAATTATTATCCTTTCGTGTTTTACATCCTTATCATGAGTTATCTTGCTTATTGATTCAGTTTAGAGACTCTTGTTATTTTCTTTGGAGTCTCATCGAACATATATGCTAGTGGGCTGTAGACCACGACATATAGTGTTCATTCATGTTTCGTATACTTATTATGGATTTGAGATATATTTGTTTTGCCATGATTTGGCAGAATACCATAGCCTTGACAGCGTTTACGTATTCGAGAGGGGCTGGAGTCCGCTCGATACGTAGCTGGCTTCCTCACGTACTTGCATCCAAAAAGCGGGGCGTGTCGTGACAACAAGTTCGATAAAGAATAAGCTTGTAAAACTAGGCTATAATAAAACATTAGTCAAGGTATTCCAAAAATATAATTATGCAAGATTTATGATTGAAAGAAGGCACAAGTAGTTCAAGTTCATTAAAATCTAAGACTCGCCCGGTGTTATTGCCTTTATGGTTTTTCTACTTGTATTTTTTTTGGTCTAAGGCCTTGGTCGACCAATGGATTAGTGACCTCTAAACTCTATAGTCTAGGTAAACCTATTAGTGTCAGTCAAAAACCTCGTTAATAGGTCATAAGGACAACGAGATGCTAGGTTGGGAGGTATGCTACCCAACTTATAGAAATTTCCACTAGTATTAGCTTTGAATCAATAGGACATACAGGTCATTTTCCTAACCTCCATAGTATCTGAAAACTGTAATCATGACTGAAGTATTTTACCAAGAATTTATGCCTCGCCAGCGTACACTCGACTAGTAAACCCTTAGTTTCGTGACTCAAATATGATATGATATCAAATATTTTATTAACTCTATCCAATATTGATATAAAGATAACTAAGATAAAAAGACGACAACTAAGACATAGTTTTAACAATATTCAATATCCTAAGTTTACTTGAAATAATATCAACTTTAGGGGTCATGCCTTGCCAGTACGCTGGCTGCAGTGAACCCCGCAGTCTCCGTAACTCAAATAAATAGCGAAAGTACGCTTCTACCTTGCTATTATAAGTCATTAAAAATTATTCCAACTATATCCATAAGTATTTTAAAGGAGCTTAAATTCAAACTAGTCGGTTATGATAGAAAAAAAGTGTAACTATCTGTTCTAGAAGTGACAATATCAATTTTGAAAATCAAATTATTGATTAGGTATCAATTTGAAAATTAAACAATCGACTAAAAAAATGACCGAAGATGAGAAGTAAAAATTTCCAATTTCTATTTCTCTCATACTCAAGGATCGAGGGACAAACATGAAACAAAACTGACTCGAAATTACTAGATGGATAATTGGGTCATGTTAGGCTCAAAAGTCAATGGGTGGAAATAGAGTATTGAATAATTACTTATGGAAACAAATAAGTGATACGGCTTACGCAGGAAAGATAACTCGAACAAATTATCAATGTTAATGATTGAATCATAGGAAGTCATAATTTACCAAGTGAATAGTCTACCACCTTGGATCCTACCATCATGTCAAAATAAAATAAGGTATCCTCATAGGAGAATTTCTCAATTATCTAATAGGGTTTCATATTTAATAAATTTCTACATAAATCACATGACCTATGTAGTAATCTTAACTACCCGTATTCGAATTGAATTAGGCACTCTTATGGTATACCTAGTCCTAGTCATTCTCCTAAAAATTAAACCAATCCGAATTGTGAATGAGCACTTCCTAGTCGTAGGCTCGCAATAGTAACTAACCTAAGTACTATCACGAGTTCGTACAATTTTACGAAAACTGACATGCATGGGCCACCACACCCAAATAGGTCGTTGGACGGTTCAGATAATCTCTTCTTATATAACGCCGTCTTTGGCCAATTAATAATTCTTTATTGCATGTCCTGGTCAGATCATGCTTACTGCTTGTCTGCAAGTACATGTTAGACGAACAAAATAATATGATGTAGTATGATACACGCATAGCAATATGATATAGTAATATTATGACAATGCTAAGTTTATGTAGCAAAATTATAGTGATTACATGATTATTAATGACGTCATTATGTCAAACTTAATCAATTAGCCATATTCAAAAATATGATATAATCATTGGGCGAACATATCCCACTATGTATTCTATCTTGATAACTTCAGTTAATATCTGAAGAGATCACCAGGTCCTTAGAGGACTAGAAAGGTACATAATATAAATGCCACTAATAACAGTAAATAACAAGAAGTGGAAGGATAATAAAATAACGACAGTAAACGCACAAGCGATGACACAGGAGTACGAGTATTGATACAAATTGTGACTACAAGGTATTATCGAGTAAACTACAGCGTGACACACGATCCTATAAAAGCAAAATGGGACGTGCTAACTATCTGCATAAAGTCTCAATCGCAGCATGGCATGTTACTAACGACCGAGATTCGTCAATAGCCATGTACCAATAACATCGACAAGGATATAGGGAGCAAGTCCTATGTAAAGTCTCTATTACAGCACAATGCATACTAACGATCGAAAAAGGGGAACAGGTCAGATACATAACAAGCCACTGACACGAATAATTATGAAAGTTCATAAAAAACCAGATGATATGGTAAAACATAGATATAAAATATGGCAAAGCAACAAGTATATAGCATAAAAGAGACATATAAAAAAAAATAAAAAAATATGCATATAAATAAATTGTATATAGGGCAAGGTCTACTTGTCTGGTGTAGAATCGACCATATCCCAATAAGCATGTAGTCAAATCAATGGGCCACAAAAGTTAAAGTTTCACAAACATCCACGGATGCTGAAATAGACATCACTAATGTTCTTGTCATAAGAAAAATATCTAAGATTGACTACCCATAAGTCCAATTCTGGATACAGGGGTAAAACGATAATTTTGGTCAAAATAGTGTCCGTCATTCGACCCGACTTGCACTGAAAAATATGCCAAAACCTATGATCTATAAAGTCAAAAACTATATAACTGCGAGTCCATTTTTTTATACAAATTCAATAGTACTACTAGATTTGGATCCGATGAGCCGTGCACAAAATCGTCCGTTGAGTCGGATCATGGGGGCGCCAAAACGATGATCGGTGCAACTGTCTTAGAATCAGACCAAACATGGCTCAGAGGAACAGAAAAAAAATGAGTCCAGTGGCACAAGTTTCGTCATGCTTTGGCATACATGCACGAGGTAATTAAGAATTTTACAAAGTGACCGATACAGAGTATCTCGACCGATACACCTCGAATTCATCGTGCACCCACAATCATTTGAGTTCCTTTAAAACCCACACGTTCGTAACATTCGTATGTACCTTTCGATGTCTTTGGGTTGCGACAAAGTTTCCCGTTTGTCAGGACAGGCTCTGTGTCAGTAAAATTTTCAAAACGTACTCTTTAAAACCATTTTTCCATGATTTTGGAAAACAAAATTCTTAATCTATATTGGATGAAAATGGAAATTCAAGAAGGGTTTCAATATCAGTTAGGTTGTCTAAATGATGTTCAGGTGGTTTTCCAATATTCGTGATATCATGGTCGCAAGTCGCCTTCCAACTTGAGATTTCGGGATAGTTTCTAAACCAAAAATATCGAGTTTTTCCTTGATTTGGGACTTGATTTTTGTCACATACATCGTGAATTAGAAAAATATACCTAATGGTTTTGAATGTGGTTAGGTTGTGATTGTACCTGAGAAATTGATTTATGAAATAAAATTACATGGAGGAAGAAAATGCATTACGAATTTGTGTTGCTGCTACGCTACTACTGTATATGTGCTGCTGTCGCTTTGGCTGTTGTACGCTCACGGCTGCACATCTGCCGGAGGTGGTCCAGGCAACGCGCGTGCGGCAGGACTTCGTCTAGGGGTCACCGCTGGTCGAGAGTTTAGGGTTAGGGTTCCCTCTCCCACTCTTTCTCTCGATTATATGTATACAAGGGGCAGTTGTATGTTATTTGGGCTCGGGTGCTGTGGTATTATTGTTCCTGCAAGGAACAGTAACCCACATTTGTTATAATATATATATATATATATATATATATATATATATATATATATATATATCACACACACATAATTCCTACACTTATAAAAAAAATTCTACATAAATCTCAACATTTATAATTATTTCTTAGCATGTAGGACTATTTTATAAATATATATTTATTAGTCCAAAATAATTTATACACCTTAATTTAGTAGTAAAGCAGAACTATTTATACTAATAAAAAAAATAATATCAATATATTTAGGCTGTTTTAGAGGCAGGGAGCTGCCCTGTATGGTCGGTATGGGTTTGGTTCCTGACAATTCCGGGCTAGTTAGCACAATCGGGTTTCCTAAAAATCAAAAAGTCTTAATAACTATTTTATTAACTGTTTGTAGGGATTAAGTCATAACTTTGACTTGTTTCTTAGCAAGAACACACATATGGTTTGGCCTGCCCTTCCACGTCTAAAACACGTCAAAGCACACAACTACACTAGTCGTGCCAAAATTATAATCGATATGCATCTCAAAACTTAGTCATGACTAAGGCCATATATATATATATATATTTTTTTTCGAACAACTCCTTTATTGAAGATAAGTGGCGGAAACAAAAAGTACAGTGGACTTAAAAAAGAAAAAGAGAAAGCAACAACTATTGATTCTTCCGCCCATGGAGCATGCCACCGTAGCCTTTCCGATTTGCCGTTGGATCTCCTTGCAAACTTGCCACCCGTTGTATTTGTATTGTTCGTACCGCCACTTGTTCCTGTTCTTCCACAGAACCCAGCAAATAGCCCCGACGAAATTTGTTTGAAATGAAGATTATTTCTTCTCCACCAAGTTGAAGACATTCCTCCAAGCTGGACACACGTCCTCTAATTGAACGAGAGATTGGTTCGTCCTCCATGCTTGCTTGGCCAAATCACTCTCAAAGAAAATGTGCTGGATATCTTCAGGTTGAGGATGAAACAACAGTGACAGGAGGAAGCAAGCTGATAGCCGAGTCTTTGAACATTGTCATATATATATATTATATATATATATATATATCTATATTAATATATATATATATATAGTATAGGCTATTAAAATATATTTACAAAATTGTATCTAAATCTATTTGGCTGTATAAAACCAAAAATAAATTCAAAATAATTCTACTAAATTATGGTAAACTAATATGGCTCTACCAAGTGGTTGGCTAGGTTAGGGTCCAAATATATTCTCCATTCAAATCGAACCCGAAAAGTCAACCAATGAGTCTCTTGTGTCATTTACAATAAATAGCATATGGGTACTCGATCGAGTGACACACACTTGGCATGATATCGTAGGCTCAAATGGGTCAAAAGCATATATTGGGTCAAATGGTTTGATCGATGTCGAGTCCCGAACTAAAGTGGAAGTTAGGTCTAGAATTACGGTAAACGATCAAATGTGAAAACGACCCGAGTTGTACGAAGTCAAAAGATGTTAGAGGAAAAGTTTGGATGGGACATGATATATCAAATTGAAGGTAGACTTGTCTACTTCAAAACTCATGAAGAACGTTTCGAAAGATTGGCATTTGTTGTGCTCAAAAATCAAAGCTACAAAAAAGTACATCTATAGTCATAGTTAATAAGAAAATATAATTTAATAAATATAAAATATATAATCGTATAAAATAAAAAATTCCAAAATTAGGTTGCTTACAGATGGTGATTTATGAATTCACTCTTATGCAACACGTGCGTCATACTTGTCTAGCATCTACATCAGGACTTAACTGGCATCACTTACTTTTATCTAGCTAGCCTTGTACTTGATTTGCGTGTCAGAATGGTAAATTTATACTAGTCGGACGGGAAAATACTTGAGTAGACATGTAAAAAATTCCCAAATTCTGAACATCCCCTACTGGTCTAATATGGAAGATAGTTGTTGCATAACTCAATGCAATGAGCAGTATTAACCCCTAGTCGTTTACATTTCGAAAGTGGTATTTAAAAAAACAACTAGTTTAGTCATATTCTTGCTGGCTTACTTATACCTGCTGGACATATCATATCTATCTTAGCTTAGTCTCCTTTATTACTGTCTTTACTGCCATACTCTCTTGATTCACCATGCTCATTTTTGTTGCCTTATTTAACTATTGTTTATTTTATTTCTGGATTCAGTCTTTTCTAATCATGTTTTACTTACTATAACTTTTTATAGTCTCTATCAATTAATTAGAATACTGTTAGAGGTTGTGCTTCGCTCCAATCATGATTAGATAATATTTTTTCTAGAGGACTTTAGAGGATTGATGTTCGACATATTACTGTCCACAGGAGTTGAGGTACGGCCTTGGACCCAGTGTCAGGAATGATTACCAGAAGGTCTAGTCGGAATCATAGTATCATAGTTTGTTTTCATTAGCATTCTGGTACCGTATTTGTTTCTGGCTTATATTTAAGAGTTGGATGTTGGATATTATTGTTGTTCTGGGATGTTGTTTCTATTTAGACTATATGGTTATGTTAGACTTCTTTGATATCGTATCATGATTTAGATAGGTGATTGAGTATTGTTTGCTTTAATATCCTGTCCTCCTTATGGAGTTATTGTGTGAGATGCTAGATAGTTATTAATGACCTAGACAGCGTTCTACCGTCGATATTGCGGCATAGGCTGGACGTACCCACGTACTTATGCTCAAACATCTGGGTGCGGGTCGTGACTCATTTTTATGGTAGCCCATGTAGGTCAAGCTTCATAAATAGAGCAAATGTCGTGGTAGTACAACGGCTTAGTTGTACTACAGCGAGCCTGTGATAGAATATAAGAAATAGGATATTAGGATGAGAGAATACCCAATCACAATTAGGACTCCATGAGAGATTCCTAGGATGATCCCTGAGAATCTTAATATAAATCCTATCTCAAATCTATTTCCACTTGTTTTCGTCAACTCTTTCTTGTTCGTTGTTGAAATTGATTCTTAGTGCTCGTTATTGACTTTGATTTTGTATCAAGATGCATTTATGGACTATATTAAGGGTATATTCTGGTAATACATACTATGCAAGGTAGTGAGGATTGCAGTCGTATCTCAATATAAATCCTATCTCAAAATCTATTTCCACTTGTTTCGTCAACTCTTTCTTGTTCGTTGTTGAAATTGATTCTTAGTGCTCGTTATTGACTTTGATTTTGTATCAAGTGTGTTTATGGACTATATTAAGGGTATATTCTGGTAATACATACTATGCAAGGTAGTGAGGATTGTAGTCGTCCGTCTTTTTTATGGATTCTAAAGTTTACCACGACCATATTAGCTGGCGAGAAAAAATCTTGATCACATAATTTCGGATATACTAATCATAGTTATGGAATTTAGAATTTCTGGTAGCCATACTAGCTGGCAAGACGGTTATTCTGAATAACATAATTTTAGATCTATATACCATAAATATGGGACCCAGAGTTATCACAGCTATATTGACTGGCATGGCGAAGATTATGGACAACATAATTTTCGAGCATAAAAGTATGATTATCAGATTCTTTGCTAGATTGTTCGGCTTATCACCTCTAATATCCTTAACTATTTGATTGTTTGCATTTAGCATAGAACATGCTAGACTCTTAGAGATTGAAATTTTATCTTCCATTCTGTTTTATTTGATTGCTATCTTTCTCAATGTCCTTCCTCTATAATATATTATCTTGTGCCATATTGATTTCCTTCGTTTGATATATCTTCAAGATGTCGCTGAAACCAGATCTCATTTCTTTGGATCTATAATAACTTCTGAGAGGTCTCCTACCTCTCGACCCCATGTTCAGGATGTAAGAGTTGCTCCTACTACTTCTTCTGTTCGTTTAGGAGTTTCAACTGCTTTTGGGGGTGCTCCTCCACCTGTGTAGAGGACTGTTCCTATAGAACCAGCGGGATTCCTCCACCTCCAGCTGACTGATGCAGCATAAATATTTACGTTGTTCTAGCAGATAATAGAGGCTCAGAGAGCCCAGGCTGAGGAGCAACAGCGATAGGCTGAGGTAATGCATCGAAGTATTGAGAGTGCCCACCAGTTGGCATTAACTGCAGTCGAGAAGGTAGCACTTGT
>JANAVB010028818.1:29017884-29067884 GCA_029216955.1 Iris pallida | reverse complement strand
GCAATGAAGGGTTCAGAACATATATAATATTCAGGATATACAGTGGGCTATATGGTGAACAATTGAAGTAAATCACTTCATGCTCTGATACATGTTTGTATCAGTAAGGTGGCTTACAAAGGGGTGCATAACAATAGCCTCATGGTGCTGTCAACTAACAGTAATACAGGGCATGCGGTGGACAACAAAGAGTGAAATATATGGAAATCAATTTGAGCAATGACTAGGTTATACAGTGAATGTAAAGATGCCTATGCAATGCAGGATGTTATAACTAGATGTATTCAGTGTATGTTTCATCAATACAGTGATGGAAGGATACCATGTGAGTAGTGGGAAATGAACATGGTGTTGTGTAAATGACAGGGAAGAACAGTTGGAACTAATGGACTGAACCTTAGTGAATTAGGACTGAATGCTATACCCATGGACTGAGAATCGAGTATGGATGATGCAACGTTATCAAGGACTGAACCTTGAACAATTAGGACTGATACTGCAAACTGGTAAGTACCAGGTGGTGTGGGACATGCTAAACCTGGAACCATATGGGAATCTGGAGTCCCAGATATGAACATGGACTGAATCATCAAAACTGATGAATGGCATATGCAGAACATGTTCAAATGTTTGCAGGGCTCATTTGGAAATGCAGGATATATCATATGGATGCGGGGCTCGACCAAAATAATGGACTAAACCAATCATTAGAACATTAGTAATGTTCCTGACTGAACATCTAAGGAAAACTCGATTGTTGCAGAGGTTTGATACCCAAATCCCATTTGAAATGAACCTAAACAAGTAAAGGACATATATGTTATGGACAAAAATCACTATAAATGCAGTAAATGAATTCAAAGGGTCATGCATGGGTATATTCGAATGCAGTATCCATTCAAGTGTATGCAACAGGTGTTCAGATACAAGTGTGTGTTTGCAGACAACTAAATGTGAGTATCAAAGAGTATGCAAGGGTGAACGAAGTATACAGCAGAGTAAATTAAGTGTACACAGACAATGAGGGTATCCACGTGTCTAATGGGACACCCACGAGTCCAAGAATTAGGACACGAGGTGTCCAAAATCCCAAAATTGAAAATGACAGAAAACAGAAATCCCAGTCCTCGTACACGCGTGCCGAGTCGTTGTGGACTCGACACAGAGATCGGGGTGGGTCGAACTCGTGTATATGGGTTCATCCATAGTAGGGCTAGGATTTCCACACACTGACCTGGGTCGAACCCGTGTCTGTCCAAGTTATAAAGCCGTGTCAGTGGTCGACTTTCAGTGTACACAGTGTATTAAAAAACCCATGTGCGTGTGATTTCTCACAATCTACTCGACGAAGTAACCTCAAAGTTGGTGTGCATACTGACAGTGATTGCCCGCACGTGTCGGCCAAAAATTATGCCATACAAATCCGTGTCGTGTTCTACAGGACACTCGGGAAGCAGGGAGCACAGTACTCCCCTGTGCAGTGTCTAACAGCAGGTTCGTGTCCGATTTTAGACACGAACTGGGTCTAACTCATGCTTAGTCATATATAATTAATCCCCATATATAGGGCTACACAACCATGTAATTAGTTTTGGAAAATACGAACATTCATTTCATTGCGACATTTCATCGAACACGTAAGCATACACATAGACACGTGTCCGAAACGGACCCCAAACGGACATAAAATCTACCAAACTTGAGGGACAGCTAGGGGACATCTAAACCTAGCCTAATATGCAAAGAAATCAGAATAAAATACAATTTGTAGTATTTTACCTATAAGTGTAAATTACAAGAAAAGCTTCAAATGAGGGGTATTCTTCTTGATGGCCAAATGCTCCAAATTGATCCCAAACTGAAATAGCTCTCCACCAACAGTCCATAAACTTCAATTAGAACCCAATGCAAAAGACTAGGATGAAAAAGGAGATTAAATGATTAAAATGGAATTTAGGAGAATGGGGATTTACCTTTCCTTTCTCTAAGTGTTGGAATGACACAAAGGAGGCAAGAACTAAATGAGAAGAGTATTTATAAGGAGGGAAGCCCTAGTGGCTGGCCACTTGTGGCTAAAATTAGGGTTAGGGTTCAAGTTATGGGCCTTGGGCCAAGTCACAAGTCATTAAGTCATAAAATTACAAGTTATTTTATTAAACCATAAATCATGAAATTAATTCACTTAAACTAATCCTCCTATTCCAAAATTAGTTTCTAATGACTAAAAGTAGGTTAACCTAAGTTAGACTAGGGTCACCATGGCTAGGGTTAGCTTCTAGACTAGTCTACAAGTCTCTATAAGTCAAAGCCCAAACTAGGAATCACCAATTCAATAATTTAAGAATAAATTCAAACTTCACTAAATGACAAAAATACCCTCAAGCTAAAATCATTAAATCATCCTAATGACATGGTTAGGCTCTAGGTCATGCAGTCTCTAGGGTTTCACTAGCAGCACATCAAAATCACAAGTCATGACTTAAAGCAGTTTTTAAATCGTTTAAAATGATTAAAAAAATCACCAAAAACTATAATGTGAATAAATCAATAAATAATTATAATTACAAAATTTCAAATTACCCTCAGCTGAAAAACTAGCTGTTATAATCCTACCCCCTTAGAAAAATTTCGTCCTCGAAAGTTAAGTCGGTCGTACTCCTTCTAGGTCAACCACCCACAATCAAAAAATACAATCTGAAGAATAATATATAGAGTCATGGTCAACTATAGCAGTTGAAGGTCTCATCTAGATGGACTAGTCATATTAGATCAAATAGTCTCATGGTATCAACATGCAAGCAATATAGGATGTTCTGCTGGAAAGATAAAGATGTAACAAATCATTAAGGTGTAGGACAGTCTACCATCCTATATGAAACTGGTAATGACAACTAGGAATTAATTATGAAGGGTTACCATTCCAAGATGATCAAAATCGAAAGTTTGGGCAGTATGGAGAACGAGGCCATTGAAGTCTGAGCATGAGTATCCAAGATTTGTTATCCATGTCACAATTGAATTAATTTAATTGAATAGACCCCAAACGCTGGATGATAAGGAGGATGACTCGGTCGACTGGTCACGATCAAAGAATTAGAATTTATAGGATGATGCATGGATATAGAAATAAGTCAATTTCCTCCTTTGGATAGGGAAACTAAACGTGATACCTTGGGTTGATCTATCAAGTACAGTGCCTTTTCTTTCTGAAATATGTGAAAGGCAAAATAATAAGGAGTTCAAAGACGATGCTATTAAGTACAATACGTGGTTCATAGGCGAAGGAAATAATTCAAAAGAGAATTACCAAAGCTGTCGTGGATGAGACTCTAGGGCAAATTTAACTATGTCTTCCTCCACATAGAATAATATATAAAAACGAACCAAAGTGCAATAGGTTGATCAGACCATCATGCACCGGTTCTGATTAGACAATATGTTAGTGGGTGCCAGCCCCCAATAAAATATGTCATGATCAAGCTCGAAAAAGATAAGCTTGCAAAACTGGTGCTAAATTAGCAACATAAGATGGACAAAATATAAGTAAGGATAATGATGAAGGAAGTTAATAGTCTAAAATCCTTTAAACATCAAGAGTGAGGGTGAATCAAAACAAGAGGAAAAAGATTTTCAGTTCGAAGTTCATAATGAGATTCTCAAGGGTCGTCCATGAATCTTTCAAGTAGTCATAACTGTGATTGAGTAACCTCTCTGCTAAAGCCTACTCCTTAGTTCCTATCGCAGGCTGTAGTGATACTCTAGTTCGAATACCACTACATAAACTCGACCTGCATGGGCCACCACTAAAAATGTGTCATGACCCGCACCCACTGTGAGGGTACGTGTGCGTAACAACGCCCAACCTACGCCACAGTATCGGCGGTAGAACGCTGTTCTAGGTCACTATCTAACCAACAACTGACGCAATTATATAATGTACTTGTCAAAATCTCAACTCCGAACGGAGGACAAGTATAGATATAATGTAATCTCAATCACAGTCTAAGCATGATATGATAACATAGAAGATTATAACTAAGACTAAATAACATAAATAAAACTAACAACTAAATAATATAATCTCAGACAATCTCAACTACAAAACTCAACTTATATACAACTCCAGTTCTAAAATGAAAGCTAAAATAAGACAACTAGCTAAACTCCCGATCACTCCTGAGTGTCTGGGCCATAGGTAGCTAAGCCATCTCCTGGTCCATAATACGTAGGCATGTGTCCTTAGGGCAATCATCTGTAAAATTTTCAACAGGTCCAGTCAGGATAGGAATAAGTATAATTCATCAAGAAATCCTAAGTATGACAGAGAACTATAAAGCAGTTATAGGCAGTTTTATTGATAAACATGGTAGTTTGTATACAGGTGATGGTATAGAGAAAGTTAAGATACAAGGAAAGTAAGGTAAGTAAAACAAGAGAAGAATCATAGCATAAAGACTGTAAATAGAAACTAGCTGAACTAGAGCAACATGATATAAGTCCAGAATGTAAATATAAACAAGTGCAAAACCCAAGTGAATCCAGACAGCATGAATCTGATACCAGGTGATTCCAGTATAAGATGAGTCCAGTATAAGATGATTCCAGTCATAGTGATCAATGATTCCAGGGTGAGTCCAGCCTATACTCTAACAGTGTGTTTTAAAATACCGAGACCGACATGTAAATAGCTGTAGGTAATACGGCACATCACACACCTGGCCGGGTGTGAGATTGCTATCATTCCAGTAGATTCCGTAGATTCCAGTTGGGAGATTCCAGATTGGGTATGTCTACATGTCTTACTCAAGTATTTCCCCTACCAGCAAGTATAAGTGAATCCAGAACACGACACGAGAATCGAGATGAGTCCAGCCAAATGTGATGATACCAGCAAGTGATTCTAGGGTGATTCCAGTAGATGATTTCAGTAGATTTCAGTAATGATTCTAGACGGTGATAGTAGTAATTCCAGAAATAGAGGCCAGACAAGATGGTATGTGTGTCGCATACTTGAATCCAGAAATATCCATACGTGTCACAAGAATCATATAAACTAACTAGAACTGAAGTACAGTAATTGACAAGTAAATGAGAGAACTATCAGATAATGTACTCGCCTGATACCCTGTGCAACTGATGAAAATAGTTATCTGTACCAGAGTAACAATATCCTAATAAAACAGTACAGGTTATAAGGTGTGCAATATAAGGTAATTGAATGATACAATGTAAACTACATGATTTCTAAGCCAATCTAGGTCAAGGTCAACTATTGGTCAACACTCTAGTCAACTTTGTCAATTAGTCAAACCGTGGTCAACTTCTAATCTAGGGTTTTCCAATTTGACCATGTTTTAGGCTAAAGGTATCAAACAAGTTCAAACCTATACCAATCTCAACCTTAAACTACTACAAGTACCATGCTACCCTTACCTCAATATACATGTACTATAACACATGCATCCCATTTGTAGGTCTACAAATTAAATGCATGTGTTACATAGATGTATCTATGCCAAATATATATCTACTTTATAACCCTATAGTATGTATATTACTACATCTCACATATCCCTATAGCATATATTGGAAATATTGATAACAACTCAAGTTCAATTACCTATATTCCCCAACTGAGACTAATGCCTACGAGGAACTAAGAGAAGGATTTGAACATGGTAAAAAGAGACTGAACCCACACAAGGCCAACCCAACTAATCTGTCCTCGAGCACACATATATAACATATATAAAGTAGGTTATAGCTAGGCTAAGGTTCTAGTTGCAATGAACATATCTAATATTCTGGACTAAAAGTGAACCATGAATGTCGGTCATGAATTTCAAAGTTTGGACAGAATCCAAATGAGGGCAGTAGGCAAATGAAGGTACAAGCAGTAGGTAACCTGACAACTTGTTACCTGGGCAATGCAATATATGCAGGATATGCAATGCAACTGTAAAGACATGAAGATTTGATGTCATGATGGAATGTACTAAGAGAAGTGCAGTGAACATTATATAGGTGATACAAGGCATTACCTGGACAGTAGTCAATCCTATGCAGGGATGCAATGAAGGGTTCAGAACATATAATATTCAGGATATGCAGTGGGCTATATAGTGAACAATTGAAGGCATGAATCACTTCATGCTCTGATACATGTTTGTATCAGTAAGGTTGGCTTACAGAGGGGTGCATGACAATAGCCTCAACATGGTGATGTCAACTAACAGTAATGCAGGGCATGCGGTGGACAATAAAGAGTGCAATATGTGAAAATCAATGTGAGCAATGACTAGGCTATGCAGTGAATGTAAAGATGCCTATGCAATGTAGGATGTCTATAACTAGATGTATTCAGTGTATGTTTCATCAATGCGGTGATGGAAGGATACCAATGTGAGGTAGTGGGAAATGAACATGGTGTTGTGTCAATGACAGGAAGAACAGTTGGAACTAATGGACTGAAGCTTAGTGAATTAGGACTGAATGCTATACCCATGGACTGAGAATCGAGTATGGATGATGCAACGTTATCAAGGACGAACCTTAAACAATTAGGAATGATACTGCAAACTGGTAAGTACCAGGTGGTATGGGACATGAACTAAACCTGGAACCATATAGGAATCTGGAGTCCCAAATATGAACATGGACTGAATCAGCAAAACTGATGAATGGCATATGCAGAACATGTTCAAATGTTTGCAGGGCTCATTTGGGAATGCAGGATATATCATATGGATGTGGGGCTCGACCAAAATAATGGACTGAACCAATCATCAGAACATTATGTAATATTCCTAACTAAACATCTAAGGAAAACTCGATTGTTGCAGAGGTTTGATACCCAAATCCTATTTGAACTGAACCTAACAAGTAAAGGACAGCTATGTTATGGACAAAAATCACTAATGAATGTAGTGAATGAATTCAAAGGGTCATGCATGGGTATATTCGAATGCAGTGTCCATTCATGTGTATGCAACATGTTTCAGATACAAGTGTGTGTTTGTAGACAACTAAATGTGAGTATCAAAGAGTGTGCAAGGGTGAACGAAGTATACAATAGAGTAAATTAATTGTACACAGACAATGAGGGGTGTCCATGTGTCTAATGGGACACCCACGAGTCTAAGAATTAGGACACGAGGTGTCCAAAATCCTAAATCGAAAATGACAGAAACAGAAATCCCAGTCCTCGTGCACGCGTGCCGAGTCGTTGTAGACTCGACACAGAGGTCGGGGGGTCGAGCTCGTGCATATGGGTTCATCCATAGTAGGGCTAGGATTTCTATACCCTGACCTGGGTCGAACCCGTGTCGTGTCCAAGTTATAAAGCCGTGTCAGTGGTCAACTTTCAGTGTACACAGTGTATTAAAAACTCGTACGCGTGTGATTTCTCACAATCTACTCGACAAGTCGCCTCAAAATTGGTGTGTATGCTGACAGTGATTGCCCGTACGTGTCGACCAAAAATTATGCCATACAAATCCGTGTCGTCAGGACACTCGGGCAGCAGGGGAGCACGTACTCCCTGTGCAGTATCTAACAGCAGGTTCGTATCCGATTTTGGACACGAACAGGGGTCCAACTCATGCTCAGTCATATATAATTAATCTCCATATATAGGGCTACACAACTATGTAATTAGTTTTAGAAAATACGAAAATTCATTTCATTGCGATATTTCGTCGAACACGTAAGCATACACATAGACACGTGTCCGATACGGACACCAAACGGACACGAAATCCTACCAAACTTGAGGGACAGCTAGGGGACACCTAAACCTAGCCTAATATGCAAAGAAATTAGAATAAAATACAATTTGTAGTGTTTTACCTATAAGTGTAAATTATAAGAAAAGCTTCAAATGGGGGGTGTTCTTCTTGATGGCCAAATGCTCCAAATTGATCCCAAACTGAAATAGCTCTCCACAAATAGTCCATAAACTTCAATTAGAACCCAATGCAAAAGACTAGGATGAAAAAGGAGATTAAATGATTAAAATGGGAATTTAGGAGAATGGGGATTTACCTTTCCTTTCTCTAAGTGTTGGAATGACACAAAGGAGGCAAGAACTAAATGAGGAGAGTATTTATAAGGAGGGAGCCCTAGTGGCTGGTCACTTGTGGCTAAAATTAGGGTTAGGGTTAAAGTTATGGGCCTTGGGCCAAGTCACGAGTCATTAAGTCATAAAATCATAAATTATTTCATTAAACCATAATGAAATGATTTCACTTAAACTAATCCTCCTATTCCAAAATTAGTTTCTAATGACTAAAAGTAGGTTAACCTAAGTTAGACTAGGGTCACCATGGCTAGGGTTAGCTTCTAGACTAGTCTATAAGTCACTATAAGTCAAAGCCCAAACTAGGAATCACCAATTCAATAATTTAAGAATAAATTCAAACTTCACTAAATGACAAAAATACCCTCAAGCTAAAATGATAATTAAATCATCCTAATGACATGGTTAGACTCTAGGTCATGCAGTCTCTAGGGTTTCACTAGCAGCACATCAAAATCACAAGTCATGACTTAAAGCAGTTTTTAAATCGTTTAAAATGATTAAAAAAATCACCAAAAACTATAATGTGAATAATATCAATAAATAATAATTATAATTACAAAATTTCAAAATTACCCTCAGCTGAAAAACTAGCTGTTATAATCCTACCCCCTTAGAAAAATTTTGTCCTCGAAAGTTAAGTCGGTCGTACTCCTTCTAGGTTAACCACCCACAATCAAAAAATACAATCTGAAGAATAATATATAGAGTCATGGTCAACCATAGCAGTTGAAGGTCTCATCTAGATGGACTAGTCATATTAGATCAAAATAGTCTCATGGTATCAACATGCAAGCAATATAGGATGTTCTGCTGGAAAGATAAAGAAGCAAAATCATTAAGGTAGGACAGTCTACCATCCTATATGAAACTGGTAATGACAACTAGGAATTAATTATGAAGGGTTACCATTCCAAAGATGATCAAAATCGAAAGTTAAAGGCACGAGTGTCAATAGCATTGAAATCATTAACACAATATATATAAAAGAAGATTTAGTCCCGGCACGATCTAAGTTGATCAATTTCAGGATCAATCGAAGTTTGGGCAATATGGAGAACGAGGCCATTGAAGTCTGAGCATGAGTATCCAAGATTTGTTATCCATGTCACAATTGAATTAATTCAATTGAATAAGACCCCAAACACTAGATGATAAGGAGGATGACTCGGTCGACTGGTCACGATCAAAGAATTAGAATTTATAGGATGATGCATGGATATAGAAATAAGTCAATTTCCTCCTTTGGATAGAAACTAAACATGATACCTTGGGTTGATCTATCAAGTACAGTGCCTTTTCTTTCTGAAAATGTGAAAGGCAAAATAATAAGGAGTTCAAAGACTGCTATTAAGCACAATACGTGTTCATAGGCGAAGGAAATAATTCAAAAGAGAATTACCAAAGTTGTCGTGGATGAGACTCTAGGGCAAATTTAACTATGTCTCCCTCCACATAGAATAATATATGAAAAACGAACCAAAGTACAATAGGTTGATCAGACCATCATACACCGGTTCTGATTAGACAATATGTTAGTGGGTGCCAGCCCCCAATAAAATGTCATGATCAAGCTCGAAAAAGATAAGCTTGCAAAACTGGTGCTAAATTAGCAACATAAGATAGACAAAATATAAGTAAGGATAATGAAGGATGTTAATAGTCTAAAATCCTTTAAACATCAAGGAGTGAGGGTGAATCAAAACAAGAGGAAAAGGATTTTCAATTCGAAGTTCATAATGAGATTCTCAAGGGTCGTCCAGGAATCTTTCAAGTAGTCATAACTGTGATTGAGTAACCTCTCTGCTAAAGCCTACTCCTTAGTTCCTATCGCAGGCTGTAGTGATACTCTAGTTCGAATACAACTACATAAACTCGACCTGCATGGGCCACCACTAAAAATGTGTCACGGCCCGCACCCACTGTGGGGTACGAGTGCGTAACAATGCCCAACCTACGCTGCGGTGTCGGCGGTAGAACGCTGTTCTAGGTCACTATCTAACCAACAACTCACGCAATTATATAATGTACTTGTCAAAATCTCAACTCCGAACGGAGGACAAGTATAGATATGTAATCTCAATCACAGTCTAAGCACGATATGATAACATAGAAGATTATAACTAAGACTAAATAACATAAATAAAACTAACAACTAAATAATATAATCTCAGACAATCTCAACTACAAAACTCAACTTATATACAACTCCAGTTCTAAAACATGAAAGCTAAAACAAGACAACTAGCTAAACTCCCGATCACTCCTGAGTGTCTGGGCCATAGGTAGCTAAGCCGTCTCTTGGTCCATAATACGTAGGGCATGTGTCCTCAGGGCAATCATCTGTAAAATTTTCAACAGGTCCAGTCAGGATAGGAACAAGTACAATTCATCAAAAATCCTAAGTATGACAGAGAACTATAAAGCAGTTATAGACAGTTTTATTGATAAACATAGTAGTTTGTATACAGGTGATGGTATAGAGAAACAGTTAAGATACAAGGAAAGTAAGGTAAGTAAAACAAGAGAAGAATCATAGCAATAAAGACTGTAAATAGAAACTAGCTGAACTAGAGCAACATGATATAAGTCCAGAATGTAAATATAAACAAGTGCAAAACCCAAGTGAATCCAGACAACATGAATCTGATACCAGGTGATTCCAATACAATGAGTCCAGTATAAGATGATTCCAGTCATAGTGATCAATGATTCCAGGGTGAGTCCAGCCTATACTCTAACAGTGTGTTTTAAAATACCGAGACCGACATGTAAATGGCTGTAGGTAATATGGCACATCACACACCTGGCCGGGTGTGAGATTGCTATCATTCCAGTAGATTCTAGTTGGGAGATTCCAGATTGGGATATATCTACATGTCTTACTCAAGTATTTCCCCTTCCAGCAAGTATAAGTGAATCCAGAACACGATACGAGAATCGAGATGAGTCCAGCCAAATGTGATGATACCAGCAAGTGATTTTAGGGTGATTCCAGTAGATGATTTTAGTAGATTTCAGTAATGATTCTAGACGGTGATGCCAGTAGTGATTCCAGAAATAGAGGCCAGACAAGATGGTTTGTGTGTCGCATACTTGAATCTAGAAATATCCATACGTGTTACAAGAATCACATAAAACTAACTAGAACTGAAGTACAGTAATTGACAAGTAAATGAGAGAACTATTAGAGAATGTACTCGCCTGATACCCTGTGCAACTGATAAAAATAGATATCTGTACCAGAGTAACAATGTCCTAATAAAGCAGTACATGTTATAAGGTGTGCAATATAAGGTAATTGAATGATACAATGTAAACTACATGATTTCTAAGCCAATCTAGGTCAAGGTCAACTATTGGTCAACACTCTAGTCAACTTGGTCAATTAGTCAAACCGTGGTCAACTTCTAATCTAGGGTTTTCTAATTTGACCATGTTTTAGGCTAAAGGTATCAAACAAGTTCAAACCTATACCAATCTCAACCTTAAACTACTACAAGTACCATGCTACCCTTACCTCAATATACATGTACTATACACATGCATCCCATTTGTAGGTCTACAAATTAAATGCATGTGTTACATAGATGTATCTATGCCAAATATATATCTACTTTATAACCCTATAGTATGTATATTACTACATCTCACATATCCCTATAGCATATATTGGAAATATTGATAACAACTCAAGTTCAATTACCTATATTCCCCAACTGAGACTAATGCCCACGAGGAACTAAGAGAAGGATTTGAACATGGTAAAAAGAGACTGAACCCACACAAGGCCAACCCAACTAATCTGGCCTCGAGCACACATATATATAACATATATAAAGTAGGTTATAGCTAGGCTAAGGTTCTAGTTGCAAGGAACATATCTAATATTCTGGACTAAAAGTGAACCATGAATGTCGGTCATGAATTTCAAAGTTTGGACATAATCCAAATGAGGACAGTAGGCAAATGAAGGTACAAGCAGTAGGTAACCTGACAACTTGTTACCTGGGCAATGCAATATATGCAGGATATGCAATGCAACTGTGAAGACATGAAGATTTGATGTCATGATGGAATGTACTAAGAGAAGTACAGTGAACATTGTATCGGTGATACAAGGCATTACCTGGGTAGTAGTCAATCCTATGCAGGGATGCAATGAAGGGTTCAGAACATATATAATATTCAGGATATGCAGTGGGCTATATGGTGAACAATTGAAGGTAGTGAATCACTTCATACTCTGATACATGTTTGTATCAGTAAGGTTGGCTTACAGAGGGGTGCTTGACAATAGCCTCAACATGGTGCTGTCAACTAACAGTAATGCAGGGCATGCGGTGGATAATAAAAGTACAATATGTGGAAATCAATGTGAGCAATGACTAGGCTATGCAGTGAATGTAAAGATGCCTATGCAATGTAGGATGTCTATAACTAGATGTATTCAGTGTATGTTTCATCAATGCGGCGATGAAAGGATACCAATGTGAGGTAGTGGGAAATGAACATGGTGTTGTGTCAATGACAGGGATGAACAGTTGGAACTAATGGACTGAACCTTAGTAATTAGGACTGAATGCTATACCTATGGACTGAGAATCGAGTATGGATGATGCAACGTTATCAAGGACGGAACCTTAAACAATTAGGACTGATATTGCAAACGGGTAAGTACCAGGTGGTATGGGACATGAACTAAACCTGGAACCATATAGGAATATGGAGTCCCAAATATGAACATGGACTGAATCAACAAAACTGATGAATGGCATACAGAACATGTTCAAATGTTTGCAGGGCTCATTTGGGAATGCAGGATATATCATATGGATGTGGGCTCGACCAAAATAATGGACTGAACCAATCATCAGAATATTATGTAATGTTCCTGACTAAACATCTAAGGAAAACTCGATTATTACAGCGGTTTGATACCCAAATCCCATTTGAACTGAACCTAAACAAGTAAAGGACAGCTATGTTATGGACAAAATCACTAATGAATGCAGTGAATGAATTCAAAGGGTCATGCATGGGTATATTCGAATGCAGTGTCCATTTATGTGTATGCAACAGGTGTTCAGATACAAGTGTGTGTTTGCAGACAACTAAATGTGAGTATCAAAGAGTGTGCAAGGGTGAATGAAGTATACAACAGAGTAAATTAAATGTACACAGACATTGACGGGTGTCCACGTATCTAATGGGACACCCACGAGTCCAAGAATTAGGACACGAGGTGTCCAAAATCCTAAATCAAAATGACAGAAAAGAAATCCCAGTCCTCGTGTACGCGTGCCGAGTCGTTGTAGACTCGACACAGAGGCCGGGGTGGGTCGAGCTCGTGCATATGGGTTCATCCATAGTAGGTCTAGGATTTCTATACCCTGACCTGGGTCGAACCCGTGTCGTATCCAAGTTATAAAGCCGTGTCAGTGGTCAACTTTCAGTGTACACAGTGTATTGAAAAACCCGTACGCGTGTGATTTCTCACAATCTACTCGACGAAGTCGCCTCAAAATTGGTGTACATGCTGACAGTGATTGCCCATACGTGTCGACCAAAAATTATGCCATACAAATCAGTATCGTGTCCTACAGGACACTCGGGCAGCATGGGAGCACAGTACTCCCTGTGCAGTGTCCAACAGCAGGTTCGTGTCCGATTTTGGACACGAACAGGGGTCCAACTCATGCTCAGTCATATATATAATTAATCTCCATATATAGGGCTACACAACCATGTAATTAGTTTTAGAAAATACGAAAATTCATTTTATTGCGACATTTCGTCGAACACGTAAGCATACACATAGACACGTGTCCGATACGGACACCAAATGGACACGAAATCCTACCAAACTTGAGGGATAGCTAGGGGACACCTAAACCTAGCATAATATGCAATAAAATCAGAATAAAATGCAATTTGTAGTGTTTTACCTATAAGTGTAAATTGTAAGAAAAGCTTCAAATGGAGGCTGTTCTTCTTGATGGCCAAATGCTTCAAATTGATCCCAAACTGAAATAGCTCTCCACCAGCAGTCCATAAACTTCAATTAGAACCTAATGCAAAAGACTAGGATGAAAAAGGAGATTAAATGAATAAAATGGGAATTTAGGAGAATGGGGATTTACCTTTCCTTTCTCTAAGTGTTGGAATGACACAAAGGAGGAAAGAACTAAATAAGGAGAGTATTTATAAGGAGGGGAGCCCTAGTGGCTGGTCACTTGTGGCTAAAATTATGTTTAGGGTTCAAGTTATGGGCCATGGGCCAAGTCACAAGTCATTAAATCACAAGTCATTTCATGAAACCATAAATCATGAAATGATTTCACTTAAACTAATCCTCATTTTCCAAAATTAGTTTCTAATGACTAAAAGTAGGTTAACCTAAGTTAGACTAGGGTCACCATGGCTAGGGTTAGCTTCTAGACTAGTCTACAAGTCTCTATAAGTCAAAGCCCAAACTAGGAATCACCAATTCAATAATTTAAGAATAAATTCAAACTTCACTAAATGACAAAAATACCCTCAAGCTAAAATGATAACTAAATCATCCTAATGACATGGTTAGACTCTAGGTCATGCAGTCTCTAGGGTTTCACTAGCAGCACATCAAAATCACAAGTAATGACTTAAAGCAGTTTTTAAATCGTTTAAAATGATTAAAAAATCACCAAAAACCATAATGTGAATAAATATCAATAAATAATAATTATAATTACTTCAAATTACCCTCATATAGAAAACTGGGTGTTACAGGAGGTGGCTGGACTTAGGGTTTTATTTTTTTTGCTCTCGATCTCTCTCTCTCTCTCTCTCTATGTCTCGAATATATTATGTGTGCGTGTGTGTTTTGTTAAGGGGTTCGGGCTCTGATCTGTTGGCCCGTAAGGCTGGGTTCTGTGTTGGAATTGGATTGCTACTGTTTGGTTCTTATTCTTCTTTGTTTTTCTTTTATTTTTCTTTGCTTTGATATATATATATATATATATATATATATATATATATATATATATATATATATATATATAACATACACATATAAATATACATGCCATATTTAGAGAATAATATAAACAATAATTAACTTATATTTTTATTTAAATCATAAATACAAAAATTTGTAAATAACAAACTCTGGATGTACACACAACATTGTGTCTGTCCATTATGAATACATTTACACTCAATTATATAGCCCAAAATCCCCAAAAGTTGACTTAGATGTTTTTAAGAAAATCATTTGACATACTTCAAAAGTATTATTTAGAATATTAAGGATAATATATAATATGTATAACCAAACTTTTATAAAATTGCTACTATGTCACTAAAACAAATACCCCTTAAAATATATCCACACGGATATTTTTTATCATACTACATCACTACATGGGCTTGGGCTTGGTACGGGTCCAGTCCGGACTGGTTTGGTACAACCGGTCTCCTAAACGTCAATAATATTAATAATGAATAATTAAACTATTTATAATGGTCATATCACAACTTAGCCTGGTTTTTCTAGTTAGGACATTATTATGGCTCGGCCTTTCCTAGCCATGCTACGATTTCTAGTCACCTTGTACTCCAAATTTAATTATGATTAAAGCTCTCTATCATAATAATTAACTACTTAATTATATATAACATTCTAAAAATCTCCATTTAAATCAATAAAAATACTTCAAAATTTTTGGGAAGGGGAGCTACAGTCTGCGTCAGGTAGTTATGTCTATATATCACTATGATAATTCGATATCTCAATTCACTGAAGATAAATCCATCGTAAGACCAAGTGTACTAATGTTGATCAGGCATTAACATACCAAAATACTACAAACAACCAAGAATAGACAATATATAATAAAGTTGATCAGACTCTATTACAATCGTCTGAACCAGCTCATAGAGAATAATAAAGCTTGCAAAATTAGGCCATATCAGCAGAATAAAGTAAAGAAAAATTAAATATAATTTTGGAGGATCATAATAAAGATATCCACCAATATATACCTGAAATCCTGAAAATGCAATCGTCCATCAATCTACTCTTCTATTCTAGCAGTCTCAACAAATACCTGGAGAGATCACCAGGTCCTCACGGGACTAACAATATATAGATATGCCAAATGTAACAGTATAAAATATGAAGAAAAAATAAGAAGTAGTCTGTGAAAGAATCAACTAAGGCACAAGGAACTAAGACACCAATCAACTAAGACATTGGCATGCCACACTAGTCATAGCTAACAGGTCAATCATATATACTATAGTCAAGGCAAGCATTCCCAAACTATAGTATCTCAATCATAGTCAAGGCAAGCACTCACAATCGAGATTGTAGCCATTCTTAGTTTCAAGGTCAAATAATCCTATAGACCGTAGTCAATTTAAGCAATCGTAATCTATAGAATGTAACAAGTCAAGTCCTACTCAAGTCAAGTCATGTCAAGTCAAGGAAATAGTGGTGTATGACTAGACAACTACGTCAGGGAACACATATGAACACAAAATTAATATAACAGATAATGAACATATAACAAAAATCAAGAACGTGCACGTAAAATAGAAGTATGATAAGTATAACTAGAAACAGGATAAAGCAACACGAATATAACCGTATGAGGAAAAAAACAGAGGAAGTAGAGATCATGCATATAAACTATATTGTATAAGTTGGTAGGTATACTTGCCTGTAGTCTCTAAAGATGCATACAACGGTCCGACTCCGGTATCCTCGTCATACCGTCACAAACTCCTAGAATAAGTCAACCTACCAAATAAAAGACATGTCGTTGTCATACTCATACTATTTATAACTATACCCAATATAACCTTAACTCAATATATTCTAACTAAACTAGTACTGAACCATAATATATATATATATATATATATATATATATATATATATATTTTATATATATATATATATAAATCTAGTCACATTAAATATATATATATATATATATATATATATATCTATATATATATATATATACTAGTCACATTAACTACCCGACTCAATCTAACATATAAAGCATTAAATTTTTCCACTAAAGTAATATTTTATTTAACATAAAATATCATATTTAATTCTAGAAAATATTCTATGATGATAATTAATATTTTTTATTCGTAGAAAATACTTGTACAAGTCTTGTATTGATTCTACAACATTATTCCTAAACTTGGTATATGAATTGAGTCCCGAAATAATAACATTGAAAAATCTCTTTTTTTGTAAAAAAAAAGTAAAATTATATATTTATCATGAAATATGCACAACAATTAATTTGGTAATGGTATACGAAGTTTCAAATCAATTGGACACATAGAACTCATGGATTTCGGTATTTCGATATTATAGTAAAATGTCCAAATTTTTAATAAATACTAAACAAAACCAAAATGCAAACATATACGCAATGTAAATCTTAAGAAGTCTAATTTCTTACCAAAAATAGAGCAAAGGTCGAAGTGGTCCGAAAGTGGATGAAAATGGTTCACAACAGAACTAGTCTATTGTGGATACCTTTCGTAGAACGGACGCCCCAGACACACCGTTTGGAACTATATGGATGGCCAATTGTACATGAAAATTGACATAAATACTTTCCACTAGTTTTTGTTTCATGAAAATATGAGGTCGGGAAGTACACGAATCCCTAGATGCAAAATCGGGTACCTGCTGGAATAAATTCATAATTGGATGCCAAACTTTGATTGACTTGTAGGGCTAATCTTGTGTACTATAAGGGATTGTGAACATATGAAGGGTTGGTAGGATTGTAGAGGGTCGTGTTATCTTCACAACAAATATTCGTGGAGTATCACGGGAGATCATGAATGGGTCGAAACTGCTACTACGGCTAAAAGTGGTCGGCGGGTGCATAGGCTGAAGGAATTTTGGATTATGAGGATAGAGGGGGTTGGTCCACTTATATGCATCTATATATCAAGTTTGAAGGGTTAAAGGGTTAGGGTTGAGTAGAGAAGGTTTTAAAAAAGTTTAGTTTGATTTGATTGCTCCAATAAAAAGATATGCAAGATGGAATCTATAGGGGAATATTAAGTTTCCTAATTTGGAAAGTCAATGGTGGGTTGGTTTAAACTACTGAAGTCTCTAAAAATTAATCTAAATTTATCCTAATAAGTTATGGTAACCTATTATAGGCTCAACTAAGGCTAGTTGGACTAGTTCTAGGTCGGTATAATTTTTATAATCGAAATTGACTCTGAACGGCTAATTAATGGAACTTGTATATAAAAATAAATAGCACATGGGAACTAAATTGAGTGGGACACAATTAGCATGTGTGTAGTAGGCTCAAAATAGGTCAAACCCATATATTGGGTCAAATAGTGTGGATCGGGTAAATCGAAATTGGAAAATACATCTAATTTTATGGTAATGGCTAAGATGACTATTTTGACCCCAAAGTTGTATAAGAAATATGTAGTGCAAGGGAATATATTTGAATGGGACATGATATACCAAACTGAAGGTGTACTCATCTAGATTATGAATATAGAACTAAATTTGAGAAATTGATAATTGTTGTGTTTCAAAAAAATAAAGCTACGACAAAGTGCTTATATACCCATAATTAAAAATAAAATGGTTTATATATAAAATCATACAAAATAAATTAAAATAATCTCCAAAAAATTAGGGTGCTTACAAAAAAGATGCTCGAAAAGGTAACTACCATATCCAGTCTAAGTGATATGCACATGAGAACATTCCGTATATCAGGCTTCATGCCACTGAAGCTCACAAGCTCCTCACCAGGCAGACACCCAAGGCACCGTGTTGTGGTACTTTACAAGCAATAGATTAACACTCAAGGCACCATATTGTGGTACCTTGTACAAGTAATAAAATAACACCAGTACACTACTATAGAGACAATGGTAACCAATAGTATAACAACCAAGTCTCAAATATGGTAACGAAGTTAAGCAATAAAAAAGCTTGATATGCAGGTAATGATCTCCCCACCCCATGTCTAACACTAACAAGTCAAGTCGTCCAGTATAGCAAGTCATAAGTGCAAGTAGCAATCTAGTATCCTATCACGAAGTCCATAACCACGAATAATTAGTAAACTCCGTATCATGAATCGTGTCGATGTATGTGATCTATCGTGTCAATGAACACGAATAAAGTATACACGATGCCTAGTATCGATACTCAATGACTGTAAGATATCATCAGCACCCGAATATAACACGAACGTAAAGTATCAACTAATCCTATGTCCTCAATGACAATGAATCAAGAAAACAAAATGCAACAAATAAAAAAGGACGATAAACTCTAACATTGGAAATGTATACTTGCTTGCAACCTCCAACTGTGAACATGACTGTTTGACTCTAAGATCTTCGCTAACACCATCACGTACACCTAGAATAAGTAAATCTAACTATCAATAATGTATCTATGCCATATTGCATATATGTAGTCCTAAAAGACATATTCTACTAAACTAAACCATACTACATATACTACCAATCTTGCACATATAACTTTAATAAATAATATTTTTATAAAGTAAAATTACAATATTTATTTTGGAAAAATTCATTAAAATATTTATAATCATATTTAGACTACATTATTTATAAAAAAACTAGTATCAAACTACCATATCAATCTACCATATATAGTATTAAATCTATATGGTAAAGTAATATTTTAATAACCTTTATGATGCATATGCTTTAGACGAGTCTGCCCTTGCTGAGAATACAGAGAAGCATAAGGTTTTTTCTTCCCAATCAAACGAGGCTAGGAGCAAAATTAAGCTGCTTAATTTTGAACTTGTCACTATGAAAGGAAAGCATGCTGAACTGACACCTTGCACAGATGATGCTTCCAAGCAAGCTGAAGTCAAACGTCGGGTAGCTAACCAGAAGTAATCTGAGATAGACACTTTAAAGACCATGATTACATAGCTCTGTAAAATGCTTGAACATCTTTAAAGCTTTGTAACTTTTCTTCTTTTGTTATTTTGCTGGTTGATAATAGAAGTATCCTGTATATTCATTTTATTTTAAAAATAAAGAACACTTTCCATTTTTCTGGGGATATTTAAGTTTGATATTTCTCTAGAGGTAATATGGACATAGGAAAATATCATGATTGTGTGGACCTATTATCTGTAACATACTCAATCTGACCATAGATTATAGATATAAAAATTGATCACTATCAGAGGTAATATGAACATGATAGATATTTGAAGTGGACCTATTCCTTGGCATACCAGATTAGGTATAGATAATAGATTAAAGCGTTTTGTTAAAGGTATTATGGACATGACAAGTAAACTTTAGTGGACCTATTACTTTGGGTGAACTCGACTATATGCAAGTAATAGGATATATCATAAAATATATCAGAGGTAATATGGACTTGATAATCATTTTTGGATAAATTTGCTCAGATGTAATATGGACTTGGCAAATCTATAGAATTCTATAGAGAGGGTCGATGCTATAGAATATTTCAGAGGTAATATGGACATGAATACTCTTTTGTAGGTTAAATTTGCTCAGAGGTAATATAGACATGGCAAATCTATAAATCTCTATAGAGGGTAGGTGTCGAAGAGAATTCAGAGGTAATATAGACATGAGTATTCTCTTGACAAACATATTATTTCTCTTCTAGCTAGGGAATTGAAATGAGATGTCTTTAAAGTGACTTGGCTTTATGATGGCTTATAAATTAGAGAGATTGTCTAGAACATTTTCTTTACAAGAATGTTTCATAAGAATTGAGGGTGATTTCGCTGAAGAATTTGTGAGGACCCATTATTTATAACTTATCCAGAACAGTTGGAATAAAAATAATGGTTCGAAGTATAGGGTATTCCTTATTCTAGAAAGAAAATGTAATGTACTATACAAGACTTGCTGGGGAAAACAAGGCAATGTCTATTATAATTTAGACATAATACTTTTTAAAGAATTTGCCATTAATAAGCATCATCAGTAGATCACTGTTAAGCTTTGCTAGCATGTATGCTCCATTCGAATACACTGATTTGACAATAAAAGGTCCTTCCCATTTAGCTACGAAATTTCCTTTGCTTTTATGTGTCATCACCATAGGTCTTCTTACTGAAAGAACTAGGTCGCGGACTTAAAAAACTTGCTCTTTTACCTTCTTGTTAAAAGCTTTGGAGATGCAGGCTTGATATAACTCAATCCATTGTTGGGCCATGAGTCATTTCTCATCGAGTTCTTCCAACTCTTGTAACAGTAGGCGGTCATTGTCTTTAGTTGTTGACTCATTAGATAAAGTGATTCGGAGAGAAGTGATTTGGCTCTCCAGTGGAAGACTGCTTTACTTTCGTAGACCAAAAAAATGATGTTGTACCGATCGGAGTCTGTACTGTAGTACGGTACGTCCAAAGACATTCACCAAATTTCTTATTCCAATTATGTTTATTTGATGAAACAAACTTTTTGAGTAACTTGATAATAGTTTTGTTGAAAGCTTCAGCCAAACCATTAGCTGCGGGATTGTAAGTTGTAGAAGCTATATTCTAGATCTAGTTTTCTCATAAAACCGATAAAATTTATTACTCACAAATTGTGGGCCATTGTCATGGACAATCCTTTGAGGTATTCTAAAACGATAGATAACTTGATGTTTGATAAAACTGATGACATTAAAAGTTTTCACCTCAGCAAGTGGTATAGCTTCCACCCATCTGGAGAAATAGTCAGTTATCTTTAGGGTAAATCGATGTCCCATAGAGAAAGGAGGACTGATAGGTCCAATGATATCCATTCCCCAAACTTCAAAGGGCTACAACGTAGCCATCGGATGCAGAAATTCTGAAGGTTGGTGTATGAAGTCTGCATAAATTTGATAAGCCTTGTATTTTCTTGCATAATATATGGCATCAGCCACCATTATGGGACAATAATAACCCAAATGCCTCAACTGATCCTTTAATTTTGGACCAGGTTGATAGGTACGATAAGTACGTCATGAGCTTCATGAAGGGCCTATTTAGCTTTTTTCTCGAATAAACATCGTAAAGCTAACCTATTGTATGACCTTCGATACAGCATTTGGTAGTTGTATCATATATGAAGTGGAGAGAATGCCTCTTTATTAAAATAACCCCTTTTGGATCGTCGGAAAGAATTCTATAAACATATATTCTATAAATAGAAATCGAAATCATTAAAATCAACGTTCGCTATTACTGAATAGCTCTGATAAAAATCCAGATTATTCTTAGTACAGAGTAATTCTCGACCAATAACGGTGATGAACTTTTGGGTGTTAACTAGGGTAGCAAGTGATGCTGGCAAACTTGCTAGAGTGTATGCTTCTGTATTTTCTAATCGAGGTACATATTCAATAAAGAACCTGGAGAAAGTAGCAGCTATTTTGAGAGTTGTTTTGATAATATGGAATAAAATCATCTTAACGAACTTTATATTCTCCTTGAACTTGGTTGACTATCAAATTAGAATCACCATAAGCTTCCAGATAATCTACCCCTAGCTGTTTGGCCAATTAGAGTCCAATAAGTAGAGTATTATATTCTATAACATTATTGGAACAAGGATACATAAGATTAGAGCACGATGGATGACCAGATTATCAGGGATATCAATACTAACCCTACTCCTGCTATGATATTGACTTTGGGACCAGTTCTTAATGCTCCGTCGAAGAACATTCTCCAAATTGACTCTTTCGTCGTTGTATTAGACTCCAATACTTCATCCAAAATTTTGTCATAGAGTTTAGAACTTTCTACTATCGGGTGTGCAGCTAGGTGTATAGTTATTTTGCTCCGTTCAGTCTAGGTTTTGGGGGAGAGCCCATGTACATGATGTTAGGATTGATGTATGGATGCTTGGGTTTTGAGAGTTCCCTACAGGATATATATATTATATATATTATATATATATATATATATATATTATATATATATATATATGCTATATATGTGTGTTAATATCTATATAGATAAGGATATCATGAGGATATGAATACTTGTTATAAGTATATTTGTATATACTAGGTTTGGGGATAAGAATAAGGCTATGTGAAATAATGTTGATGTATAGTAGGTGGTTAGGGTTATACATTATGAATATAAGTAAGATATGTGGATTATGAGAGATGTCATAGGCTAAGAAGGACCGTGTGGTACCATAGAGTATGACATGGTTATGTTGAGTTGAGATATGGGTTAGCTTTTGAGGTAGATCCTTGGTCTTGACACTTGGTATAGGTTAGATGTCATCTTGATATATATATATAATATATATAATTATATATATAGATATATATTATTATATATATATAATATGGTTTATGGGATACTACTCTATGTGTTGTGTTTGAGAGTTCTTGTGAGGAGGATATGGTTTAGACTATATGGTACATAGGTTGTATGTGATTCCTTGTGTTTTATATGAGAGGGTTAATGTCTAGGACTAAGGGAAATGGTATTAGTGAGATAGGAAATGGTTGAAGCTAGGCATTGGTTTATTATGGTTAATGAGTATTAGTTGATTGTTTATATTTTTTTTTTAGTTGATTGTGTATATATATATATATATAATAATATATATATATATATATTATATTATATATAAATATATATATATATATTTATATATATATATGTAACATCCGTAGTTCGTATTACGTATTTTGGTATACGTGTACGTATTTTGACTCATATTGCATGTCTCCTTGCATGATTTATTTTGGCATTACATTTGCTTGGTTTGGTTCGTTTGCTTGGTTCGGCTTGGTTCGGTTTTTGCATGTGGACCAACCCCACCTACCACTCACTCTCTTCCTTTATAAGCCACCTAACCACTCTCTCTCTTCCATTAATCCTCATAACTCTTCTTCTCTCCTTAACATTACTCTCTCCACCTACCAGGAGAGGCTTAGGCAAGTGCAACTTGCTTCATGGAGGAACTTAATTTTTTGTTATTTCATTTTCTTCTTCCCAGGAGATTCTAAGACACTTTAATACTTAGCATTTTCTAATTTTATGGATCATTTCATAGTATACTTGTTGCATTTTTGGATTTCTTGGATTTTGATCTATTAAACCTTGTTATTCTCAAGTTTTGATGGTTCCATATTGTAGATAATTTCTTTCTGTCCTATTTTGACCTATGGAAGTCTAGATTTTGACCTTAAATGAATGAGTATTGGAGCTTGGAGGCAATGGCTTCCATGGTTCTTCTTCTCGGAACAGTTGGAGAAAAGAACAGTACTTGACTGCATAGCTTTTTCTTGAAGCAAGTCCCCTGCGGCCGCATAGACACTCCAGTCTTCATGCAGCCTTAGCCGCATGGCTTGAGTTGACTTCAGCCGTATGGCTCTGCTCGACTTTTAGCCGTATGACCTATTTTTTTTAGCCGCATCGCTTTGTTTCCCCCTTGTCGCATGAGCCCGTCCCTTCCAGACTGCATGAACCTAATCCCCCTGGCCGTATGAGCCTGTCCTTCCAGACCGTATGAACCTAATCCCCCTGGCCGCATGAGCCTATCTCCCCTTAGCCGCATGACACTGCTTGATCGAGCCACTTGGCTCTGTTGGCCCGTACCGTATAAGCCGAGCCGCATGCCCCTGTCCCCTCCCGAGCCGTATGACCCTGTTCTTCTCGAACCCTATGGCTTTTGGCAGTGCTTACCGTATTAGCTCATTTCTACTCTCGAACCGCATGACCCTGTTCTCCTCGAGCATCATGGCTTTTGGCAGTGCTTGCCACATGAGATCGTTTCCACTCCCCTCAGCCGCATGGCGTTGGTTCCCCGAGCCGCATGAGCTTGTTCCCCCACTGTTCCATATGCCCGTTTCCCCATCATCGTATGACCCTCATCCATCTTGTCGTATGAGCCTGTGTTCCCGGAGCCGCCTGAGCTTGTTCTCCAAGGCGCATGAGACCCCCTTCCTTGCCGTATGGCTCTTTTCATAGTCCTTGTTCCCCTTTATTATGTTAGTTGTTATTATATGCTCATGTTCCATGACCCTCTGTGTAACTTGGGTCCCTTGATAGAATGCTTGTACCTTCTAAATTTTGAATATGTTTCATGAACACGATAGTAAACCCGTAGTGGTGCACTCTTGACAAGTAACATGATATAATAGTGGCCCGTCGTGGCGCACTCTTGATAAGCAAACTGACATGATATACCTTGATATGAGTTACGACAGCTAACATGACATGACAAGAATGAATGGCCCTGGACACCATGGACGATTGTGTTTGTACAAATGAACCAGTATTGTCTTACATCATGTCTAGGACGAGGACCCCAGAGTACCACGGTCAGGGGTACCTACTGAATTGACTAAGGCTAATAACTAGAATAATCCAGTAGTCATGAAGAGATTTCCCAGCTACAGGCAATCCCGTTATCTGGGTGCGCAAGTGGACTTGTAGCCTGCCGACGAGTAGGGCACATTTCCAGCACACTGTCATGTGTTGCACCCTTCATGAACGGATATTCGACCTGGATAACCTGGATGGTCTGCAGGGCTTGTGGCTGTTAAATTATCTCATTGCATCTTGCTAGTAACTAGGCCTGTGATAATCCTAGTTAGTTAAAGTATCAAGCCATACTCACTGCTTGACCGTGATTGATTGGATGGTGTCTAACCCAGTCTAGTCTTGCCCTGATCCTGTACAAGATTGCAACATGACCTGATTGCTTATGCTTTATTTTGCCGATAAATGGTGGAAAATCAAGTTCATTTCAGACGAAGGGTTACAACCCCGGTCCTTGTTTGATTTAAGGGTTGTAACCTGGCTATCTGAATAGTCCTATGGTTATCTCATCGTATATCATCCTGATTTTCTGTATTTCAAGTCTTTTATTATATTACATTTTGTGCTAATTGCTGGTTTTAGTTCTTAAGTGAAGCCCCCTTTGTGGCACTTGTCTTTCTGGGATCTGACCCAGCTGGTTTTGCGTGGCCAGATACCGGAGCAGCTCTAGAGGATCTACCAGCCTTCCAGCCAAATGTTGACCACCAGGCGTAACCAAGGCAACGAGTGGGTTTTCCTTTTGTTCTTCCACTTTATTGTAAAAATATTCTTTTAAGACGTTTAGCCGACGAGCACGTGATAGCTCGATTGTACTTACTTACTGTCTGCCTAAATATTGTAGCATGATTAACAAATCCTAGGTTGATCATGTATGACTGAAACTCTTGCTAGTTTTCACATTTTGTACGACTAGCTTCATGATCATTCAAATATAATATATGGAACGCCTTACTATTGTATATTTGATGCTCTAACATCTTGTAACTACTTTTACTTGCTTGAGATTGAGACAATAGGCTTGTTCATGACCATAAGAGACTGATGGCTTGTAGTTAAACCCTCATGTATCTAGACAGTAGTGACCATATAGTGAGGTGGGTTGCACTTCAATATACGTAGCTGGCTATGTCCGCCTCTGCTCTCCAGTATTCTGGTTCTGGAGCGTTACATGGTTTAAGTGGTGGCCCATGCAGGTCTTGTGAATCAAGATATGTGAGGGTTTACCAATAGATGTCTCAATTAGCACTCGCCCTTGATCTTTGCTCGTACCCTCTGAATCCCTGAATTCTTGACCTGATCAGATGCTTATATCTTTGATCTATCCTGGTCCTTCCTTATTGTTTCCTGTGTCGTCTTCTTCAGTGGCATTATTCCTGGTCCTACCGATCGGCAAGGCGGAGCCCCTCCTGTGGGCAAACAATAACCTGGAGATCAGGCACAGCATTCTGGAGTAGCCTCCAGAGTCATGTCTACTGGGGGTCAAGAGCCATGTTTAGCCAGTCCAGCCTACAGAGCCCGTTGATGGCACCTTGGTGGGTCTCATCAGGACATTGCTAGCATCTCAAGATCGTCGAGAAGATGCCCTGCACCAGGCAGTACAAGATGCTATGAACAGAGGCGGTCATCAGGGGAACCAGGCAGCCAACAGCTTCAAGCGCTTGAACCCTCCCTTCTTCGATGGCAGCGAAGATGCGATTGTCGCAGATGCTTGGCTGCAGGATACAGAAATGATTCTAGAAGCGGCAAAGACGCCCGAGAATAAGAAGGTGGTGGTAATACGCCTACAATTATTAGATCTTGCCCGCAGCTGGTGGACGACATAGGCCGTTGGATTAGTGGCACCTGTTGCGTGGGCAGTATTTCAAAAAAGATTCCAGACCAAGTACTTCGATTATGTAGCTCGGTATGATCTACAGACGAGGTTCACCAATCTGAGGCAGATGGGTAGGACGATAGATGGATATGAGACCAAGTTTTTGAGACTTAGTCGGTTTTCTCCACCTTGGTAGTGACCGAGTTCGACAGAGCCTAGTGGTTCCAGCAGAGGCTCTATCTAGAGATTTTATTAGCAGTGGAGTAGCTTGAGCATCAGATTTTTGTTGCGGTATTGAGAGCAGCCAAGAGGAACGAGTATACCTTCCAGAGGATCGTGGACATGACCGAAGGTCGAAAGCGATCTCATGGCCACATGAATCAGTCTTCAGTACCAGCCCCGGTAGCTAGGGCTTTGACAATTAGAACTCCGAGGCGGCGGCCTCAGTAACGTCGATTCAGCGTTAGACCCCAGCATTTCCCACGCAGCAGAAGTAGAAGCAGTCTTCCGTAATGGGTTGCACTCATTGTGGAAAGCCAGGGCATATATTGGAAGAATGTCATAGAGCACAGGAATTGTGCTTAGTTTGTGGAGCACCAGACCACAGGGTTGGGAACTGCCCGAATAGGGGTAGTTCATCATCGTCCAACTTTACTAGTCCTTCGGTGAGAGGACCAGCACTAGTCCATCAGCAGCAATAGTTTTCGAGGCCCTTGCCGCTTCAGTCCCAAGCATTTCAGCAGTAGAACTCCCAACATTATGCCCAAGCCCAAGCCCTGATTCAGAGCAGGCAGAGAGGTTTTCAGCAGAGAGGACCCGCATCCAGATGACATGGTCAGGCGATGGCGATGAACGTAGAAGAAGGATTGGCACCAGGTGAGGTAGTGGCAGGTACTATTCTCGTCAACTCCTCTCCAGCATCAGTGTTATTTGATTCTGGTGCATCGCATTCATTTATGTCTGTACGATTTACGACACGGATAGGACTGGATCTCGAGTCATTATCAGTAAGGCTCAATATACTTACTGGTAATAGTCTTGTGGGAGTAGATAGAGTGTTTTCCTCGTGTCGGATCGTGGTTAGCTGTAGAGAGTTCCCCGCTAGAATGATAGAGTTTTCGATGGCCGATTATGATGTGGTCTTAGGGATGGATTGGTTAAAGAACCAGTATGTTAGGATAGACTGCCATGTTGGCATGGTTGTTTTTAGCATTCCAGGAGAGCCAGAGTTTTCTATTTCCCGAGGCAAAGTTTAACCTTCTCCTCGAGTACTGCGGATAACAGTAGCAGCAGTACAGTTACCCCGGATAGTAGAAGAGTTTCTCATGTTTTTCTCGAGGAGCTTCCAGGAATCTCGCCAGAGCGAGAGATCAGTTTACTATAGACTTGATCCCAGGGACAGCCCCATTGTCGGAGAGAGTCTACATGATGGCGTCGTCAGAGTTAGAGATATTGTACAAGATGATTGAAGAACTCAGGACCAAGAATTTATTCGTGCAAGTAGATTGCCTTAGGTAGGCCCGATGCTTCTTGTGAAAAAGAAGGATGGTACATCTAGATTATGTGTAGATTATCGTACCTTGAACTCAGTGACAATCAAGAACAGATACCCTCTCCCGAGGATAGATGAATTGTTTGATCAACTCTAGGGGCAGCAGTATTCTCGAAGATTTACTTGCGGTCAGGATACCATCAGATCAGAGTCAGAGAGTAGGACATCCCAAAGACAGCTTTTAGATCTAGATATGGGCATTGGGAGTTCCTTGTTATGCCATTTGGAGCAACCAATGCGCAGCTGTATTCATGGACTTCATGAATCGTATTTTTATGCCATACTTGGATCAGTTCGTGATTGTGTTTATAGATGATATCCTGGTCTACAGCAAGAGTGAAGCGGAGCATGAGCAGCATCTCAGAATTATCCTCCAAATTCTCAGAGAGCACCAGTTATATGCCAAGTTCAGTAAATACGAGTTCTGACTCAATTGTATTTCATACTTGGGTTATATTATCACCAGAGGAGTCAAAGTGGATCCCAGAAGATCGTGGCTATTGAGGCATGGCCAGTACCTAGCACAGTTGCAGAAGTTCGCAGCTTTCTTAGCTTGGTCGGCTACTACTGCGATTTGTTTCAAATTTTGTTCAGATTTTAGCACCTATGACCCAGTTGACCCGCAAGGATGTACAGTTCGCTTGGACAGCAGAATGTCAGGAATCTTTTGAGAAGTTGAAGCGAGGCTTGATGACGGCACCCATTCTCATTCTTCCAGATTGGACCGAAGGATTTTCAGTATATTATGATGCTTTAGGCAGAGGTTTGGATGTGTTTTGATGCAGCATGGGAAGGTTATAGCTTATGCGTCACGTCAACTTTGTGATCATGAGAGGAATTACCCAACCCATGACTTGGAGTTAGCAGCATAGTGTTTGCACTTAAGCTTTGAAGACATTATTTGTATGGAGATTGGGTGGAGATTTTCACCGACCGCAAGAGCCTGAAGTTTGTGTTTACCCAGAAGGATCTTAACATGCGTCAGAGAAGGTGGCTAGAGCTACTTGTGGATTATGATGTCAACCTGTAATATTACCCAGGGAAGGCCAATGTAGTAGCAGATGCGTTGAGCAGGAGAGCCAGAGTTTATTTCCTCACAGCGCAGCCAGAGTTATTAGCAGATCTTCAGAAGATGGGTAAAGAAGTTGTCCTTCCTACTAGTGTAGCATTGATGGCCATCATGCAAGTTCAGTCCACTATAGTCGAGAGGATCCGGATGGCTCAGTCAGCAGATTTTAAGATTCAGCGGCTTAGGATAGAATGTGTAGCAGGACGAAGACCAGAGTTATGTATCCATGAGGATGGTACACTTCGACATGAGAAGCGTCTTTGTATACCCAGTGGAGATATCTGACAGAAGATCATGGCAGAAGCCACAGTTCTCAGTATTCTATTCATTCCGGTGGCACGAAGATGTACCGTGATATCTATCAGCACTTTTTATGGAATGGCATGAAGAGGGAGATAGCCCGGTTTGTCTTTCGGTGTTTGGTTTGCCAACAAGTTAAGCTGAGCATCAGAGACCGGCTGGACTTCTTCAGCCCTTGTCGATTCCAAAATGGAAGCAGGAGCATATCATCATGGATTTCGTGACTGGATTACCTAGGTCCCCGACGGGTAGAGATGCTATTTGGGTTATTATAGACAGGCTCACGAAGGTGGCACACTTTCTCCCAATCAGAGTTGGTCAGTCGACGGCTCAGCTAGCAGAGATGTACCTCAGGCAGATTGTCAGATTTTACGGTATTCCAATCAGTATCACCTCGGACAGAGAATCAAGATTTATGTCGTACTTTTGCGCAGTCTGCAAGAGAGTTTGGGAACTCACCTCCAGTTCATCTCAGCTTATCATCCGCAGACAGATGGTCAGTCAGAACGTACCATATGAATCTTGGAAGATATGTTAGATCTTGTACACTCGACTTCGATGGTTCGTGGGAAGATCACATGCACATGGTGGAGTTCTCGTACAACAACAGTTTCCAAGTCAGTATCTAGATGGCACCATTCGAGGCACTATATGGTAGGAAGTACAGGTCCCCGCTAGCATGGGACGATGTTAGAGAGAGGCAGATGCTCGGTCCTGAAATGATTACTCAGACAGTTGAGGTGGTCAGAAGAGTCAGGGATCATCTTCGCGTCGCACAAGATCGCCAGCATCATTGGGCCGATTCTCATCGGCGTCCCCTTGAATTTTCCGTCGGCGACCATTGTAGAAGCATGGAAAATATTAAAGAAAATGACCCATGCGGCCAAAGAACCCCATGCGACTCAGAAAGCCCATGCGGCTCAGAGAGTCATGCGGCATAAGGGACTATGCGGCCCAAGACATCCCATGCGGCTCAGAAGACACGTGGCGGGACATCCCTCTCCTCTGCCCTCCCATATTAATTGTTTGACGGCTGACAATTCTAAAAAAATGACAGCCCTGACACAAGAAGTAATTATGACTCTGTCATAATGACAGACTTCTATGGAAGAGAAAAGAGATCTCTGACACAAATCCCCCGAGAGCCATAAAAAAGGCCATGTGGCCTTGCCACGTGGGCGTTCGTATGCGGCTTGAGCAAAGACTTCCCATGCGGTTCAGAACGAAGCCGTCCTATGCGGCTCAGGCCGAGACAGCCTCATGCGGCTCAAGCAAAGACTTCTCATGCGGTTCAGAACGAAGCCGTCCTATGCAGCTCAGGCCAAGACAGCCTCATGCGGCTCAAGCAAAGACTTCTCATGCGGTTCAGAATGAAGCCTCCTATGCGGCTCAGGCCGAGACAGCCTCATGCGGCTCAAACAAAGACTTCTCATGCGGTTCAGAATGAATTCGTCCTATGCGGCTCAGGCCAAGGCAGCCTCATACGACTAGAGCAAAGACTTCTCATGCGGTTGAAGAGGACCATTTCCATGTGGCTCAGGCGGATGTATACCTATGCGGCTCACAATGATGACCTCCCTGTGGTTCAAAGGCTCTGGACGGGCCACTACCCAGGCAGTCCTGACACTGGCCCTAACCATATGCCCACAAAATCATATGCGGCTCACTCGTCATGTGGTTCAGATCCCCACAGTGGCTCCTAGGACACGTGTCCTAAACCGATCAATTTCTCAGAGTTACTGCAATCAAAGATTGGGTCAAATCCCCATAATCTGGGACACGTGGCAGGAGAATAAATTTAATTTATTCGCAGACATCAGAAGACCATTATGAGGAAGATTTATTCCAATCAGCATTAATTGATTATGGGATTTGGTGTAATCTACACTCAATGGCTCGGATTCGTCACAATCAAAAGCGAACGGCCTAGATTGACCAATCCACAGGCCACCGCCATCTCCAAGAGGCAATCATTGGCAACCCTAATGATCACATCCCACTATTATAAATAGCAAGGTGCCATTCCCTTATGAGATATACTGTCAGAGAGAGAGAGATACGCCCATACAGAGAGGCTCCCCCGATAGTCAGAGAGAAAAATCTACAGAGATCAATCCAGAGAGAGAGAGAGAGCCAGAAGAGCAATACGAGGAGAGCAGGAGGAGCATTTCTTCATCAACGTCAACCATCTCGTCACAGGAGCCAAGGCTGCATACCGATCGTCCAAGAAGTAAGGCAGGGCTGTCGTCGCCTTCCCGAGCCTCTATCGTCACCCCCCAGAATCTAAAATAAAAAATTGTACTTAGATTGCTGTACCTAGGTTTTCGTCCCTAGGCTTTCTTTGTACAAGCGAGTTTGTATTGTGAGTCTAAGTTCAGTCCTCCCATAAAACTGTTCTGTACTTTTACAATCAATGGCAAACACGATGGCGACTCTGCTAGGGACAAACTTCTCCACGGCTGAGGAGTTGGTGACGCAGTCGGACGCAGCCAAACTTGGCTCTGCGCAACAAAAGATGGTCGTCCGCTTCGACCAATAGGCGTTTGAAGAGATGCTCTCCGAAGAACGCTGGCCCGATCCAGAAGCGCACCCGCAGGACAAAGGCTCGCAAAGAGTGGAGGCTAAAATCATTTGCTCCTCTCCAAGCCCTCGATGGGATACCCTCTGGTGCTCAAGACGGCAAGAAAGACTCTCCTGCGGCCCCACTTCAGACCGTAGACAACTCTGCTGTCCCCAAGTCGGCAGAAGAAAATACTATGTTGCTAGACTTGCAGGGGCAAAGAGGAACTCTATGCGATCAGAGCCGCATAAGGGTATTGGTCCAGGGAGAAAGCTCATGCGGCTACACCCGCCAGCCGCATGAAGAAAACTCATGCGGCCATATCTGTCAACCGCATAGCTTATGCGGCAACAGTTGCCAACCACATGGATGAAACTCATGCGGCTATGGAAGTCAATCGCTTGCAGAAGACACATGCGGCCACAACTGCCAACCGTATATGGCCAACCTGCATGGTCGTGACTCCTAGCCGCACAAAAATAACTCATCCGGCAGCAGAAGACAACCGCATGTAGACAGCCTGTACGGTACTCAATTCTAGCCGCATGGCGCCCGTTCTACGCTTCTCTTGATCAGTCTTCGACCGTCTCTCGTACGGTCCTGACCTTTCTCTGGATGATAACAGACTTTGTGGTATTCAACTTGGACTCCTATTATGCACCCGTAAGTGCTAAAAGGAGGAAGTCTAGGGCAGCGCGGGCTCACCAAGCCCGGTCAGCTGCCCCAACCTATGACTATCAGGGTCCCGCTGATTATCACACGGGCCTCTGATGGGAAGTTGTACAGAACTACTCGAATCCAGCCCCCGGCGGCGAACGGACAGAGTGGTTCCCCTGACCTACGTGAGGCGATCCTCCACAAGCACAAGGAAAGAGAAGGAGCCTCGGCGTACAAAGGGTCCTCGCTTGGACATCGCTGCACCCAAATCATCGTCAACTGCTGTTACAACGACGTAGCAGTGACGGAGGATCGGCCGTCATTCTTCCAAAGACTACAACATCCGAGCTCAGAGGACGAGGCACCTCCTATTGTCTCCTGCAATTCCGCTCAGAAAGTCCCCGCCAAGGGGAGAGGAAAGAAGACAAGCATCTCCAGCCCCAAGATATCAACCACTACAGCTAAGAAACCGTCGTCTAAACGGTTGTCCTCCACTGGAGTATTCCAACACACCCGTTCAAAGACAAAATCTGCCGCAATGGGAAATTCATCATCCATATCGCTGGGGGTCGTGGGAACTGGGGGTAGCACTCCTCCGAATATCCACAACAATTCGATGTTTCAAGGAGCCGAGCCCGGACAAACAACTCTTCCATCAGGTACAACAGACCGATATCCCCGAGGACATCCATGACTCTCAAGACGAAGCAAGCTCTGAGGCTGGGGATACCGTTCCCTCCGAGTCCGAGCCCGAAGAGAACATTCCCACCTACCCCGATGACTTCTCGGTGCATGGGTACGACTCGGAGGGAACATCCTCCATCGTTCCTTCCCTCACTCCTCTTGTAAGGACGGTGTTCATGACGGACAGCAATCAATGTGGTTCCAGTGATCGCCAGCGCATCGACAAACTCGAAGCTATATTACTTGCTTTGGTCAAGTCTGTAGACGAGATTAAAGCGACCCTTCCAATTCTGTAAGGACGCCTGGCCAAACGAGCGCGGGTCCTGCGTCAATGCGGACTCGAATTCGGCGGCACCGAACCCGGGCAACAATCCTCCCGAAATAGCAGCCCCTACCGCGAGATGAGGCCCGAGAAGTAAGAAGAGGTCCAGGAGCTCCGAGCCATGTTCTATGCCCGAGAAAACGCTCAAGACCTCAGAATACGGCAACCATACCCTGCTGAATGGAGGGATGTTCCATTCCCACCAAGATATAAGCCGTTCAATATCAACCCGTATGATGGCAAGACCTCAGCAAGTCGGTACATCACTTACTTCGAGGTCACCACTGACCATCTGCCCTACGATGATGCTATCCTCACGTGATTATTCATTGGGGCATTGGAAGGAGTCGCCTTCGACTGGTATCATAATCTGCCGGACAATTGCATCCACTACTTCGCCGGCTTCAAGCGCATGTTCTTAGAGAGATTATACGAGGTAGGGCAGGACGTCACCATGTCCACCCTCATGGACGTCGTCCAAGGGGAGAAGGAGTTGACAAGGAACTATATTGAGCGATTCCGCCAAACTGCCATGAAGCTGCCCTCCGGAAATCCGATTCTTCCTTAATTGAAATTTGCCAAAAGAGATTGCTTCCAACAATTAGTCTCTGGATGGGCGAGAGTCAATTCAAGGATTGGAAGGCATTCATCATCAGCGCCAAAGCGTCGAAGAACGACTGAAAAAGGCTCGCCAACTGGGATTGCACATCTCGAAAGAAGAAAACAAGGGCAAGCGTTCCAACAACGATAATGGGGGTAGCCCCTCCAACAATCGGGACAGCAAGGGAAAGCAGGCTATGGCGGCCGATACAGTACAAAAACCTGAGCCGAAGCCAGCAGACAAACAATGGCCGTAAATCACTTACTCCTTCGAAGACAGTCACGTCAAGCCCATCTTAGACATGCTCATACAAGGGGACAGGATTCAGCTTCCTCCACCAAGATGGGAACCGCGGCCGGCAGAGATAGAGAGTCCAAAGTACTGCCGTTATCACCGCTATGTCCATCATGCTACACACGATTGCTACCAGCTGAAACAGTACATCCAAAACCTCATCGACTCAAACGCTCTGGCCATCGATTTCGAAGAGGTAACCGTGGCGGCCAGTATGGTGTCCGTACAATTCGGCAGCTTCCCTCTGACAGAAACTCAAGACGGGGTGGTCCCCATCCCTCTGGTGACAATGGAGATTACCAATCTCCCACCTCCCCGAGATCAGGCTGCTGGTCTAGTACCCCTCACCACATCACGAGGGGAGGTCATGTCGATCCATCCAGACTTGGTATCAGAAGTGACTCGGCCCATACTATCTTCCACCGACAAAAAGAAAAGTAGAAAAGTCAGGACCTGTCATACAATCTCGATAGACAACGAGGAAGCTACAACCGTTGTCATGCGGTCTGGAGCGCAATCCCAACCTGTGGTTGACAATCCAGCTAAAAATCATCAACCTACTACAACTGATGCTCTGGGACCGGCTCAGCCTTCGACGATCGACAAGCCTAGGCCGAGGGAGACTCGCTTCGACAAATCTCTCCGAAAAGAAGCAGCCCAAGGGCTAGAAAGGCCCTACAACTTTGACATCTAAGCGCAATTGGCTAACACACCGGCCAAGTTGTCACTGTACGAACTCCTAAGGCTCTCCAAGGACGTTCGTATTGCATTGAGCGAAGCACTCCAAAATGTCGATGTCTATCTGGCTCAATCCAACCTCACCGGAGAGGACTCACCCGTGGATCTCCAGGACAGTGCCTGCACGGAGCAATGCCGAATATCGTCTTCACTCTGCAGGACATGCCCATCAAAACTAACCTACATGATCGTCCGCTATACTACACGGGATACATCGGCGACGTGAAGGTGGATCGGATGCACATAGATCCTGGCTCTTCCATAAGCATCATCCCGAATAGTCTGCTACATCATCTCCGCCAATGCATCGCCTGACACCTACAAGCACCGCCATCAGCGGTTTCAATTCGGCAAGAGCTACCCTATTGGGAAGATTCGTCTGAAGTGTCAAATTGGCGACCTCCAATCCGAAGTCACCTGCTACGTCATAGATGCAGACACTTCTTACAACATCCTCTTGGGGCCCATGGATACACGATTACATGATCGTGCCTTCCACGTTGTATCAGTGCTTCAAATATGTCGACAAATACGGCTTTATGAAGACGGAATTTGCTGACATCGATCCCTTCAAAGGGGTCGAATCTTACTACTCGGACTCCTGCCTATACGAAAAGTCGAAGAGGCACCTTGATGAAGGAGATGTACAAGCTAGTATCGAGACAACCACAGGATCAGAAGAGCCTCTGACGATCCACCTCCAAGCTCGCAAACCGGGCAAGTCCGCACCGCTTACTTCCACTCTGCGGAAGGACGCGATCAGCCTCTCGGCACAGGAAGAGCAGATGATAATCCGGCTGCCGAGGTCCGGCCAAGTGCCAAGACCCACAACGGGGCCACTGACAATCAGACTGCCGAGAGTCGGTCAACCCCAAACGAAGAAGCTCAATCCCTCCGAAAGGCCACTGACGATAGGCCTTCCCAAGAAGGGTCGTCACCCCGATGCAAGGTCTGACACTTCTAGCGAACCAGCCACTCCTCGCTCCACTTCAAGTGCCAAACTGGTCGCTAGTCTGCCAAGGACTCTATGCTCTGCTCCATCAGCTGAACCTCTGACGATCAAGCTACCCAGGTCATCCTCTCAGTCTTCATTTACACAGGGGGTAGCCGAAGAGGAACCGGAGCTTGCCAAGTATGTGGCTGCCCACACTGATGTCCCCTCCGCTGATGATGTAATCCCCTAAAAAATATACCTTACTTCATCAATAAAGGGTTATCTTTGAACTACACCGAGCTCAATAAGCTATGTACAATGTATGCTAGGGAATACGGTATAGGCACCCACCTATACACACAGGTGACAATTGTGTACACCGATCCAGCTCACTCCAGTAGAAGACGCTTACCGAATAATCGAGGGAGGGGACCATCCAATCATCTTTGGCCGGACGAACAACCCATATCCCTTCACCATAGAGGAAGCCGACCTCGGGTCAGATGCCGAAGACTGCCTCTGTATCTCTATAGCCCTCAATCCAAATATCTCATGCAGAAACAGGGGTATGATCTGGAGATGATGCCAGGTTTGAACTACGGTACTGGGCGACGATTACCTTTGAAGACGCCAGTCCCGGCGGGCAAACCACAAGACTACTATAGCAAAATCGATGCGGATTGGGGTATGTAACGCCTACTACAACCCCTGAGAGTTCAGATGAAAATGCGATTGGCAGTCACATTCAACCGGGTCACCAACTTCGGACTCGAATACCAGCATCGGAGATGTGTTCAGACAAACCATGACAGTCAACATGGCATTCGTCGACGCTTACGAAGAAGACGAAGACATCCCCGAAATCCTCGAGCTAGAGCCATGGGCCCAGCAATTGGACGCACAATAGGAAAAGCGGTTCGAACAGAGAGAACCTCCTACTAAAGATAAGGTCATACAAGTCGACCTCGGCAGCGAATCTTCTCCAAAACTAATTTTTGTCAGTAAAAGCCTAGCAGTCGAAGAACGGGAGTCGCTGCTAGAACTTGTCAGAGAATACATTGATGTGTTCTCCTGGAGCTATGAAGACATGCCAGGGTTAAATCCCGACATTGCTCTTCACAAACTCAACATTCGGCCAGATGCAAAGATAGTCAAGCAACAACAGCGACGCTTTCGCCCAGGCATCATGGACGCGATCGAAGCCAAAGTCAACAAACTGATAGCCAGCGACTTTATTCGTGAGGAGCAACACCCCGATTGGGTTGCCAATATAGTACCCGTCCTCAAGAAGAATGAGAAGAATCGAATCTGCATCGACTTCCGCAATTTAAACGAGGCGTGTCCCAAAGATGAATTCCCCTTCCTATCACAGACATCATGATCGACAATACATGCGGCTTCGAATGTATGTCATTCATGGATGGCTTCTCGGGATACAACCAAATCAAAATGTCTTCTGATGACGAAAAGCATACGTCATTCCGAACACCAATTGGCACATACTACTACACAGTCATGCCTTTCGGTTTGAAGAATGCCGGTACCACCTATCAAAGAGCTATGAGCATCATCTTCAGAGACCACTTACGCAAGATAGTGGAGTGCTATTTGACGATATAGCCGTTAAGAGTCGCTGCAAGGGAGACCATCTGCAGGATCTAAGGACGGTATTCGACCTAATCGAGCACACAATTTGAAAATGAACCCTACGAAGTCCTTTCTGGGCGTATCCAGCGGGAAGTTCTTGGGATTCATCATCACTGCACAGGGTATCCATGTAGACCCTGAGAAGACGAAGGAGATCTCCGCGAACTCAGAGGCCTTCAAGGGAGGCTAGCTTACATCAGGAGGTTCATTTCCAACCTCTCCGGGCGATGCCGACCGTTCACGTACCTCATGAAGAAAGGAGTCTCATTCGTATGGGACGAGGAATCAGCGTGCTTTCGACAGCATCAAGGAATATTTGTCAAATCCTCCAGTTTTGCTGGCCCCGGTTCCTAGAAAACTATTCCTACTCTATGTACGAGCAATAGAACATTCCCTCGGGGCTCTGCTCGCACAAAACAACGATGCTGGCCATGAGCAAGCCATATATTACCTCTGCCGAATAATAATTGGGCCAGAGCACCGATATACCGCTGTGGAGAAGGAACGCCTGGCCCTGGTGTTCGCTATTCAAAAATATGGCACTATGTCACCGGACAAACGATACATGTGATCTTACGAGTCAACCCTCTCAGGGTCCTCATGACTAAACCAGGGGCACTCAGCTCTCGCCTCGCTACATGGGCAATATTGTTGTCCCCTTATCATATGATCTTCGTCCCACAAAGGCAGTCAAAGGTCAAGCACTGGCAGACTTCTTAGCAGCCCACCCAGGCTCGGAGTCCTCTAGAATATATAAAGAGATCCCAGATGAGGTTGCCGACTCGCATGCAACCTCTCACGAGGCTATATGGCGAATGTTCTTTGACGGTGCTTCGAGGACTGGACCTAAAGGCAATATAGTTATCGGAGTCGGAGTAGTGCTGGTCTCCCCTTCCGGATTGGTGATTAATCGCGCTTATTCCCTCATAAAGCCCTGCTCTAACAATGTGGCTGAGTACAACGCTCTGGTCATTGGCCTCTAACTTGTAAGAGAGCTGGGGATAGAATACCTTGAAGCATACGGCGATTCCCAACTAATCGTCAATCAGATCAGGGGCTCATACGAAGTCTGCCACGAAGACATGATCCCTTATCACCAAATAGCGATCGACATCATCTCGTCATTCGAGGGGTTCATCATAGAACATATCCCCAGACTCCGAAATATCGAAGCTGATGCCCTAGCTGGTCTTGCCGCTTCCCTAGCAGTTTCGAACTATGATCGCCAATCAGTAGATGTGATAGGCCACGAACTGGTCTGTCCCAAGAACAATGTGCAATTCGTGGCGAGTTATTCCGTCCAGACGATCGATGATGCCCCAGATTGGAGACAACCATTCATCGACTTCGTCATCTACGACATCCTGCCCGAGAACCCGAAGGAAGCCACTTCCATCAGACGGCGTTCTCTCAGATTCTTCTACGATACAGAGACAAAAATGCTATATCGCCGCTCCTACGACGGATTACTGCTCTGGTGCTTGTCAAACGCAGATGCCAAAGAAGCCGTACGAGAAGCTTATGACGGTGTCTACGGGGACCACCAGCCCGGGTCCCAAATTGCAAGACCGTCTTCGACGAATGGGCTACTATTGGCCTACGATGGTGGCAGATGCGATAGATTACGCTAGAAAATGCAAAGCCTGTCAAGTCCACGTGGACTTCATTCACCAACCATCCAAATTTCTACATCCGACAGTGGCGTCCTGGCCATTCGAAGCATGGAGAATGGATATCATTGGTCCAATCACCCCACCTTCCTCCCGAGGACATCGCTTCATACTTGCGATCACTGATTACTTCTCCAAGTAGGCGGAAGCTGTCCCACTCGTAGAAGTCAAGACTTTAAACGTGATCAGTTTTCTTAAGCATCACGTCATCTACCGCTTTGGACTGCCCCAAAGGATCATCCATGATAATGATCCGCAGTTTGCGAGCCACGCTTTCTATCGGTTTTGCGATAAACACCGTATTCAGAATGTCGCTTCGACACCGTATAATCCGACGGCAAACGGGTTGGCAGAGGCATTCAACAAAACAATCATCAAACTCCTCAAGAAGTTGGTCTCCTCCAACAAGCGCGACTGGAACGAGAAAACTCGGCGAGTGTTTATGGGCGTATCATACTACAGTCCGAACAGCTACTGGGAATACACCGTTCTCTCTAGTATACGGGAGTGAGGCAAGTTATCCCATTATAGACTCAAATACCCTCACTCCGTGTCGCCCTCACTTATCGACTGACAACGGATGACAACTACCGACGTCGGCTGCAAGAGTTGGAGGTCTTAGATGAAAAGTGCCTCCTAGCTCAGCAAAGGATCGAGCTATACCAAGCACACATCTCAGGAGCCTTCTACAAGAAGGTCAAAATCAGAACATTCTAAGTGGGCGATCTTGTTCTGGCAGTCCGGAGGCCAATGGTCATGACTCACAAGACCGTCGGCAAGTTCCAGCCAAAATGGGAAGGTCCATTTGTCATCGAGGCCGTGTTCTCCATTGGTGCTTACCGCCTCGCTAAGCAAAATGGAGACTTGCTCATGTTGCCCGTCAATGGCAAGTTCCTGAAGAAATATTATGTCTAAAACAACATTCTCCAGATTATTGAGTCATGTATCCGCTGATACCACTGAACTCACCCTCATAGTTTGCCAGATTCTCGAGTCATGTACCCGCTGGTGCCTCTGAACTCACATCCCGGTCACTTTTTCAGATAGAAAGTTATGTATGATCATACCTCTGAACTTCCTTCCTGGAGGAGATCCTCCCCCATGATCCAATACCGCACTTTCAGTGCACAAAAAGGGGTAATCGATCCACAAATTTCCAAAACGGCCATGTCCTCATTACCTATGAGTCGTTCCACTTCCGCCAAAAACAAATCACCCCTTACATATAACTTCCATGTCCTCATTACCTCTGAGTCGTTCTATGTGCCCTCCTTTATTGAGCCCACTCCTGTCATGTCCTCATTACCTCTGAATGGGAAGGCTCCGTCGAAGAAACCCTCATACTTGCCATGTCCTCATTACCTCTGAGTAAGTATGATGATCCCTTTTCGACCTATTATCTGTACCCATAACTAGAGTACGCCAAGGGTAATAGGCCCACAAATGTCCTCTGTTGACCACAAATGTCCTCTGTTGACCACCAATACCCTCCGTCGAGTTCGCTCCTGCCATGTACTTATTACCTCTGAGTAGGAAAACTCTACGTCTAAAAAACTTTCCTGCTTGCCATATCCTCATTACCTCTGAGCAAGTATGTCGGTTCCCCTTCATCCTATTATCCGTATCTTAAACCAGGGTACACCAAGGATAATAGGCCCACAAATATCCTCAGCTAAGTTTCTTAGCAAAAACATACCATCTCATCATGCCCAGGAGCCCAGCAGCTCTACGGCATTCCTTTTCCCAATACCAAGAGCACCCAAGACCACTTTGCCGTGGCTGTTTCAGGTATCCCGACCAAAGCTTGTTATCTGTACCTAAAACCAAGGTATGCCATAGGTAACCGGTCCACAAATATATCCCCTATACGGGGGAGAACATAACCACAATATCATAGGTGCAGCAAGCAATACAAATGAAGGGCAGAATTGAAAGTACTCTTTATTTTGAAGGAAGACAAAAGTATTACATATTTTGGGACCACATCCCTTTCAAAAAAAAAGGAAAATAAAAGGTCGACTACATTTCAGCATTACTCAATTCTAGGAGGTGGTTTCTCACTGAGGTAGTCCCCCGCTCAATCCGTTGCCGAGCACGACGCTCGGCCTCCTGGAGTAACTGTTCCTCACTGTCCAAGCCCAGGAGCGCCTGACAGTCGTCTTCCAATTTCTTCAAGGCAGTCTCCAGGTCAGTCGAAGCTTGAGTAACCCTGTCAGCCTCCTGAACAATTAGTCCCCTATCATTGTGGACAGTCTCGAGTTCAGACTCCAAGAAAGTCAACTTCTTCTGAAGCGCATGGATCTGCTCCCGCGTCTCAATAATCTCACGAGAGACAGACTCCTCCCGAGCCGTGACATTTTCATTCGCGTAACTCAATTGGTCATACCGGTCAGATAAATCGCTGAGATCCTTCAATATGGCCGGTCTGGTCCTATCCCGAGCAGCTCTGGTCCTCTCTATAACAGCAATAAGGGAATCTCTCTCCTCGTTTATAACAGCAGATAGATCAGCCTGTCGCAATGCTCGAAGCTCGGCCACCAGCTGATCAGCCTCCAACAATTTCTCCTCAAGAAGCGAAGCCATCCCTGCATCACCAGGAAGATCCCTAAGGATATTTACTTGACCATGGGCGCATTGTCGGGCCAAGGTAAATGAGGTCCCCCTTTCTACAGCGGCTTCGATTCCCCTCTTCAAATGACGACGGAAACTGGCAACCACGTCCTGCAATGCGTCGTCCAAAACTTCAGCGGAGGATGGTGTCAGGGGAAGCAGGAACGACAACGTCGGAGGAGTAACGCTAGAGCTCGCCACCAGGGGAACGGAGTCCGAGTAGAACGATGCATGAATAGCGGCCAACTCATCTTCCGTCGCTCGGAAAGCTTGGATACTCGGTAGGGCAGAAAGGTCGATTCTCGGAGTCACTGGAGCGGAGGATGACGCAAGTACCATCGTTCCCTGCCCCGACTGCCCCATTGACTGGCCCGCTAAACTCGAGCCCCCAGAAGGCCCATCAAGATGAGTCGGACGGTGAGGAGGTACACCCTTCTCCACCAATGCCCCTTCGGTTGGGGTGGTCTCAACAACGTCCATCCTCGGTACTGGAGGGGCAGGACCTGTATGTCCAGAATAACAATCAATCGACGTAACCCGAAGGACGTGATGATAGAGCAGATAGGCTTCCTCACAGGTTAAGATTCGGCTAATCTTACCAGGGAAGGGGCTTAAAGGCTGCAGCTCATCCACAACTGGCATGATCCCCTCACCCGTGACCCCCGAGTTAAACTTAGTCACGTCCTCTGTCCCCGTCACCTTGAAGAGGGATACAGATTGATCTGTGTCATCTTGAAAGAAACAGGCTCACGGGAGTCCCCATCATCCTGGGTCAACGCCTCGACATCTTGAAACTCTTCTTCTTCTCCTGACACCTAAAAGAGGGAACGAAGATGATTAGAATTGAAGCTCAAAGGAAAGAAGGAAGAAGGAATCGAGAGCGATTTTGTTACCTCTGACGCAGGATGACTTCTTCTCCACTTTCTTTCATGGCTAGCGGGCGGTGCCTAGTCGCAACCAACTTCCGGGATCGAGAAACACCGCCAACAGGAGAAACTTGCCTGCTACGTTTTGGAGTAGGACCAGGTGCAACGAGGGACGGATCCTCCAATATTTCATCTGACGAAACAGGCGGCTGACACACCTCTGCATCTGCCACTGGAAGGATAGAGTTATCTTTATCATGCTCGTTGCCCTCATCACCCTCAGCAGCGGAATCCAAATCTGGCACTTCGGCTCTAGTCTTTCTTTTCTTGGCCCCTTGAGAGCCTTCCTCCAGACCGGTACCGAAAATAAAACTGGTACCTGGGTTAAAACTGACCGGGGGTTTGTTCTCCATGACATGATACAAAGCCGCCATATACAAGATCTCCACTGACTCCTTAATGGCAGTGACCGAGAAAATGGTACGAGTATGGAATAAATCATAATATTGCCAAGCCCTGATACCATCAAGAAGGCTACCTTCATAACCCAGACAAAAACTGGGGTTGTCCAGACAAAGTTGGCTGTATCCAAACTGCCGGGCAAACCTGCTAGGCAGATAAGGCTCCAGGAAGACAGTATTACGATTACGACACACCAGATGTGCGAGACGGATGTTACGCAGCCATAGAAGCATCTGGCCATCCAGAAGCTGAGGGGGTACGATACCGTCAATATATACTGCCTCTATGTCCCGGACAGTAAAGCGAGGGACGGATACAAAAATATAATACTTATCTGCCCTTGCCAATGCCATCCGGCAAGCCCGTATGGTCTCACATTCCCAAGGCTCGTCACGATAGCGGAAGATGAATGCGTCATCATCAGTCACACCGTCTTCAGAGCCCGGTCTCATTAAAGACGGATAATGTATCAGCAGCCACCCCATCAAATAGTGATAGGGCAACTCAGTTCGTTCAAATCCTTGGTCACATCGCGAGCAATGACTTTGGACGTGAAGGTACGAAGGCCACGGTGTATGCTATACACCAGGGACGGAAGGAGAGCTAGCCTTATTCGCAAAACTAACTTCACAGCCGGAAGGATGAAGTTACGACTAATTCTCTCAATAGAACCGGCTCCTCCCGAGACTACATAATTTCGTAGCCAGATCATCAAAAATCCCGCCAGAAGCGCTTTTTCGGATAGCTCTTCAGTATCCTGGTAAAAGTAACCAAAAGCGTCAGTCTTGCTCCCGAATCTGTCACTGGTAGTGGCCACTCTTTTATCCGACGACACCAAGTCCTTAACCGCTTCCCGAGATCGAGGGCGACGAGACGTGACTTGACCTGAGGCATCTGTCGGGAAGAGATAGTGCACCCAGTCCTTGGTATGGGGAGCATTCCCTTCCGAGTTACTATCCTTTTGGGTTATCTGATGACATGTGCTATAATGGCACAATATCTCTTGATAAAGAGCCACGAAGCCAGGATACCATCGTTCCAAATCTTCGAGTTCCTCATTAGTGGGAGTATACGCTTCAAAAGCTTCGTCCCCCCAAGGAAGCTTGGAGACCACGTGCATTTCATGTAGCGCGAGTCCCATTTCCCCTACAGGTGTGTAAAAGGTCCCCGTACGGCAATTATACATCTCCAGCAGAGACATGAATAGCTTCTTGTTTATGGATAAGCCATGACTGGTGCCTCGGATAGCATGGTAAAGGCCAATCTCGCACAAAAAGGCCTCATACTTCTGCAAGATCCAAGTAGACAAATTGGTCCACGAGAGAATAGGGTGTACCCAACCAGGGAACATCAACCGACCAACAAGATAGGAGCCTTTCCGAGCAAGTTGATTTATGAAAGTATCGGCGGTAGAAAATGTGAAGTTAGGGCCCGCCATATTCAGGAAAGAACCTGGTACCAACCCCGTCACAGAACAGCTAGTATGCATCTTGCCGGCAATCACGGACTTCAGATTGTTGTTATAATGGATGTTCCCCACGAACATCCCACTTCTGGTAGGGGTTAAAGTCTCCGCCATCTTCCGGTCCAATGGAAGCATATTAAACCAAGATAATGGGAAGTGTCGCTCCATCTGGGGGATGAGGATCGCCATCACGTTAGAGACAAAACTCTAATTCTCCGACACCTCCAGAACATGATTGTTCTCTGTAACACCCAGTTTTCCAGAAGAGGGTAATTTTGAAATTTTGTAATTATAATTATTATTTAATGGTATTTATTTCATGTTATGATTTTTAGTAATTTTTGATTATTTTTAAACTATTTAAATTCATGACTTATGATTTGGTGTCTTGCTAGTGTCCATTTCCAGACTGAGGGGTATTTTAGTCATTTTTGTAATTCTAAGAATTATTTGGGATTATTAATTATTATTTAGATTAAATAGGATTTATTAGAATTTATGGGAATTTTTAGGATTTATTTTGGATTTATTTGGACTAGTTTGATTTTTGACTCATGTAGACCAACCTAGGAACTAACCCTAGTTAGTTGGGCTTGGTTAGGTCAAGTGACCCTAGTCTAACCTAGTGTGACTCAAGTTAGTGGTTAGTGATTCATTAGAACTTGAATTAGGAATTTAGAATCAAGTGTTTTGACAAATGGCTTGTGGTTTCATAAGTCATTTTGTGACTAAACTCAATAGGACTAGCTAACCTAGCTCAAACCCCACCCAAACCCATCATGTCCAGCAAACCTAGGGATTCCCCCACTATAAAACCCCTCCTAATTTCTAGGGCTAGCCTCCTTTCCATAGGAATCCATTTCAAGAAGAAGAGGTGAGCTCCCATCTTTAGAAATTCATTAAAAATCCATTTTGAATCCTTTCTTCCCCAAACCAATTCCATTAGGACCTAAAATCAACCCTCTTGCTGCTGGTATATTTTATTTGTAGGGAGATAACAATTTGTAGGACTTGGAGGTTTGAGGAGTTTCTTCCATTTGAAGGCTTTTCCATTCATTGTGCATCAATAGGTATAACCCTCAATACTCCATTAATTTCCTGTTTGAATCCATTTTAGGAAGGCCCTAGCCCTACCCCTACTGTAGAATAGGCTAAACCTAGGGTTCGAGTTCGTTTCGTGTCCGTATCGGACACATATCAGTCTTGTTTGTAGGGTGTTCGACAGAATGCCTCTGAGAGATCAACTTTGTTGTTTTTAATTTCTGTTTGAATAGGAATGTAGATCTATGTGTGCTCATTAATTTTCGTGAAGGGACCATGGTTGTTTCGTGTCTGTGTCGGGTGCAAATCGGACTGGACACTGCTGTGTGCACTGGCTCGGGACTGTGTTGCTTCCCCTGCTACTCGGGGCCAATAGCTCGCTGGACACGGCGACTCAGGCCATGCCATTTGGCGTGGACCATGGGGCCTTGACTGACATGAGGCCCTCCAAGTTGGAGAAGCTCTCGTGTCGTGTCGGAGGAGTTCTCCAGCCCGCATTGGGTTGCTCTGACAGTTCAGTCGTGTTTTTGGTGCACTGATACGGGTGGTTTGACACGACACAGGGACACGACGACCCAATTCAGGGTGACACGTGGGAAGCCCTATGAGTGGCGACCCTAGGTTTGTGAACACGTGGCTTGGTTTGATCTGTGTTGTGCACACGAGCCTTGTGCACACGTGCACGAGGACACTGCACTGTAGTCACTGTCTTGGTGCACAGTTGTGTGGACACGTTTGTGTCCAATTTTATGGACACAAACAAGTTGTGTAGCATGTATTAATTATGATTATTAGTTACCAACCTCTGTTTTTAGGTTTTAAATCAATTCATTAGTAGTTGCCACTCTTTTCCTTTTGTCTGAAATGTTATGTTGTATCAGTAATTGGTTCCAGGTTCACATGTGAGTTTGTATTGGTTATTCACCTGCATTTATTGATAATTTCATGTTTTTATGGATCAAACATGCTCTCCTATATTGCTGCCTAACTATAGTTTAAGTTTTTGGATGTTGGTGTAGTATGGACTTCGAAATGTTGAAGGGAAATGTGGGACTTTTGGTTCAGCTTTCTTAGCAATGGACAATTGATTCTTTTCATTTCTGATATGATAATTGATAGATGAATACCTGAGCTTGAGAGGGATTCAGTTTTGTTCTTAAAAAGGGTTTTGAATGTTATACTTATGATATAGTTCTAGTTCACTTTTTTTTAATGTTTAAACTAAGCTTAGGTACAGTTTTGATTTAAACCTGAGATTTGATACATGGATTGATTTCCTTTTTCTTGATTTTCCTGTCACCTGTTGCAATGTTAGCTGCACATACAAATCTGGGATTTTTGAGATGTTAAGCAATTGAAGAGAAAACTGATTTGGCTTGTGTTTTCCTGTATATTTTATTCCTGTACACTCTGGGCACTTGTACACTGGTATGGACACATTGTATTCCCTGTGAACCTTCCCTCCTCATTCCAGTTGATAAATGAGTTAATTCCTGCACACCCTCATCCTCTTCACACTGTTGTACACCCTCACCACACACACAAGTCTGTTATTTCCTGCACAACATTCTTCCCTGTTTTCCTGCAATTTTAGACACACTGAACACATTGCACCCTACACTGTTGGCTTGAGTTTTGCACACACACTCAATTCCTCACTGTTTTCTATTTTCCTGCATTAGTTTACATACTGCAAATTCCTTCACTGGTTGTTATTGCCTGCACACATTGTTGGTTATATCCTGTACACTACCCTTTCATGCACTGCCATGTTTTCCTGCACACACTGTTATGGAATCCTTGCCTTCTCTTTTCCTGTTTTTCCTGGAACACTAAACACACACATTACCCTCATACACTATTGCACTCACACACACAAGCACCTCTCTCCTTTTCTCTATGTTCTAAGTTTTACTTAGGCCTTGTTGTTGTAGGCTAAGTTGTTTTAGGCATTCAATGTCTATGTGTATGTTGTGTGAGTGTATATATATATATATATATATATTCCTTGTTAGCTAGTGATGTAGGCTTTCTTTAACCTAGATTGTGTATATATATAGTGTTGTATATGCATAGGGTATGAGTGCTTGAAATGTTGTGTGTAGTCTAGTATAGACTTGTTAGAGGCTAGCATGTCTTGTTAGACCTAGATAGCCTAGTTTAGATCAAATTAGACTTGGTGGACCTAGTTTGACTTCTAGGGTTGACCAAAGTTGACCAAGAGTTGACTTTGGCCTAGATTGACCTAGAATCATGTAGAATGCATAGTAGGACTCCATTTTACTATTCTGGACTTGTTGTGACTTGTGCTGTTCTGATTAGGAGCCAGACACCCCTCCTCGGACAGTACTTTCATATCGGACACTCAGATACCAGGCGAGTACATTCTCTGATCATTTCATATCCTGCTTAGAATTATTTCCTGCAGTAGATTACTTTACTTGTACTGTCACGTTGGTCACACGGATTAGTACTATATGGATCTCTCCTTGGGATGTTACCCCCTTAGCGGGCGCATCGGATACTTTATGACATGTGTTTCATGTACATCATGTATTCCTTGCATCTGCGTTATTCATGTACACTCATGTTCTCTCATGTTCTTACATGTACGTTCATGTACTCTCATGTTCTTTCATGTACGCTCATGTTTGCCCATGTGTCTCTTGTATAACCAAAATATCATGTCCGTAACGTAACTTGAACAGATCCTTGTGTATTGATTGTGGGTAGGGAGAGTATAAATGGTCATGTGATTTACCCATCATGTACACTCTGTTACTTTTTATGTTCATCATGTACAACCTAAGCCAATTACATGCCATCTCGTACTCTGACTCACTAGTCACTGCTAGTTCTCTATGTATAGTAGATATTTCTATTACAGTTCTCTCTCTGTTTACATACTGCACTTCCTTCAATACTTGTATCTTACTTTACTGCATGTCTATATTTTTAACCTGCTATGATCTGTTGAGATGTATTGTACTCGCTCCTGTCCTGACTGGACCTGTTGAAAATATTACAGAGGACGAGGAGGAGGCTGGTCTGGACACTTACTACGGGGCAGCCTTAGATGACACCTGCGAGCTGGACCCTCAGGAGGACCCAGCTCTAGCTGAGGATTTCATCCCGACTGTCTAGACTAGATTAGTTAGGCTGTTTATCATTTTGTAGTCTGGAGACATGTTCTAGTTAGACTTTATTCTGGAGTTCAGTATTGTATATATTCTTTCATCTGAGACCTTGTACTGTTGGATATTGCTGGGATTATCTTAGACCAC
>JANAVB010028818.1:28917884-29012884 GCA_029216955.1 Iris pallida | reverse complement strand
ACAAAAGATCTGTAATCTTCAAGACCGAGCGAAGATCCCCAGCCGAGAATAGAAGAAGGTCATCCGCATATGCCAAATGAGTGATCGCAGGACAACCACGAGGAGATGAAAACGACGAAAACCCTTCTGTATCAGTCAACTTCTTCAGGCTACGCGATAGAACCTCAGCCGCTATGATGAACAATGCTGGTGATAAGGGATCCCCTTGTCGAACGCCGCGGAAGGATTGGAAGTATTCAGTAGATTCCCCATTAATCAATGGCGCATACCACACATTGTTCACTAGGCGTAACGTCATGTCTACCCATTTGTTATGAAAACCAAAGCGACGAAGCACCTTCAAAAGAAATCTCCAATCAACCCTATTATATGCTTTCGTCATATCAAGTTTGATAGCAGCATTCCCGCCCCTATGCTTCTTGTTCATTCTCGCCATCATTTCCTGAGCTAGCAATATGTTATCAACTATCTCTCTACCTTGAACAAAACTACTTTGTTCCTGTGAGATAAGATTAGGAAGAAGAGGAGCAAGGCGACGAGCTAGAAGCTTGGAAATTATTTTGTTCATAACCGAACACAAACTAATTGGCCTATAATCACCAAAAGTTTAGAGGATTTCACCTTGGGGATCAATACCAAAGAAGTGTTTGTAATCGACCGAGGAAGAGCAAACCCGTCGACAAACAAGCCAATCGCCTCGACCATGTTCGGGCCTATGATATCCCAACAAGCAGTGAAGAAGAGAGGAGTGAATCCATCTGGCCCAGGCGCACTGTGCTGATCCAGTGACTTAATTGCGTCAAGAATTTCATCAGAAGTTGGGGCCGCAATCAACAGATCGTTGTCGTGGTCCGTCACTAGGGAGGGAATGTTCAGAAACAAATCGCTATGCTCCTGAATGTTACCACGTTGATAGAGTTACGAATAAAACTCCTTGGCATATGCATGAATCAAGCCTTTATCTTTTAATATCATCCCTTCCTCAGTGGTAATAGAATGTATTTGAAGAGATCTTTTGCGATTAGTAACACATCCATGAAAGTAGGCAGTGTTCTTATCACCCTCAAGATCCCATTTAATCCTAGCCTTCTGCTTCCAGTATGATTCTTCAATGCTAATACGTTGTTTGAGCATGGCATTAGCTTTGGCCAACTGTTGGTGACTCTCAACAGTGTTGATATGTTCATGGTTAATTTCTGCAGCCAACACAGCATCCTCCGCTTGTTTCACCTGCTGAAAAATGTCCCCATAGGTAGCACGACTCCATGCAGAAAGAACCTTACGGCAAGCATCAAGACGAAGAGCCACTCTAGTAAGGCCAAGTTTGTGATCAACCGATGTCCAGGCTTGTTGAATCATGGGCTTGAACTCCGCGTGTTTCACCCAGAAATCAAGAAAACGAAATTGTTTCTTTCCCATAGCCGAATTAGATCTGTAAGTGATCAGTAAAGGAGCATGATCCGATTCAGCTCTATTGAGATGTTCAACTGAAGATGAAGGAGCCCAGTCTAACCAGTCATTATCAACCAAAACCCTATCCAAACGTGATCCCCGTCTACCATCACGCTTCGACTTGATCCAAGTGTAGCAACTACCTGAGTAAGGAAGCTCAGTTATCCCCGTGGCAAGGGTAAAGTTGGCAAAGTCTTCAATGGACAAATGGTCAGGGATGCGGCCTCCAATTTTCTTCTCCGATCGTAAGATCGTATTGAAGTCTCCTCCGATCGACCATGGACGATTGAGCGAGGGTTGCATATGAGATAATTTATCCCAGAGCAGTCTTCGGCCTTCTTTGGTATTATCTCCATGAACAACAGTCACAAATACCGAAACAGGCAGCTTGGGATAAGAAAGAGAGACCGTCAAAGCCTGATCAAACGAATCATGCAAGAGTATATCACAATCCGACTTAGCCATGACCCATATGTTACCCCGCTCATTCGAGAAAGCCTTCGAAAACCCCAACTTTAACTGGTAACGAAGAAGTTGACTGCTATCAACCTTAGGCTCAATAATGCCAATGAAAACAATCTTGTGAATCCTCACTAGGGTTTTAATTCTTTTGATAGTCATTTGGTTGGCAATACCCCGAACATTCCAGATGAGTGTATTAAGCATTAAAGGGATGGGTAATTGTACCAGTGAGAGCTTTCTTTGCTGACTGCCTAGTGACTCGATCTGAAGGCTCGATCGCCTTCGTGGCTTTCCTCCGCGTTTGCTGAGAGACTGATGCTTCTGGGGGTATGGCACGATCAACTTCTGCCCCGGACTCTTCCAGACTCCCATCTGCTTCCCCGTCACCCTCAAGGTCTTCGCGCTCGGCCTCATCCGCCCAGCTACCTATGTGGTGTTGTGGAAGAGCAGTGAGGTTTGGAGGCGGAGTATCCTCTCGAATTTCTCCCTCCTCAAGAGACAAACCAACAACTGTGTTATGGTTGATGACATCAGCAACACTCGGCTCCTCATTAATGACTTCAACTGCCACTGCTTCATTTGGCGCATTATCCAGTGCAACAGACGTCTGCCCATGCACGGGCGAGTGTGTGACGTTAGTGATGGGAAGGGTATCTTGAGGGATAGTGGGTTCAATGGAATTAGCCACAGGAGCATTTGGAAGGCTTATATCCGGCGGTGAAGGAGAACCTTTGTCGTTACCTGTGTCTTCACCTTTGGGTTGGGGAGAAGGATCTTGATTTAGTGTAGAAGGCCCTGCTTCTGGCTGTCTATTCTCATGAGTACGCTGCAGAATGGACGTGACCTTCAGTCCCTTCGATCCAGTCTTCAAGACCGCCGCCTCACCCTCTGAATGTTGCTGCGTGTCTTGTTGAATAATCTCCTTGCCCTTATTTTTTAGTTTACAGCCAGTAGCAGTATGTCCTTGATGATAACAATGAGGGCAGTAAAGTGGTGTATAGTCATATTCTATATTCTGCCAGAAGCTTCTTCCTCTCGAACGGTTGATCCGAATAAGATGTTGTAATGGCTTGCTTGCGTCTATCTCCACGAAGACACGGGCCCTACTCGGCCGAGAAAGATCAGCAGTAGCTTTGTCAATCTTGAGTGGTGTACCAATGGCTGAGGTAATAGCAAATAATGCCTCCTTAGCGTAGAGATGATGAGGCAGATCAGGAAGATCCACCCAAATAGGCATGAGAGAATATTCCACCATTGCAGAGAAGTCCGGATCCCATTTAAAGACTCGCATCGGAGCGCGAGAGATGAACCAAGTCTCTTTCGACCGAAGACGAAGAAAGTCTTCCTCAACAGAAGGCCTTATGAGAATATGTTTACGATCAATGACTCCCGCCTTGATATCTCCTTTGAACTCAAACCCAGATAAGGCTTTGCGGATGATCTCAATGGACGGCTTATTATGGGAAAATTTTCCCACCAGCGTAAACCGAAGGGGAGACGCTAAGGTCGATTCTTCATCGTCCGAGAAGGAGATGGTAGGTGCTCCTTTGTATATAGACACAGATCTGGCGGCCAAGCGAGGAGGGTCCTCTGCCCGGCTGGAGACCGCATCAACAAAGGATTTAGCCATCCTTCAGTGACCCCGGCCCGGCCAACGGCCTAGCCGGAGTCGGAAAGAGGCTGAGATCTAGCAGGAGCTCTGGGCGCGGCGCACTCTAGGGCAACGCGCGATCACATCACAAATACTGTATATATATATGTAGCAGTGTATATATAATAATATATATACATACATAAATACATATACATATATACACATATATATATAAATACATATATACATATATACATATATAAATATAATAAAATAACTAAAACCAAAACAAAGCCAAAAAGAAAGAAGGGGGAGCTCGAACTCGGGTCAGGCAAAGGGGTCGGGTTTTAGGCGCGGTCGGGCTGGCCAAGGGGTCAGCCCTAGCCATCAGTTAGGAAATAGGTTCGGGTTAGTTTTAGGTTAGATTTAGGCTAACGGCTTTTAAACCCGATAGCCAAACTTCGTGTCCTCACTGTTAGAGACAAGAAGAACGGCCGAATCCAAGTCTCCTGACCATGCACGACCCAAGTTAGCCGTGTCCTGACTTACCATTAGAGTCTTCGTGTCCAGGCGAGTCACATATATGAGTACGAAACACTAATACGACACAAAAGAGAACTGACACGTACGTGTCCAAGTCGAGCGGGCTGTTGGTGCAGCGATAGGACGGAGGAAGCGTCGGCGTCGCAGCGCTTGGGTGGTGCTGCACTCGGCTGGCCTCGGCGAACTTGGTGGTGGTGGTTGTGGGTGGTGAAGGTGGCTGGGGAGGTGGAGCTATGGTTCGTCGGAGTTAGGGTTAGGGTTAGTGTTCTCGTCGGGGAAGAAGGGTCTGGGGTGGTCGAAAATTAGTCTAGGGTTAGGGTTTCGGGGTTGGAGAGTATTTATACAGGGGGTAGTCGGTTGAAATGGGCTAGGTCGCTCGTACGGTGGCAGTCGCCGCTCGTCGTCGGTCATCGAGGGCAGGTAGGAACGTGGGGTGGGTGTGATGGTGGATTTACAGAAAAGTCCCCCAATTTTGTGGTTTGGCAGAAAGGTCCCGCTCTCATCGGTTTGCAAATAATTATTTACAAACCGCAATAAAAATAATTCAACTAATTACAATTTGATATTAAAACAAATTTAAAAATTACAAAACGATATTAAAATAATTCAATTTATTACAAAATGATATATTTTGATTTAAAAATTATTTAGAAATTCTAGAAAAATTCCTAGCAATTATATTAATCTATTTTAAATATATAAAAGCTATTTAATATTATAAAAATATTATTTTGAAATTTAGGGGCTTACAAATCTTCCCTTCTTGAAAAATCTCGTCCTCGAAATTCACAAGGATTGAAGTCTCTACAAACTTTCAAACATAACAAGCAACGCAACAAATGACTAAGGCTACGATCGAAACTAACCTCTAAGGTATCAAGCGGGAACGGGTGGTTCCTCGCAACTATTGGGTCGAACAAGTAAGGATATCTCTCCCTCATGTCCGACTCCCTCTTCCTAGTAGATTCATCCGGAGAGTGACGGCTCCAAGCTACTCGTACTAAGGGTATGACTTTGTTCCTCAGCCTCTTCTCCCTCTTGTCCAATATCTCCACGGTCTTCTCAGTAACTGTAAGGTTCGGTCCGATCCCCAACTCTGAATGATCTAGCAGATGGCTGGGGTCCAGAACATATATCCTCAGCTGAGATAAATGAAAGATATTGTGAACTCCTACTAGATTGGATGGAAGTACAACTCTGTAAGCTACCTCTCTGATCCTGCCAAGTATCTCGAACGGTCCGATGTATCTGGGGCTCAACTTGCCTCATCGTCCGAACCGTATCGTCCCTCTAGTAGGTGATATCTTCACTAGCACAATATCTCCGTCAGTGAACTCCATCGGTCTGCGACTAGCATCGGCCCAGTGTTTCTGCCTGTCCTGAGCGACTCTGAGCCGGTCTCTGATCATCTCGACCTTCTCTGCTGCATTCGTGATCATCTCTTGCCCAAGCATAACTCTGTCCCCAACATCGTCCCAAAAGAGCGGTGTACGGCATCGTCGTCCATATAGTGCCTCGAAAGGAGACATACCGATACTGGCTTGGTAGTTGTTGTTGTATAAAAACTATACCAAGTACAGATGGCTCTCCCATGATCCGCCCAAGTCTAGCACACAAGTCCTCAACATGTCCTCTAGCGTCTGTATCGCCCTCTCGGACTGCCCATCTGTCTGTGGGTGGTACGCCGTACTGAACTTGAGCCGACTGCCCAACTCCTCCTGCAAGCTCCTCTAGTAGTGGAACGTGAATCTGCTCTCCCGGTCCGACACGATGCTCACTGGTACTCCGTACAAGCGAACTATCTACTGCATGTATAGCTCTGCCAACTTCTCGGTGGAAGGTCCCACCTTGAAGGGTATGAAGTGCGCACACTTCGTCAGCCTGTCCACGATGACCCAAATGGCATCCTTCCCTTCTTGGGAACGAAGAAGCCCTGAGACAAAGTCCATCGTGATACGTTCTCACTTCCACTCGGGAATGGGTAACGGCTGCAATAGACCAGCTGGCCTCTGGCGCTCCGCCTTGAACTGTTGGCAAACTAGGCATCTTGAAATAAAACGTGATACATCTTCCTTCATCCTACGCCACCAAAGATGTTCCCGCAAGTCACGGTACATCTTGTTGGCACCAGGGTGAATAGAATATTTCGATCGGTGTGCCTCATGTATGACTGCCTCTATCAGCTCTCCCTTCGGCATGCACAATCGGCTGCCATACCTCAAGGATCCATCCTCTGCTACGGTGAAGTCATCCAGCAATCCAGCTAAAGCCTGGGCTCAAAGTCTGCAAAGGCTCTCATCTGTAGACTGTGCCTCCCTGATCTACTCTATCAAACCTGACTAAATGTCAAGCGCCATCATCTATATCACTGATCGTGGCAGAACTATCTCGATACCGAGCTTCTCCAGATCTTTCCGCAAATGCCGATCGAACATCAGATACCTTGCCATCGATTGCCTGCTCAGCGCATCCGCCACCACATTTACTTTTCCGGGATGATACTGTAAATTGATGTCGAAGTCTTTTATCAACTCCAACCATCGTCTTTGTCTCATGTTCAGCTCTTTCTGCGTGAACACATACTTCAAGCTCTTGTGGTCAGTAAAGATTTCCACGCGCTTTCCGAATAAGTAATGGTTCCATAACTTGAGTGCAAAGATCACCGCAGCTAACTCTAGGTCATGGGTAGGATAGTTCTGCTCATAAGTCCGTAATTGCCTAGAGGCATAAGCAATCACTTTCCTATGCTGCAGTAGGACACATCCTAGCCCCTTTTCCGAAGCATCGCTGTAAATGGTGAAACCTCCAGATCTTGAAGGTAATGTCAGAACTGTAGTGGTCGTCAGCCTCCTCTTCAGCTCCTCAAACGCTGCCTGGCAGTCCTCCGACTAGATGAACTCTGCGTCCTTTTGCGTCAGTTTCGTCATGGGTTCAGCTATCCTAGCAAAGTCCTGGGCGAACTTCCTATAATAGCCTACTAAACCCAAAAAGCTCCTGATCTCTGAAACTGACGTCGGAGCCTTCCATGTCTCAACGGCAGCAATCTTCCTGGGATCTACCGAGATCCTCTCTCCAGTAACTATATGACCGAGAAACTCCACTCGGTCCAAAAAGAACTCGTACTACGACAATTTGGCAAACAACCTCTCCTGCCTCAGAATCCCCAAAACTGTCCGCAAGTGCTCTGCGTGCTCCTCCGGCGTCTTCGAGTATATCAAGATGTCAACGATAAATACTACGACGAACTTATCCAGATACTGGTGAAATGTCTTATTCATCAAGTTTATAAAGACAGCTGGCGTATTTGTGAGACCATATGGCATCACCAGAAACTCGTACTATTCGTACTTCATGTTGAACGCCGTCTTCTGGATGTCTACAGCCCTGACTTTCACCTGGTGGTACCCTGTTCTCAAATCTATCCTGGAAAACACCTTTGTCCCACTTAACTGGTCGAACAAATCATCTATCCTGGGCAGAGGATATTTGTTCTTAATATTGATGGTATTCAAGGCCCGGTAATCAATACACAACCGAACTGTACTATCCTTCTTAGACACAAAGAGCACTGGCACTCCCCATGGAGAAGCACTAGATCGAATGAAACCCTTTTTCAATAGGTCATCAATCTGCTCCTTCATCTCTACGACCTCCTTGGGATTCACTCTATAGTAAGCCAGGGATACTAGTGATGAACCCGGTACTAAATCTATAGTGAACTCCACATCTCTGTCAGGCAAAAGTCCTGGAAGATTCTCTGGGAATACATCCATAAACTCCCTAATGATAGGGTATGGCAGTGCTATCTTTCCAACTGTCGTATAACAGTTCGGCTCTAGGCTGATCTCCGGCCCTTCCCTTTTCTCCTGACACTGAATGGTGTCGTACAGTAGGGACTGAACAGAATACTGTAGGTCCTAAAAAATCAAGTTGCATCAATCAACAAAGTCAAAAATTCAAGATATTCATCATTTTGATGAGTTGCGCAGACAACAGATTGCGCAGACATCACTTTGCGCAGGCTGGTTTGCGCATGTTCCCAACTGCGCAGGCTGACGTGGCAGAAGTCATCATTGACTGAATCAAATCAGATCTTCTTGACAGCTGACAACACGAATAACGAGGAGGCTATTCGTTTTTGACGACGTACAGTGCTCGAGGGCGGCTGACAGGTGGCAGCGCAATCCGTGGTTGCGCAAACCACTCATGCGTAATCCGTGGTTGCGCAAACCATTTCTGCGCAGTTTATTTTGCACATTCTACCAATATAACTGACCAATTACATGTGGCATTCATGCCATCAATTGCTCATTACGTGGCAACTGTCTATGCACGATCATGCGTATTTCAATCAAATGATGCCATGTGTCCCAGATAGTTGGCCCACGATCCAATAACTGCTTGCGCAATCCAGTGTTGCGCAAACCAGTTGCTGCACAAATCAGCTTGCGCAGTCTAAAATAACTGAAAGTTAGTTATTTTCAGAACTCTATAAATAGAGTTTCAAGTCTTCATTTCAAGGGGATCAAGATCAGAGATCAGAAATCAGAGAGTTCAGGAGTTCTTGCCAAAGTGCTGCTGCATTCTTTCGAGACTTTTGTCTTTAACTTCAGAGGCTTTTGCCTTCAATTTCTAGAGTTGTTTTCAACTTCAAAGGCTTCGTCTTCAAAGTTCACATCGTTCAAGGGATAAAGCAATCGTCATCAAGATTGGATTCCTATAGTTGTAATTTTCCCAAAATTCTTGTAATCTTTATTACAGTTTGTATCAATAAAGTTTTATACTTTTGTTTTTGCAAACAAAATGGCGACTCTGCTGGGGAAAACTTTCTCCTCCGACGAGGAAGTAGCAACTCAATGTGACATAGCGTCTATCGGGAAGACGCAGAAGACGCTGGTTGTTAAGGTCAACCAGACAGCCTATGAGGTGATGCTTAATTCCAAGACCACTCCCAGTACTGTAGCCACTTCTGCTAAGAGCAAAGTGCGCTCAGTTTGGGTCTCCAAGTCTGCACAATCTGGCAGTTTTGCCACCAAGGATGCTGTACCAATTGCTGCACAATCTGCTAGTCAGACTGCTGCACAAACTGCTGTGCCAACTGTTGCACAGTCTGTCTCAGCAACTGCTGTACAATCTGTTGCAGTCAAGGCTGCACAATCTGTTGCAACTGTTGCACAGGCTACTTCATATGCTGCCTTGTCAAAACAGAAGACTCCTATGACTCTGGTACAATTGGCAGTGGCTTTTCCTGCACAAAATAGCACTCCAGTAACTAAGGTGCATCCCAAGCACTCTAGTACAAGAACTCCTGATACATTTCTTACCAAAGCTTCTAATGCACAAATGACTAGTGCACCTTCCAGCCATGCGCAAACCAAGTCTGCGCAATCCAAGAAAAATAGCCTTTTGGCTAAATTCTCTTCTTCTCACAATAAAAGAAGAGATTCTACTCCTCTTCCCAAACACCCTATTGCCCCTGCGCAATCCACTGAGGGTAGTCCTTTGACTATTCCTCCTTCTCTTCAAAGCAAAGGAAAAGGCCCATTGGTCTTTTCTCAAACTTCCTTGTCTCATGACTTGGAAGATAACAGAGGGAAACGCTCTTTAGCTAACCCTTCATCTCAAAACAAGGGAAAAGGTCCTTTGGTCTTTTCTCAGTTTTCTTCAGTCTTTACTGAAGAGGATCCATTTCAATGTGTCTCGGCACCAATCAATTCAAGAACTCTGGCAAACAAGGATTCTTCTTTCCTTTATAACAAGAGTACTTGTACTAATCAAAGAGGTATTCTGCCTACTCCGATAGCAGAATTCCAGGACCTCCCGACTCTCCAAATTTGTCGTTCCACACAGGGAAAACTATTAGTGTCTCAAACAGAAACTCCTGGGGGTGAATTTGCTGACCTCAGAACTTATCTTAATCGACCCACTTCGGTAAAACGCAAACAGCCAATGCCGAAGATCAAACATCATCAGAAACAAATCTCCAAGGTCAGAAATCCTGACACTTATGCCAATGAAGTGAGTACTTCCCTGTATACTCAAGGGACTAAACATTTGAAGAATCGGAATCATGTTCTAAATGTTATCAAAGAACAGATCCCTCGGAACTTTCCTCGTCCTGTTGTAGATCTTCGAGAACATCTAAGACAAAAACAGGATAATGTCTCAATATCTCCATCTCAACCATCTGATCATCACTGTAATCATAAAGTCATCATCCAATACTGTTGTCAAACGACAAAACGATCTGTCTTCGATCGTTTAACTTTTGCTAAATCTGAACCTATGTCAGAAGAAGACGAAGTTTTGTATGCTTCTGTTAACATGAATTCCCGAGACACTGGGGGTAAAAGATGCTCTAAGCATGGTAGACTCCGTAAGCCAAGCCAACGGTATTTGGAATTACTTCAAGAATCTTCTGAAGGAGTATTTCAACATACCCGTTCTCGAAGCCGAGATACAATCGGTCAAAGGAATCTTCTTCAAAACCCTTCAAGTCATCTTCCTGTTTCCCAGTCAGGAGATGATTCGTTTTCTGATTATGATACATACAGTGAAAGTTCTGAACAAACAGTATCTTCCACTGTGCCAAGAGAAGTGACGGCTTATGTTGTCACCGATGATCCAGATGCTTCAACCTCCGCAAATCAGGAACAGCAAATTGCTGCACTCGAAGACAAATTAAAAACCATGGCTGAGATGGTTGCTAGTATGCATTCCATCATTGTAGCACAGCATGTTACACCACCAACTGCACCTATTACTAGTCCAGAAATCATAGCATCTTCAATACCTGCCAATACTGGGCTGGGGGTAGTGCCTCCTCAAATACCTCCTGTACAAGTGCAAGTACAAACTACGCCTAGCCATTCAGGAGCTGGGGGTAGTGCTTACAACGCTGTTCCTCCTCCTACCACTACAACTCAACCTGCTCCTTCTTTTTCATCAGAAGATGCCAATGAAGCTGTCAAACTCTTACGAACCCAGTTTGAAGCATTTAAAGAGAAAGACAATCTACCAAGGTTGGGAATTAAACAGCCCTATCCGGTTGAATGGAAGGACGTCCCGTTTCCCCCAAAGTACAAAATCCCTACAATATCTCTGTTCGACGGCAGTACTTCCCCGAGTCAATTCATCAATCATTTTGAGGTAATGACTGTTCAACTTCAGCCAAATGACGCTCTTCTTACCAGGGTGTTCGTCGCTTGTTTAGCCGGCGTAGCATACGACTGGTACAGAAGTTTGCCCGATGGTTGCATCACATCCTTTTCAGGTCTTAAACAAATCTTTCTAGAACGGTTCTATGAAGGATTTAATGACGATGTCAGCTCTCAACAAAATCAAACAAAAACATAATGAAACTGCTGAGAGCTTTATTGAACGGTTTCGCCGTGAAGCTTTGAAAATACCTCCAGGGACTCCAGCTGCTGTCACTATTGATACTTGTAAGGCAAATCTTTTGCCTATTATCAGTATGTGGACGGGATCTACCCAATTCCAAGATTGGCCCTCATTCATCGTCAACGCCAAAGCTGCTGAAGTGAGTGCTGACAAGTTCAAACAATTGGAGGTACAAATGTCTAACCCTGATCGCGATGAGCATCAAAATTTAGGTGGTGGTAATCGTCAAAACAATCGCAAAGCGAAAGAGACTTTGAACATTAACTTGAACAAAAATAAAGAATCTTTGGCTGTCAATGTGGCCCCACCTACATCTACTCCTACTCCTTCTGCACCTCCACCGAGGGAACCTCGTCCGAAGGTAGAATATTCCTTTGACGAAAATGACATGGCAAGTATCTTTGAGTGTTTACTCAAAAGCAATAAAATTCAACTCCCTGATCCAAAGAAACCTGATGAAGTCAATAAGACTGATCATCCCAAGTATTGTGTCTTATCACCGATTCATTAGAAATCCTACTCGAGCATGCTATGTGCTCAAAGGTAAGATTCAAGAGCTTGTCAATGCAGGTGTAGTCACTTTGCAACAAGATGAGAAGACTGTTACTGCAAATATGGTTTCAGTCCAATTTAGAGATTTCCCTCCACAGATGATACAGCATGGTGTCATTCCGATTCCTAAAGCAACCCTTGAGATTGAGAATCTCCCGCTTCCATCCAATGAAGGTCTTATTCCCTTGTCTCTTGACAATGGTGAAATTATGTGGATCCATCCTGATCTTGCTCCAGAATTTGAGATATCTTCCAAGAAGAAAACTCGTTCTAAAGGCAAAACCAAAATCTGCAACACGGTATCTTTTGATCCCATTGTTGACGAAGAGATTCTGTTAGGCACCAGATCAGGGAAAGCTTATTTGAAAGATCATTCTGAAGGTCAAAAAGATCCTGCTTCTTTTTTCGAACCTACTCCGGCACAACCCGCATCTGCTGAAGAGGTCCCTTCTACATCTTCACCAGTTGTAGTATCAATTCCTCCTAAGCCAACAACGGCTGACAAAGGCAAGCAACAAGTTCGATTTGACAAACCTCTAAAGAAGTCATCTCCTACTGGGCTTGAGAAGCCTTACAACTTTGATATATTGGCTCAATTAGCCAATACACCAGCTAGGCTGTCAATCTTTGAACTCTTGCGTCTTTCCAAAGAGACACGAGAAACTCTAAGTGAAGCTCTGATGCAGGCTGAAACTTGCTTAAGTCTTCTCAAAAAGCCAGAATCAGAATCAGTCTCTTGTCATCACAGTCATAGTGTCTTGGAACTGATCCCAAATATTACCTTCACTCAGGATGATATGCTAATGGAAGATAATAGACATGATCGTCCTCTTTACTATACAGGATATGTAGATTCAATGAAGGTTGATCATATCCTGATAGATCCAGGGTCTGCACTTAGTATTATGCCAAAGACAATGCTAGATGCGTTGAAGATACCGGTGCATAGTCTTTCAACCACGATCACTACTATTCTGGGATTTAACCAAGGAAAGAGTAAACCTTTGGGCAAGATCCGTCTAAAACTCCAAATAGGCAATCTTCGCACAAAGGTGACCTTTTATATCATTGACAATCATGGTTGTTCTTACAATGCTCTCCTGGGAAGGCCATTCCTCCATGAACACAATGTCGTTCCATCAACTCTTCATCAATGCTTTAAATATGTTGATGACAAAGGACAAGTTCACAAGGAAGTTGCGGACCTTTATCCTTTCAAGGGTGTTGAAGCTTATTGCAACGATGCTCGTATGTATAAGGATGAATTTATGAAGGTGGTATTGGCTATGGATACTGAAGAAGATCAAAAAGCAGTACCTCAAGACACTCTTATCATACCTGTTAAGGGGCGAGTTTCTCATCCTCAATCTTCCAAGCCACTGGTTATTCATTTACCAGTTCAAAAGAAATCAGTTGATGCTGATGAAAAACAAAGGGAGCTCACCTCTTCTGAGCCACTTGTTATCGACTTACGTCGTAACAAAGACAAAAAGCAGCTTATTCCTTCTGAGCCACTTGTTGTTGATCTAAATCGTAACAAGGAAAAAAGGGAGCTCACCTCTTCTGAGCCACTTGTTATTGACCTTCGTCGTAACAAGCCTCCTCCACGCTCTTCTTCTCCCCCTCTTGTAATCAATTTGACCAAACCTGCTAAGGTTAAAGGTCCTGTTGTAAATACTGATGTACAAATCAATGAAAAAGCACCTACTTTCCAGTATATTGATGTTATTTATTATACTAAAAGTTATTTGGATATGTTAGATAGCTTCCAATCAATTACACTGGGAGTCGTACAATCTCTTCAGACAGAAGTCTCGCTTGAAGATCCAGATGATTCTTACCGTATTCACCCTTCTTTGAAGAAAGGTGAAAGTCCAGCATTTTTATATAAAAGACCAGAAACAAAGATTAACTACACGGATGATAGCAAAGTTAACGATATGGGACGTCTCCAGTTCTATCGTTATAGTCAACAATCAAAAGACATCCTCCGAAAGATGGGTTACGACTTCAAGAGCGGCCTTAACTATGGTAAAGGTAGACGAACTCCCATTCGTACAACAGTTCCAAACGGAAAATCACAAATGTATTATGACAGGACCAAGAAAGGTCTCGGATATACTTCTCCTCTACTGTTATCCCCAACGGCTTCTGAATCAGATAGTGAAGAACGTTCTAATTCTTCTGATTCCAGATCATGGGATTCCGATACCAGCATCGGTGAAGTCCATCGTATAATCGTATCTTCTAACATGGTCTCCGTTGAACTACCAGAAGGCTGTGATGAAGATGTTGAAGAAAGTCCGAAAACAGATCCTTGGGCTCAACATATGGATAACCAATGGGTACTTCGATTTGAACAACGTGAACCTCCTACTGAAGATCAACTACTTCAAATTGATGTAGGAGAAAGAGATTCACCTCGGCCAATCTTTATTAGCAAGAATCTTCCAGAAGCAGATAAGCAAGAGTTGATTCTTCTTATTAAAGAATACATAGACGTCTTTGCTTGGAGTTATGAAGACATGCCAGGTTTAGATCCTAAGATTGCTACTCACAAACTGAACATTCTTTCTAATGCTAAACCAGTCAAACAGCAACAAAGATGATTTAAACCTGAAATGATGGACGCAATTGATGATGAAGTCAAGAAGCTCATCGCTTGTGGCTTTATTCGAGAAGAGCAGCATCCTGATTGGGTAGCCAATGTCGTTCCCGTTCTGAAGAAAACTGGAAAAGTTCGAGTCTGTATCGATTTCCGAGATCTCAATGAAGCATGTCCAAAAGATGAATTTCCTCTTCCTATCACAGATGTCATGATTGACAATACTTGTGGGTTCAAAAGGATATCTTTTATGGATGGATTTTCTGGATATAATCAGATCAAAATGCATCCTGAAGATGAAAATCATACATCTTTTCGCACTCCTCGAGGAGTCTATTGTTATACAGTGATGCCATTTGGTCTCAAGAACGCTGGTGCAACCTACCAACGGGCCATGAGTACCATTTTCAGAGAACATCTTCGTAAAACAGTTGAATGCTACGTTGACGATATTGCTGTTAAAAGTCGTCTAAAAGAAGATCACATCCAAGATTTGAGAACAATATTTAATCTCATGCGTCAACATCAGCTCAAGATGAATCCCACCAAGTCATTCTTGGGTGTCTCTAGTGGCAAATTTCTCGGCTTCGTTATTACCTCTAAGGGTATACACGTGGATCCCGAGAAGATCAAAGCCATCCAAGAGATGTGTCCTCCACGCAACCTAAAAGAGCTACGAGGATTCCAAGGCCGACTTGCGTACATCAGGCGATTCATTTCGAACTTGTCTGGATGCTGCAGACCATTCACTCAACTAATGAAGAAGGGTTTATCTTTTATTTGGACTGAAGAGTGTCAACGAGCATTCGACGATATCAAACAATATCTTATGAACCCACCAGTTTTGGTGCCACCTATCTCTGGCATTCCATTTTTAATGTATGTCCGTGCTATGGACCATTCATTGGGTGCTTTACTTGCCCAAAAGAACAAAGAAAGCCATGAACAAGCTATCTACTATCTTAGCCGAACTATGATTGGTGCTGAACACCGTTATAGTCCGGTCGAGAAAGAATGCCTGGCTCTCATGTTTGTAGTGCAAAAGACGAGGCATTATATCATTGGTCAAACTATTCATGTTATATCTCGAGTTAACCCTCTCCGGGTACTCATGAAGAAACCTAGTACACTTAATTCTCGGTTGGCTACATGGGCAATCCTGCTAGCTCAATATGACATGGTGTATGTTCCACAAAAGTCTGTCAAAGGTCAAGCGCTGGCGGACTTCTTAGCAGCTCATCCTGTGCCTGAAACATCTAAACTCTATGACGAAATTCCTGACGAGACGTTAGAAGTCAACATGATTTCCGAAGAGTTTCCAACCTGGCGTTTATTCTTTGATGGTGCATCAAGAATTGGACCAAATGGTGCTATTGTGGCAGGTGTTGGAGTTGTTCTCGTTTCTCCAGACGGATTAACTATCCAAAGAGCCTACTCTTTAGATGAACCTTGCTCTAACAATGTGGCAGAATACAATACTTTACTTGTCGGCCTTCAGCTAGCTAAACAACTGAATGTTGAATATCTGGAAGTCTATGGTGATTCTAAACTGGTTGTGAACCAGGTTAGAGGAACCTATGAAGTCCGTCATCAAGACCTGGTGCCTTATCATGAAGCAGCAATCAATATAGCTATATCATTCAAAGCCTTCTTCATCGACTATGTTCGACGAGCTTGCAATACTGAAGCCGATGCTTTGGCCAATCTTGCAGCTGTCTTAGCCATCCCTATCAAAAGGCATCAGGTGGTGGTTATTTCTAACCGAGAACTGTTCTGTATTGAGAACAATCGTAATATTGAATTTAGCAATCTTGTTGAAGTCGAAGTTATTGATGACGATTGGAGAACTCCTTTTATCGATTTCGTAGTACATGACATACTTCCTGAAGATCCTAAGGAGGCTACAAGCGTTCGACGTCGATCTCTACGATTTTATTACAATCAAACCACCAAAGCACTCTATCGGCAAACTTATGATGGTCTTCTTCTACGCTGTTTAGCTGGTGATGAAGCCAAACAAGTATTGCGTGAAGCTCATGATGGCGTCTGTGGAGCACATCAACCTGGTCCTAAGTTACAGGATCGCATCCGATGCATGGGTTACTATTGGCCCTCTATGGTATCAGATGCCATTGAATATGCAAGGAAATGTCGTGCTTATCAAATCCATACAGACTTCATTCATCAACCCTCAGAATTCTTACACCCGACTGCTGCTTCCTGGCCTTTTGAAGCTTGGGGTATGGATATCATAGGTCCTATTAATCCTCCTTCTTCTAGAGGATATCGGTTTATATTGGCGATAACCGATTACTTCTCCAAGTGGGCTGAAGCTATACCTCTGGCTGAAGTCAAGACTAGCAGTGTCATCAATTTCGTTAAACACCATGTCATCTATAGATTTGGTGTACCTCGACGAATCATCCACGATAACGGACCTCAGTTCATCAGCCAAAAGTTCACAAGGTTCTGTGACGATCATCGGATTGACAATATCGCTTCGACAGCCTACAATCCTACTGCTAATGGCTTAGCTGAAGCTTTCAACAAGACTATCATCAAGCTCCTCAAAAAGTTTGTGTCCACTAACAAACGAAACTGGAGTGAAAAGCTTGGGGAATGTCTTTGGCCTATCGTACTACGGTCCGCAACCCTACAGGTTGTACACCCTTTTCTTTGGTGTATGGCTGTGAAGCTGTCCTTCCTTTGGAGTTACAAATTCCTTCTTTAAGGATTGCTATTGCCAATGAGCTCACCACAGAAAACAATGACCTTCTTTGACTTCAAGAGCTAGAAGCATTGGATGAAAAGCGGTTAATGGCTCAACAGCATATTGAGTTATACCAAGCCCGCATCTCAAAGACATTTAATCGTAAAGTGAAGGTCAGAGCCTTTCAGCAAGGAGAACTTGTTCTAACGGTCAGACGTCCTATGACTATGACTCATATGAGCAAAGGGAAATTCGATGCGAAATGGGAAGGTCCCTATGTTGTGAGCAAAGTCTTCTCAAATGGAGCTTATCAACTTTCAGAACTTGATGGTCGAGTTGCTATGATGCCTATCAATGGCAAATTCTTAAAGAAGTATTATGTATAAATGTAAATACTTGTAAATTATCAGACAGAATCAAGTTCATGAATAAAATTCAAATTTTATTATATGATAGTACATATTAAAGGTCACTATCATCTTTTTCTACATTGGGACGAGGGCCACTGCCGTCCTTCTCAAAAATGCGGTCAGCAAAAGAGCCGAGAACCTCCTAGCTGGATCCCACAAGAAACTTGCAGGCGGCCATCCTTATGGCTTCTTCTTCTTTAGTTTTTCCTGGTTCGAGCAGGAAGTCCAAAATGTCCCGTGGTGGCTGGGTGCAGACGAACCTTCACCTACTTCTGCCTCCTTCGGCTGAATTGGATCGGCAGGGTGTTCTTCAATACCCTTCTGAACCTTCGAGACAGTCTCAACCTTCTTAGATGCTTCTCCGGAAGACATTTTTAATGTTGAAGAGTAGAAGTGTTCGTTTCTGTCAGATTTCTGCTATATTTATAGACAGAAGTTCCTCAATTAATGAAGCATTACATTCATCCAACGGTTCATCCGTTCATTAATACCTGACGGTTCATCCGTTCATTTATCACATTCATCTGACGGTTCGTCCGTTCATTAAACACCTGACGGTTCATTCGTTCGTTTATTACACTCATTCGACGGTTCGTCCGTTCGTTAATATCTGACGGTTCATCCGCTCATCTATTTAATGGTTAACCCATTCATTTATTATCATTTGACGGTTAATTCGTTCATTTCAACATCATTTGACAATTTACCCGTTCTTTCATCATTACTTGACGGTATTCCCGTTCACTCATTTTCATATACATTGACGATTCATTATCGTTTATCTTCTACATCAGCAACTTGTCGTTTTCGATTAAGTTGTCAATAAATATCTATCTATTATTTATATCTGAATAAGATATGCAATAAATAATGGAGCCACAACAAAATGTTCTTTATATCAAAAAATGAGACATTACAAAAAATGCAGCTACAGCAACAAAACCCAAATACAAAATCAAGAAGGAGGGACAATCAGATTGTTAATTTGCTGCTTCAATGTCTGCAGTTCTTCTTCGTGTGTTGACGCTACTATCTTTCTTGCCTCCTTCATCCCGCTGTCTTCATCAAAAATGGGCATATCTACTGTCCTGCGAGTGATCTCTTCACCATGAGTGGTCTCATATTCATTCCTTTCTTCGATCAATACATTAAATTGTTCAATCACCAGTTGGTGATTAACAGTTTCTTCTTCAAACTCTTGTTGGAGGCGAGTAATTTCAGCCTTCAGCTCAGCAAGTCGCCGTCCTTTGCTTTCAGCCACTAGAGTAATTGATTCTATTTTAGAATTATATTCAGCTGATTTTGCTGAATGAGCTTCTAATAGATTTTGAAAAGTTAACCTTTCCATATTAGCAGCTTGAGCCAGCCGCTCAAATTCAGCTTGTACTAAAGAGTCTACATCTTTCTTCTTGAGTTCTTTATACTTCTTGATGGAGACTTCTAGTTCATCCAGTATATGTTCAAGGAGAGTGGCCTGAGCTTCGTCTCCTTGGTCTCTTATGGCTCTTATCAAGAAAGAAGTGGGCTTCCTAACCATGATGAAGTCAGCTCCTTCTTTCTCTATCATTTTTCGGACAAGGGATCTCAGTGATTCAAAGAAGCATTTGGTAAATGACCGGACAACCTGCTGATTGATGGCCAAAGTTCCGGGAGTCGCTGCTACTCCCGATGAAGACGGGGTAACAGGTTGCTCGATTCTTTGAGGTTGGACAATAGGCTCTTTAAATAAGGGAGCCAAAGTAGAGCTGGTTGCTCCTCCTGCTTGATCTTCTGCAAAAGTAAAATTGTTATTTTACTAATTGATTGTTGATGCATAAAAAGATCAAATTAAAGAGCAATGTTACCTTGGTTTGATTTAACAACAAGTTCATTCCTTACTGGAATGGACTCCTTTTGAACAGAAGTAGCCTCAGCTGCAACAGCCTGGCTGCTGCCCGCCTCAGAACCACAAGATAAATGATAACTACTGCTAATAACCACCGTGGGTATAGGCACCATAATCAGGTCCGTTGGAGGTATTGGCAAAGTCTCAAGATCTGCAAATGAAGATATTAGTTATCAGTTCATTTTTAAAAAAAGAAAGGATTGTTAAATCTCGTTTTATACCTTGAGGGTCGGTGGCGGGATTTTCTTTCAGCTCACCTTCGTCGGCTACTTCTTCAGGAGATATTTCTATCTCAACATCGACAGCCTTTTCTGCAGGTGCCTCCACTTCAATATCCTTTTTAGGATTTGAAATATCATCGGCAGTATCAAGAGATCTATGTTCTTCAGTTTGCTTTTCAGGATCTTGTAAATACTCATCAACATTTTCGGATGAAGAATCGTCCTCGACTTCTTCTTCTTCTTCTTCTACTGCTGCATTTCCACTGTAGTCGCAGCCTGATCTTCCTGCAAGCTATAACTGCAGTCTTCCAGAGCTGCAATCATTTCACGGTCCTCTTCCTCACGAAGAGTCCTGGGAGTAGGAGGAGGTTGAGTAATATCTGTAATAGGAGAATGAGGTCGTACAACACCTTGTTCTTCCTCTAAAATATGTTCTCTAGGCTCTTCAATTCTTGGGGCAAAATCTCCCCTCTGTTTATTTTTCTCGAGAGTTTTGCTTCCTGATTCAGAAGCAGGTGTGGGAGATGCCATTAGAAGTCCTGCAGCAGTATCTACTGAAGTCAGGAGTTGTATAGAAGAAGACTCTTCCAAGACTCTTCTGGTAACTACTATTTTCTTTCTGTGTAGAGGCCTAACAGGACTCTCTACATTTTCTGGCTCTGCTTGCTTTTGCACGGAAGTTGGTGTATTGGCAACTTCTTGATGTGTCTCGGCTAATTGCCGGGATTGAGATCTGGTAGTCACCTTTTCAGAAGAAACATCAAGAATCAATTTCTTCTTCGCCACAGGAGCAAGAGGCTCCTCTCTTCTTCTCTTCTTCGCAGGAGATTTACCCACCTTCAGAGAAATACGAAGTGGTGCATTCACTTCTTGGGGGAATATAATATCCCTTGTAGTCTCCAGAGGTGCATCTGCCGGTTCCTGCGCCTCCTTATTTATAGGGATTGATGGAGCAATTCTTCCTCTTCTCAATCTTGTTGCAGTGGCGAAACTATCTGCGAGATGGAAATTCTCGACAAAAGTATTCGCTGATGTGTAAAACACGGAGTATGTAAAAAGCATTCGAGGACCCTGAGGAGTAGTCCTTGCTGGCATGGAGAAAGTGGCTTTTGTATCACGGGCATTGTAATAAGCCCAAGCCCTAGCTCCGTCTATCAGATAACCCTTGCCTTGGAGGCAGGTAATTGCGTTCCCTACGTGGAACTGATCATACCCAAACTGTCTAGGAAAACGGCTTGGGAGGTATGGTTCTAAGTAGCACTCTTCTTCGAATCGGTAGACCAAATGAGATGGTCGAATTGTCTTCAACCATTCAAAAGCGATACGAGTTAGAGGCTGCAGTTTCGAATCCACCATATTCGTGGGCATCTGATCATACCCAGCAGGGAAAGGAGCGCAGCAGAAGTTCCAGCCTCTGTTCAGATTCAACATAAATCTACATTCAGATAAGGAAGTATATTTCTATTTTCCATCGGAATACCTTCGAAGAAAACTGCCGTCAACTGGTCCCATGCCAGGATCCATTAGAGTTGCATAGTAAAGAAGCAACCATCCAAACAAATATGTATATGGCAATTCTAAACGAGGGAATTCTCTCTCTCCTTTCACTTTCAACATCAAGTCAACATATAAATGGAGACTGGCGTTCAGCTTACAGGTCATTGCTGATAGTAAGTCCATTTTATAGCCAAAGACCAATTTAACAGCTGCAAACAAGACGCCACGGTAAAAACGATCCACTGCACTGGATCCGGGAACCACGAACCTTCGCAGCCAGTATGTCAAGAATCCCGCCAATTGTGCTTCTTCTGACATGGGCCTATAGCCCATTCTCAAGTAACTTTCCAAATTATCTCCTCTCTTCAAAGGAGGATATTCATGGTCATCGTTCACTTCTTTATCAAAGTGACCACTCTGTTCCATTAATTTTCTGACCTCTGTATGGCTCAAAGGTTTAAAAAAGGTTGGGTAGCATTTATCGTTCTCTTTGGTTTTCTTCTCCTCTATATGATTAAGAAACAGATATGGTAGCCACTTTGAAGAATAACAAGTATTGGCAGTGGCACTCTTGTAAAATAAAGAGCAGATCTTGTAATGGCACAATAGTTCTTCGAACACTGTCACCATCTCTGGATTCTCTTTTCTGAGCTTGTTCAACTCATCATTTGTTGGTACATACTCCTCATACAGAGCATCTGCCATGGGCAAGAACGAGATATACTTCATCTCGTGGAGTGCAAAGCCCATCTCTTCCCCTGGGGTCATGAAAGTTCCGGTCCTGTAGTTGTATCTCTCAGCTAAGGCTAAGAACATATGAGGATTGGGAGCAAATCCATATACAGTGGCATGCACTGCTTCATATAGGTTGATTTATCGGAGTCTGTCTTGGAATTTTCCCAGAACCCAATTCGCGATATAACTCCATCGCTTGTAGTCTGGATTCACCAGTCCAATCATTCTTATATCTTACTCCGGATATTTTCCTTCAACCTTCGCAAACTCATTTGCGAATATTGGTGTCCTAACAGGCATTAGCATGGAGGAGTTCTCTGGTGGAATGCAGCCAGGTCTTAAGCCTCTCAGTAGGACACTATATCTGTCAGAAGAACTATAAAACATGTCCTTATGATGTGGCCCCTTCTTTACGAAGATTTTTCTTGCCCGAGCATCCTGAAATAGAGTGATATTCCATTCCATCTTCCTAGGGTAGCTCGCATAAGCGTACCGTGACAAAGGAAGGCAGCGAGCGATGTCGGGTATAAAAAAGGATCTATCTTGCTGGTGAACTACCCTATCTTCCATCCTTGGCCTAGGCTGAGAGGCTCTCTCAAAGGCGTCACCGAATAGGAATAAGGGTTTCTTGTGAATTACAGCATCAGCTGATTCTAAAGGCTGTCCGTTCATCAAACACATCAAAGTTTCATTGTCCTGAGAAATCAATATAGCCTGACGGGAGGCCGGCAGATCATACTGAGGGTAATGGACATGAGACAGATCCTCTTTGTATTCAGACTCTGTGAGGGTTCCCACAAAATGTTCGTAATCTGGATCTTCATTGACTTCAACTGCATCAACAAACAGATGAAAATTAGTCCAAGACAAAGTTTTTGTTTTTAAACATAAAACATGATTTGCGCAACCTCAGACTGTGCTGATATGATTTGAGCAACATCAGACTGCGCTGACATGATTTGTGCAACCTCAGATTGCGCTGACATGACTTGCGCAACATCAGTTTGCGCAACATAAAAGGTGCACAAAGTAATGGTTTGCGCTGATATCTGCGCAACTTAATCATTTGCGCTGACTTCCTGTCAGCACAAATCAACAAATTGCGCAAGAATGCAGCCTTCATAAAAATGAAGAACTGATAGTTGATGCAACCAAAACCCTAAAAAGGGTGGCGCAATATGAACTTATCTCTAAAAAGAGATGAGTTTCAAGGGAGTCGAATCACCCTAAGAAGGGGTTTTCGATCGGTTCAACTTCCTCTCAGAGCAGGGTGTACGGATTCGTGTCGGGAAGCTCGCCGTGCAACCCTGTCAGAAGACTCGGCCGGAGCTTTTCCCTTCGCGACGGCGGCAGCGGCAGCATTTGATCGTCGTGGAGCCATGACAAATCGTCGGAGGAGGAGAATAGTGAAGTTTTTCTTCTCAAAGAGTTCGAAAGATTGCAAAGTAAAGAATTGAAAACGAAAAGAGGGGTATTTATAGTTTTTGAAATGCGAAACGGATGCCTCGGATTGTGCCTAAACTTGTGGTCTATTCGCTTTGCGCAGACATCTCATCATATTGCGCAAAATGATTCAACATTCAAAAATTCAAAGTATTTCAAAATTTTGAATACAATCAACTTTCGAAAACTTTGAAGGGGGTCTTGTAGGTCCTAAAAAATCAAGTTGTATCAATCAACAAAGTCAAAAATTTAAGATATTCATCATTTTGATGAGTTGTGCAGACAACAGATTGCGCAGACATCACTTTGCGCAGGCTGGTTTGCGCATGTTCCCAACTGCGTAGGCTGACGTGGCAGAAGTCATCATTGACTGAATCAAATCAGATCTTCTTGACAGCTGACAACACGAATAACGAGGAGGCTGTTCGTTTTTGACGCCGCACAGTGCTCGAGGGCGGCTGACAGGTGGCAGCGCAATCCGTGGTTGCGCAAACCACTCATGCACAATCCGTGGTTGCGTAAACCATTTCTGCGCAGTTCATTTTGCACATTCTACCAATATAACTGACCAATTACATGTGGCATTCATGCCATCAATTGCTCATTACGTGGCAACTGTCTATGCACGATCATGCGCATTTCAATCAAATGATGCCATGAGTCCCAGATAGTTGGCCCTGATCCAATAACTGCTTGCGCAATCCAGTGTTGTGCAAACCAGTTGCTGCGCAAATCAGCTTGCACAGTCTAAAATAACTGAAAGTTAGTTATTTTCAGAACTCTATAAATAGAGTTTCAAGTCTTCATTTCAAGGGGATCAAGATCAGAGATCAGAAATCAGAGAGTTCTGGAGTTCTTGCCAAAGTGCTGCTGCATTCTTCCGAGACTTTTGTCTTCAACTTCAGAGGCTTTTGCCTCCAATTTCCAGAGTTGTTTTCAACTTCAAAGGCTTCGTCTTCAAAGTTCACATCATCCAAGGGATAAAGCAATCGTCATCAAGATTGGATTCCTATAGTTGTAATTTTCCCAGAATTCTTGTAATCTTTATTACAGTTTGTATCAATAAAGTTTTATACTTTTGTTTTTGCAAACAAATACTACCCTCATGACAGTCTATAGCTGCATGGACATAGCTAATCCAGTCCATCCCTAATATGATATCATACCCGGAGAGTGGCATCACAAAGAATCGTCCCCTAAACTCTCTCCCGGCTATAGTAATAGAGCATCTATAGATAGCTCTAATGGGCACTGGTCTGCCTCCTATCATTACTCTACTCATCTCCTCGGTAGGTGTAGCTACTAAGTGGTGTTTATGCAAAAACTCTAATAACAGGAAGTTATAAGATGCACCGGAATCAAACAAGCATAGAGCTAGAAAAGTATGCAAATAAACATAACCTGTGATGATGTCAGCCAAATAATCTAGCTCCGAAACCTGCTCCGGCTCTGGCTCAAGAGCTAGGCTATAAGTCTTCCCCTGGGGTACCTTCTGCTACTATAGATGTTGCCCAAACCTCTGCTGCTGAGTCGGAAGCGGCCCTCTAGGTACCTTGGCTACTGGGCAGTCCCAAAGCTGATGGGTGGCAGACCCACAAGCTAAACACTGCCCTAACCTCTTCCTACAGACGATAGTGTCATGGCCTAGCCTTTTACAGAATCCACACAAAGCTCCCTTCTGCTACTGCCGGGGTCCCGGGGCTCTAACTGGCGGGGTTGGGTGATATGATGTAGGAGGACGGTATGTTTGCTGGTGTGGCATCGGTGCTCTCTGCTGGAAAGCCTGACGCTTAGATGGTCCTTCGAGGTGTACAGAAGTCGGCCGCTTGCAAGACAAAAGATGCTCATCTATGCTCCGGGCCAACTCTAGGCTCTGGTAGTAGTCAGTCGTACCGTTCACCACTATAATAATGCCAATGTCTGGAACTAGACCATGGCAAAACCTACGTTTCATCTCCTCTGGGTCTGCAACTAGACTAGGAGCGAAATGGCTCAGGCGACTAATCTCTGCTGCATACTCGTCAACAGAACGGTTCCCCTGCTGGATGTTCTGGAATCGTAGCCCCATCGCTACCCTAGCGGTGGTCGAGAAAAATTTCTTCTTAAACTGGGTCTTGAACTGATCCCAAGTGGCCTTCCCTCTCGGGAATAGCAGCTCATTCCGGAACCAAATTCCTGCCAAGTCTATCAACAAAAATCCCGTTGCCTCGACCTGGAGGTCACTCGGCAACCTAGCTCCAAGAAGCTTCCTCTCTACCGAGTCTAGCCAGTCATCTGCTAGAACTATCCCTCAGTCCCTAAGAACTCCTTCGGGTTCAGACCCATGAAGTCCTTGATTGTCCTCGCTCTCTGCCGTGGCTCTACAGGTGGTGGGACCACGGTACATTCCTCAAAACGCTCCATGGTCTGGCGGAGTAGGGAGGTATGCTCCTGATGGGTCGTTAGGAACCCCTGGATCAGAGTGAGCAGTTGGTTCCCGTCGAGTATGACGGAAGCCTGGATAGGTATAGTAATAGGTGGTGGTGGGAGTATCGGGTCCTGCTAGGACTATGATGTGGAAGGTGGTGGAGGCATTTGGGTTTATGGATTTGTGGAGTTGGGGAATATGGTATTTGGAGGTGGGGGTGTATCGGTCAACTGGTCAAACGACTGGATAGGGAGTGTGCCATTCTCAGGTGTGACATACTGGGATGAACGGGTGAGCACCATCTAAATAAATAAAATAAAAAGGACTTATAAGGACTCTTTAAAGTAAACAGTCATAAATAACAAGAAAATCCAATTTGTAACAACGAACATGCGATGCGTTTCCTATATTGCAATCCTAGTATTCCACTAGGTATTCTAAGCGTCATTCCTAATGTTGTCAAATTACCTTATGTTCCTAATTGCAGGCAAGCTTGGTACAATGACGTAACCAAACAATTTAGTTGGGACCTGCATGGGCCACCACTAAAAACATGTCACGATCTGTTACCCAAATTGTTGGGCCGGGCCGAGTCATGTCCAGCCTACGCTTGAGATAAAGCATAGTAAGCTGTTCTAAAGATAACAAGATATGACTAAAATGTTCTAACAGTTCTATATGTAATAAAGAGTCATAAATGCTCCAAACACAAAAGTCATCTTATATAATAGTAAGTCCAAGTACAAGTCCGAAATGTAAAGCTGGATACAGGTCCAGTCACAAAATACATAGTCTAATACATGACTACTCTCAAAAGTCCAAAATATAAATAGACAACTAGACGAGTTTCCCCGTAGGTACATCCTCGTAAGACAATGTCTGGTCCTCGGCAGTAACTCCATAATATGAGTCACAGAGCAACTCCTCCTCAGTAAGTATACCTACAACGTTATCCTGTCAGGACGGGAGCAAGTACTGTTTCTAACAAACATATAATACTGATCATGTAATGGAAAGAAATGACATATCATGTTTATCCAGTTTTAGATACATTTTATCATGGCAATAATTAATTATTTTAAAGTTTAAAACTGTAGTAGGTGAGTGATCAATCAATAGGTAATCAGGATGTACAGTGGTACATATCAATTTTCTGAAGTGTACATACGTACCCTTAACGGCATCGGTGTATGTCCATACACAAATGCGGGATCAGACATATGACAAAGTTATATATAAAATATAACAGTGCTCGGTAAATACATACGGAGAAGGGGGGCATGATCACGTACACTACTAACAGTTTCTCCTTAACCCGTTGTTAAACATGTGAAAGATATGAAAACTGTCCTAAACATGGTAGAGACTGAAAGTAATACAATATGTGAAGTTTTAACTTGCTACCCCAAGGATCAGTATTTTACATGGTTGGAAATCACAGTTTACGGTTATAGCAGTATGTAAAGTTTGTAGAAGTACTTGCCTTTAGCAAAGCAAAGCAGCGATAAAAATGCTATAGATGCCTGGTGACTTGTCACTGTAGAAATAAATACATAAACTTAGTTTTTACACTAAGTTAAACACTAAAACACTAGTGGTGTAACACGATTTTCTGACTGGACACCTAGCCATATGATGACTTCAGCATAGGAGACCAATATGTGGTAACACAATACCCAAACTAACTTTATAGGTCTTTACACTTGTGCGGAGTGAGGTCCAATAAGTCTATAACTCAAAACAACACGAAACATTGAAAGTCGTAATTATTCAATAAATAAATTAAACTGTACACTGTGTTCCAACAATTTTTGAGATAGAAAAAATGCTCAATTTTACATAAAATAAAGTACCAGAATGATTCTTGTTAATTATAAAAATTTATACTAATTTTTCAGGAATTTATAAACCCTCATAAATATTTATTAAAAATCAGCAAACATATATATATATTAAAAATAAGTTCTATTTTCCTATTTTTATAAAATACCAAAAGTACTTATTAAATGCTGGAAAAATTATAATAAATTAGCTAAATAACATAGTATTTAAATAAAATTTTCTCAGATTTTTACAGCACTTAAATTATATATAAAAATTCAAAAATAGCAAGCAACAGTTTCTGAAAATTAATTAATTAATTATTTACTATTTTGTCCATGTATTAGAAATTGAACCGAAGTCCAGATACAGGACCCAGAGCCATAAATCAAGTCCAATATGACTTGTACAGACTCTGAATGTATTTGACACAATTGGGCCCAAAAACCCATGCTAGGTTTCGACATCAATTGGTCATAATCAATAAAAAGCAGTAATTTATATACATAAATATATTTTTAAAGTGATAAAATACACAAGTCACAATTTAAATAATAAAAATGACTTGTGAATTTATGCATAATAATATTTTGTACAAAGTAGAATTTGAAATACCTATATAAATATACAACAACAATATTTATATATATACATACAAATATATAGATATAAATATATATATATATATATATATATATATATATATATATATATATAATGGATATATATTCATATAATAAATATATATTTTATATATAAGAAATACTAAATATAAAAAAGATATATATATACAAATACTGTATACATATATATATATAACAATATATATAATAATATATATATATATATACATAAATACATATACATATATATATATAAATACATATATGTATATACATATACATAATAAAATATAAAATATAAAATATATATATACACAAATACTGTATATATATATGTAGCAGTGTATATATAATAATATATATACATACATAAATACATATACATATATACATATATATATATATAAATATATATATACATATATACATATATAAATATAATAAAATAACTAAAACCAAAACAAAAACAAAAAGAAAGAAGGGGGGCTCGAACTCGGGTCAGGCAAAGCAGTCGGGTTTTAGGCGCGGTCGGGCTGGCCAGGGGGTCAGCCCGAGCCATCAATTAAGAAATAGGTTCGGGTTAGTTTTAGGTTAGATTTAGGTTAATGGGTTTTAAACCCGATAGCCAAACTTCGTGTCCTGACTGTTAGGGACACGAAAAATGGCCGAGTCCAAGTGTCCTGACTGTGCACGACACGCACGACCCATGTCAGCCGTGTGCTAACTTACCACTAGAGTCTTCGTGTCCAGGCGAGTCGCATATGTGAGTACGAGACACTAATACGACACGAAACATAACTGACACATACGTGTCCAAGTCGAGCGGGCTGTTGGTGGGGCGATAGGGCGGAGGAAGCGTCGGTGTCGCATCGCTTGGGTGGCGCTGCACTCGGTTGGCCTTGGCGAACTTGGTGGTGGTGGTTGTGGGTGGTGAAGGTGGCTGGGGAGGTGGCGCTGTGGGTCGTCGGAGTTAGGGTTAGTGTTCTCGTCGGGGAAGAAGGGTCTGGGGTGGTCGAAAATTAGTCTAGGGTTAGTGTTTCGGGGTCGGTGAGTATTTATAGAGGGGGTAGGTCGGTTGAAATGGGCTAGGTCGGTCGGATGGTCGTCGAGGGCCGGTAGGAACGTGGGGGGTGATGGTGGATTTACAGAAAAGTCCCCCAATTTTGGGGTTTGGCAGAAAGGTCCCGCTCTCATCGGTTTGCAAATAATTATTTGCAAACCGCAATAAAAACAATTCAACTAATTACAATTTGATGTTAAAATAAATTTAAAAATTACAAAACGATATTAAAATAATTCAATTTATTACAAAATGATATATTTTGATTTAAAAACTATTTAAAAATTATTTAAAAATTTCTAGCAATTATATTAATCTATTTTAAATATATAAAAGCTATTTAATATTATAAAAATATTATTTTAAAATTTATGGGCTTACAGTGTGGGGAGAACGGGGAGGGGTTAGGAAATGCCCCACGGGCGCGCGGGCGCACCGCCGCCCGCGAGGAGGCAGAGGGGGGTGGATCGAGCATGGGAAGGAGAGGGAGCGCCGCCCAGGTGGACGACGGAAGCCTGCTGGAGAAACGGAAGACTCAGGTCGGAGATCTCCTAAAAATTGCCAGGAGAGAGCTGAGCTGCTTGCTATATATATTTATATATATATATATATATATATATATATATATATATATATATATATTAGGATATTGGATGTAGACTTGGTGATATCTATATATGTATGTATTAGATTAGAGTATTATATGGAAATACGTGATATGTATATATATGTTATAGTAAATATATGATATCCTAGGATGATTATCCTATGGTTTAGTTTTGACTAGCCTTAAATAGAATGACCTACAAGTTGACCCCCTTGACTAGAGTCTGACCAAACCCTAGATTTGACTTAGTTGACTAAGAGAGTTGACCAAGAGTTGACTTTGACCTAATATGACCTAGTATCATGTAAAATGCATTGTACAATTCAATTATTCAAATTTGAACTCTTTATAACTTCTATTTCTCTAAATAGGACTTTGTGACTCCAGTTCAGACATCTGTACACATCGGTTGCTCGGGGTATCAGGCGAGTACATTCTATGTTAGTTTTCATTCATGATAGTATCTATATTGCCTACTTTAGACTACTTTACTTGATGCTGACACGTTGTTAACACGGATTAGTACTATACGAATCTTTTTATGAGATGTTATCCCCTCATCGGGTGCATCGAATATTTTGTGTTCATGTACTTTATCATGTGCATCGTGTATTCCTTGTACTCGTACTCTTCATGTACACTCTTGTTCTCTCACGTACCCTCATGTTCATATGTGATTCATGAATCAAAACTAACAATCATGTACGTAACTTAACTTGACAAGATCCTTGTGTATTAATTGGGGTAGGGGTGACTAGAAGTGGTTATGTGATTAATTTTCCAAGTAGTATAAAACTGTGCTAGTCTGTTATACCCTCACGTATAATGGAGTTATCATAGAATAAACATGTGCAACCTAAGCCAATCACATAATCATCTTGTGCTCTAAAATACTTATATTTATTATAGTTCATAGTTTCTTACTATATTTCATGATTCAGCTTACTTATCCATATCTCATGTATTCTTGTATTTTTTTACAGCATGTCATGTATTTTATTCTACTGTTAGCTCTATATTTCCTACCATGCTTTGGAACTGCTTTCAAAGATATGTGCTCGTTCCCGTCCTGACAGGATAACGTTAAATTTTTTACAAATAACTTGGAGAATCATAGCTAGCCTAGAGGAGACACTAGTAGAGCTTGGAGTAGATTGTTAGGTTTTTGTCTAGTTGTAGTTTTCAGTTATTTCATGAGATGTTTTTATTTCATACTCTGTGTGTGTGGTGATGATAACACTAAACTTCTTCAAATCTGGTTTGTATTAAATATTATGATCCTTCTACCTATTTTATTTCTGGTTGTATCTCACTTTGTGATCTATATTTATCTTATCGTGCTGATTATCTATCTTAGAGTTGTGATTGAGTTGTATCTTCTGAGGTTATCCTTCGTTTGGAGAGTATATTATATTGTGTTTAGCTTGTGACTGAGACTTAGGACAGTGTTCTACCGCTGACACAGGACCTGCATGGGCCACCACAAAAACTTATCACGACCCGCACCCGCTTTTCGGATACGAGACGTGTCCAAGCCAGCCTACGCCGCAGAGTCGACGGTAGAACGCTGTCAAGCCCGTAAGAAATAAATGCTCAAAATAAAACATTTACTGCTCATTCACATTTCTAAATTGGTTACAACATTTACAACATTTATAATTAAAGGAAATACAAGATATTACAATTATTGAAATATTACAACTGCTATCTATTTCTATGTTGACTTCAGCATACCCAAGCCTTCCCAATGCTAAGAGTGATCGCGGCTAAACCTAAAAAATATTGGTTTTCAGTCAGGAATGGAACAAGTACACAAACCAACGACAATGCAAAAATATAATAGAATTAACAAGACATGAAAATAGCATATGAGATATGAAAACTGGAAAGTACTGAATACATGGCACGGTGGAGATAAAAAGAAAAAATAAAAGACATCTACCTAGGTGGTGTAAAATATCTGCTTCGACATGTGAACGGCTAGGAGGTAAATCCGGCACCTGTACGTGTCGTGTGCAGCTGCTATCATGCAAGAATAGATATTTTGGGGATAGTTCTGGGTAGTCAACATGTTTACTAAGATATTTCCCCTCCCGACTACTCCGTGTGACGAGCGTGTCAACAAGCAGCAAGATATATGTGTAGACATGAAATGAAAAGACTACTATGAATCGAAAAGCAATCAAAAAGTGCACTTGCCTGAGGTCCTTAGCTGGAGAAACCAATAATACTATACCACTCAATGAGCCATAATCAGTCAACACATGCAGAAGTCTCCGGATGCTGAAATAAACAGTACCAACGTTCTCAGAATAGTCAAAATAGCTAGGATTGCCTGTCCTTAAGTTCAATTCTGCACACAGGGGCAAAACGGTAATTTCGGGCAAAAATGATGTCCGACGTTAGACCCGCTTTGTACCGAAAAGTGTGCCAGAGTTAATGGTCTCTAAAGTCATCAAACTACATGTCTACGGATCCGGTTTTCTGATGCGAATCCACTCGTATGTCCAAAGTTGGATTCCGGCCCGCAAACGGCGTTCCGATTCAACTGTCTCAGAATTGGACCAAACTTGGCATACAGGACCAGAAAAATGATTCGGTTCTGTTGGCGCAAGTTTCATCTCGATCTGACGAGCGTGCACAAACTAATGGGAGTTTGTGCAAAGTGGTCGATACGGTGTATTTCGACGGATACGTATCAAATTCGTCGCGCACACGCGACCAATTTGAATTTTGTCAAAGTTCACACAACCAAGAAGACGTTATGCAACTTTTGATGCCTTCAGTTCGTGACCACGTCGCCCAGATTGGCGGGACGCACGTCATATCGGTGGATTTTTAGGATTTTTGAAAACAATAGTTATAGGTTTTTCGCAAACTTTACAATTCGATATCCCTTAGCCCACTCCATGAAACTGAGAACTACAAAATGGAATTCGAAGACCTATATGTTGTCAACAAAAAGTTTTTAGATGGGTTTTGGGATCTGTTCTTGGATTGGCGAGTTCTCGCCTTCCAAAGTGGGGTGTTCAAGTACGAAACCTGCTCGGTTTCGACTAATCGGAGGCCAGTTTTTGCATCGAATTCTGGGACAATATAAGTCATATAAAATCTAAGCGTTTGAAGAGACTTATAGCCGTATAGTTCATCTTCGTACCTGAGTAGACGGAAAACAAAATGGTGGAGCGTGCGTCGTGGGAGTTGGGCGCGAAGTCGGTGTCGAAACAGCATGCTGCTGCTGCCACTGTGTTCCAGGCCGCGCGTGCTGTTTGTTGGCCGGCCGGCCACCGTGCGGCGGCGCCGAGGGTGCACGCGGAGAGTCGCCCGGTGGAGGAGGAAGGGTGGCGCGCGTTAGGTAGTTAAGGTTTCGGTTTTAAACTGCTGCTCGATCCCCTCTAATATATATATACATACATGGTTTGCTCGGCTCGCCTGGGTTTGTTCTATTCGGTCTAGCACAGCTGTGGGGAGCAGGCCTGGCTTGGGCTCTCGGGTTCATGGCCGAGTAGTAGCTGCTCGGTTTGGGGCTGCTCTTCTTTTTATTTCTTTTTTTTCAACAATTAATATATATATATATATATATATATATATATATATATATATATATATATATATATATATATATATCACGTATACATACTACTATGTATATTGATATATATATATATATACATACGTACGTATATATATACACACAAAATACCTATATTTTATATATATATAATATAGGTATTTTGTGTGTATATATATACGTACGTATGTATATATATATATATATCAATATACATAGTAGTATGTATACGTGATATATATATATATATATATATATATATATATATATATATATATATATATATATATATATATATATATAGATACATACATACATACATTTATATATTTATATATACATACACGTACACACATTTATAATATATTTATATACCTATATATGCACACATAAATAATTATATATACATATATATATATGTATATACCCACATACACATTTGTACAATATATTTTTATATAAAAATACACATATACACATATATTATATACATATATATATATATTTTATATATATATATATATATATATATATTTATATATATATATATATATATATATATATATATATATATATATATATATATATATAAATATATATATATATATATATATATATATATACATATATATATATATATATACAATTACATATTTATATATTCATACACATACACATATATACATATATATTTATTCGACAATAAAATAATATAACCAATAAAATAATAATATTAAATAACAATCCCAATAAAATAATAATAAGAATAATAATAAAATTTAATATGCCAATAATAGGCATATATATCATTTGTACAGCATTTTAGTAGTCCCAAAACGTACAAGGACCTATTTATATAATTACCATTGAATATCAACTAATAACGGTATTTATAATATTTAATTAAGAATACTTAGAAAATATTCATTAGATAATTAAAACGGAATTCGACACCATCATACCAAGATACATCAACACGAATGTCATAGGACGTCCCGCATGACTACATGGGCTTGGGCTCAGTTCGGGTTCAGTTTGACTAGTTTGGTACAACCGAGTCTCCTAAACGTCAAATAATAATAATAATGAATAATTAAATTATTTATAATGGTCATGTCACAACTTGGCCTAGTTTTTTTAGTTAGGACATCACTATGGCTCGGCCTTCCCCTACCATGACTAAACACTAGTCAAAGCATGCCACTGAGCTATCCGTGCCCTGATTCCTAGTCACCTTGTACTCCAAATCTCAACCATGGCTCAAATCATCTACCGTAATAATTAACTATTTAATTATTTATAAAATTCTAAAATCACTATTTAAATCAAATAAATAATAAAAAAATATTTTGAAAATTTTTGGGAAGGGAGGCCACAAATCTACCCACCTTAAAAATAATTTCGTCCTCGAAATTCAAATTCATAACTATTTCTTAAAATTCAAAGTCTAATATTCCCTTAATCTCCTCAAATTTAATTTCTCGAAAAATAATTGTACCCTCCTTCTAGCCATTTTGTAACTATGAAACTCCGAAGACTTATACCCACCTTAGGTCACACTACTCCCTTGAAACACGGGTCACTAAAATCTTATAATCTTCTAACTAGTGTCTAATAATTCTACCAAAATATCTAGGACATATGGTATCTATAATCTCTCATATCTACAAACAACCAATTATTCAATAATCAAGCAATATTATAATAACTTAAGAATTTCTGATGAACTCTAGACAGCACGATTATTCGTCACCCCAAAATAGGAAGGGACGAGGATCAAGAATACAGGAAGGCAAGGGAGAATAGTCGAGAATGATTTCAAATAGTTCAGTTATATAGTCCAAATATGGTGGTATGCATGGATGAGTGTTACTGGTCTTAATGGGTTCCTCAATTGGACACCAATTGTTGGTTATATGAACCTTGGATTTCAATCTATATGGACTAGACAAGATCCCAATGTTAAAACTATTCCTACTAGATTAGGGTATCCTAGAATAGGTTTCCACCCAAGGGATTGAGCTAATTGCTAGTCCTTTTGACTTAAAAGTCGTACTATAAAAATAGGGTACAAGGGGACGGGTTTGATGGGACATAATATACCTAGATGAAGGTGGACTCGTCTAGATCTTGTATATGAAATTGGTTGGAAGGTAATAGCTGGTCTCGTGCTTCGAATATTGATGACACGGCCGGGGCACAAAATGATCTAAATGAAAAGTGGGAGTCCAAGGGCACTAATAATCATCCTGATAGAAATTATTCTAATCACTCGGTAATCCTGGTATATGTGAGCACCTTGAATTTTGGGTTGATTTTTTTTAATTTTTCTGATTGATTTAGTTTCAATAAACAAATTATTCTGTTTATTATCTTTAAGTGTACTTTTCCGTGCCTTTGACATTTGGAGTGTCAGGGATGTTCAACTCTGGAAACCTTCTTCATGAGTTTTGTAGTGGACAGTATTACCTTCATTTTGGTATATAGTGTCCCACTCAAACTTGTTCCCTTGTACTCTTTTTGCTTCGCAGAACTTTGGGTCGAATTAGACCATTTGATCATTAATTAATTTTCCCACTCTTTTCCTTGATCATTATTAGCACGTTACCGTGACTTTTAATTTGGGAGCACAAGACTAGTCATTTTCTTGAAACCAACTTATCATGCATGATCTACATGAGACGCTCTTCACCCATGACCTTCGTGTCCCACTCAGACATGCCATTTTGTGCTCCATTTGCTTCACACAACAGTCCTGACACGTGACCCGATTTTATTTTATCCTACGGTGTCACATTCATTTTCCAACTTGATTTGTGGATACCCTGTCGACGAAAACCTGTCAGCCCAATATATGGACATGGCGCACATTGAGTCTACTACCCGTACGACACTTGTCTCCCATTTATTGGAATCCCCACATGCTACTTATTTACCGTTGATCATAGATACCTATTTAAATTCGATCATCTTGCAATGTCCGATTTTGATCCAACCCGGCTTGACTGAACCCAGCCCCAGCTCCATGTTACTCTCCATCACCATCACCCTCAGCCTCATTACCCTTGAAAAATACTAAATACTTATTCTACTTACTTTTAATATTTATTAGAAATTTCTGTTGATTGAAATCCCTTGGAATGACCTATTATTTTAGCTATATTAATCCTAGCATTTTGATCCTCCTAATTAATCCTAGCCATTCAAATCTTCTCATGACAAACTTCCCAACACTATTAGCCACATGGCCGGCCCTAAAATTGAGGAGTGCTTTTTCTCCCACTCTCTCTCTTCCTATTTTTCTTAACACACACAAACTACTTTATTTCCCACACACACACACCCAGCCACCATCTCCTCATTTAACACCACCACCATTACTCAACATGGTCGAGCCCGAGCCCCCTAGGCCGAGCTCTATTTCCCTTCGCCGTGGCCTGGTCGTCGGCCACCACCACCAGCCTACTCTCCCCATCCTTTCTCCTCACATCATCTCTATCATCATCTAAACCATCATCAACACCATCAACAACTATCACCACAACCTCTACCACCGTAGCCGTATAGCGCCGTCCTGCAGCACCAAGCCGCCTGCCTCCGCCGGGCCAGGCTGGGCCAGCACAGCCGCGCGCAGCAGCTGCTGCCAGCAGTAGTGGGCCGGAGCGGCCTGTGTGCGCGCGTACAGCACCGCCGTCGGCCATACACCGCCGTGGCCGTACCTTCCCTGCAGTGGACGAACTCAGGAGACCCCCCTGGGTCCGCCGTTTCTTCTCTGGCGTGACGTATAGATGATTCGTGCATTTCGCACGAATTCCCGCCGTGACGCGCGCGAAATCAAGTCCATTTTGGCACCCCGGCGTGACGTATAGATGATTCGTGCATTTCTTTGCTCCGTCACAATATTGGTATATCCACCTTCACTTCTATCAATTTTTGTCCGTTAATTTTATCGTTTGATACATCAAAACCGGCCACCAAGTTGACCGTTTAAATTGTATAAATTTTGGCCAGTTTTACGGAGTCAACTTCGTCAGCTTGTACCTCCTCCACCACAGCTCCATTTGGCGTGCTAGCAGTTCTTGTGCAAAGCTGGTATAACCCTCTTACTAACCCTCCAGTTTCGTTTCATTGCGAGCTTGTTTGATTGGTTGAATTCGACGCCAAAGTTGGCCGTCCGAATTTGTAATTTCCAACTTGTAAAATTCTATTTTTTGAACACGGGACTCCAGATTTCATTTCGGACACCACCAGTAAACTCGTGGCATCGTTCTAGCATATTTTTATATATAATTTGTTAGATTTGGAGGACGTGGGCCATGGCACGTATTTCGGTACAAAGTGGGTCCCACAGTCCGGGTCAACAGAAATGTTTGACGCCGACTCATCGGAATCCAATTCCGGATATACCGTTGAGTTCGTATCGTCATTCTGGACTCGTTGAGATATAATTTGCTAGGTTTTGGTGGACATTGGATCCGGCACGTATTTCGGTACAAGTCAGATACCAATATCCGGGTCAACGGGTCATTTTGAGATCGGCTCATCGGAATCAAATTTCGAATATACCATTGAGTTCGTATCGTCATTCTGGACTCGTTGACATGTAATTTGTTGAGTTTTGAGAACATTGGCTCTGGCATGCATTTTCGTGCAAACCGGAATTCCAAGTTCTAGTTAACGGACCAAATTGATATCGGGTCAACGGAATCCAATTCTAGACATACCGTTGGGTTCGTATCGTCATTCTAGTTTCGTGGACACATAATTTTTTATGTTTTGTAGAGTTGTTTTCTTGCACATTTTTTGGTGCAAAATGGCTCCGACACGGATACCGTTTTGACCCAAAATTACCTTTTTGCCTTTGTATCCAAATTGGACCGATGGGTAGGCTATCCTAGCTAATTTGACCATTCTGGACACGTTGGCGATGTTTATTTCATCGTCTGACAATGTTGGTTGATAATTTCTCTGTGTTTAACCTTTTTATAAATAATTAATAATTAATTTTTATAATATTTGTATTTCGGGATTAGTACAACGGAACTGAGATTAGTCAATTCTAGTGATCTCAAATCGCTGGAATTGGCAAGATGGACACGTGGATTACTATAATAAGATTATTAACTTTATCGTTAATTATCTTATCTCGATTTTCATGTCGTAAGTTTCAACGTACGAATAACGAAGTACACTTTATATCTTTAATAATTAGACTAAAATTGACCCTGTTTGACCATAGTTGACCAGTTGACCAAAAGTTAACTATAAGTCAACACTTGACCTAGTTTGACTAGATTGTTGATTGGAGTTGACCTGGAGTTGTCTTAACTTAGAAGAACCTAGGATAATATAGATTGCTTGTAGAGATTCATTTATTACAACTTGAACACCTTGTAACCTGTGTTGCTTTAATTAGGACTCTGTAGCTTCAGTTGGACCCCTATACTTATCAGTTGTTCAGGTTATCAGGCGAGTACATTCTCTGATCATTTCATATCCTGTTTAGAATTATTTTCCTACTTTAAATTACTTTACTTGACACTGTCACGTTGGTCACACGGATTGGTACTATATGGATCCCTTCTTGAGATGTTATCCTTCATGAGCATCGAATATTACATATTCTGTGCGTTTCACTTACATTGTGTATCACTATGCTTCTTGGTTCATTGATCACTTATGACATATACTCTCATGATCACAGAGTCTCCTTGAATCTCCTATTTATGGGCATTCCTAGAATCATCCATTTATGGGCATCCATGTATCACCCCTTGTGGGCCATTGCATGAAATCATAACATAACCTGGCTGGATCCTTGTGTATTGATTGGGGGTACGGGGGAGTAGAAGTAGACATGTGAATATTATCCAAGTAGTGTAGCATCAGAATCTTTCCGTAGTGTAGCATCAGAATCTCCTATGCCATTTACATGTCTATATTGTACTCTGACTCACTAGCCACTGTTAGTTCTCTATTTATAGTAGATATTTCTATTACAGTTCTCTCCCTGTTTACATAATGTATTTCCTTCAGTTCATGTATCTTACTTTACTGTATGATTATATTTTCTAACCTATTATGAACTGTTGAGATGTATTGTGCTCGCTCCTGTCCTGACTGGACCTGTTGATAAATTTTACAGATAGCCTGGAGGTTGCCTGCTAGCCTAGAGGAGACACAGTAGAGGTTGTATAGATAGCTAGGGTTTTGCTCATAGTTTATTTTCAGCTGTCTTGAGTTGTATTTATGGATTACTGTATTTGAGCTTTGAGATGTATTTCTGGGTTGTGTATCTTAGACACTTAGACTTCTATTTGCTGTATTTCTTTTGGATTTCATGTTTTATCTATCTTCTATTATGCTCTACCTTAGATGTGATTGAGTTTACATTCTGCTATGTCACCCCCATTCGGGGAGTATAAACTGCTTAGCCTTATACTGTTAGATGCATGAGACCTAGGACAGCGTTCTACCGTCGACACTGCGGCGTAGGCTGGACGCACCCACGTCTCGTGCCCTTACTCTAGGGTGCGGGTCGTGACACATTTTTAGTGGTGGCCCATGCAGGTCGAGTTTGTGTAATGGTATTCGTACTAGAGTACCACTACAGCCTGTAGTAGGATTATGATATATTTGTGAAGGTACTCAATCACAGTTAGGATCCCTTGAGAGATTCCTGGGATGACCCTTGAGAATCTTATTTTAACTTCGATTTGAAAACTCTTCTTCCCTTGATTTGATTTATCTTTACTTTCTGTTGTTGAATTTGATTTTGATAGATTATTGTTGAATTTGAGTTTGTATTTATTGATTTTGATGGATGATTGTTGAATTTTGAATCTTGATGTTAGCTGTGGCATCCGAGTTTGTATTTATATGATTTGATGGATTTTGTTCAATTTTGAATCTTGATGTTCGTTGGTAAATTTGATTTTTGGGTATCCATTGTTGATTTAATTTAATTTTTGTCAAGATGAAATTATATGGGCTAGGTCATCTAAGTTATGGAATCTAGTCTTCTATAGTCACATTAGCCAGCATGGTGAGGACATATAGTCTGGCTTTGGATATATTTCTCGGGTGTGGGAATTTAAGGTTTTCGCAGCCAAGCTAGCGGCATCGCAAAAATGTTAAATACCACGATTCTAGAGGTATGTGCCTTAGTCGAGGACTCTGTGACTATCGTAGCCCTGCTTACTAGTATGACGAGGATTTAGAGCACCATGATTTTGGATAGACGCATATGATTATCAGATTGTACCTTAAATGTTTTTGGACATGTTTTCTCTACTTTTGTTCCAATCTTTCAAAAAAAAGGAATTATTATTTGTTTGTTTTGTTTTGTTTCTTATTATTTAACTTAGGAGTAGGTTTAGCTGTTTATAAAACCTTTGTGTAACTTCTTACTATGAATTTCTTCTTAATACAATAAATCGATGATTTTGCTAGACCTTATCTTGGATTTGATATTATAGCTCTGATTTCAAAATGGTTCCTTCTTTTAAACAGATAAGCAGAACAGATTCTATTATCATTTCTCTTCATGCTAATGTTTTATTACCATCATTCCTTGTCTTATATAACTGTCCTGATTTTATCAATTCTCTGTCTCATATCTAATTCTGTCAGCTATACCTTGAAAACCCTTGAATCTTCATATCATTTTACCTGAGACATGTTGAGAAAATAACGTAAATCAGCTAGTTCGGAAATGACGTAATTGGTTATCATAGGATGATTTTGTAGGAATCAGAATGTTGGATGTCAAATATGAAAAAAAAAATTGAGAGGAAGATGTGGTAAAGGTTTAGAATGGAATCGAGTGATAAATGTTATCAATTTAGAAACATTCGCAGAAAATTTTGGTTATGAGTAATTCATGGATGTATTTCAAAAAAAACTAATGAGGATATCAGAGGTCAACCTAGTTTTGAGAACTTAGAAAATCTTGGCTATTGATTCTTGGGAACTATTACAAGGCTATGTAGAAATTTAGAGATGGAAAGGAGAAATTAATTGTATTCAATGATTATGCGAAATTGAACTAGATATTGTAAGAGGGTGACTAGAGACAGAGAGAACACAAGGATTTTAAGTTATAGGAATTATTTTTTTAGAGAAAAAAATGTAGGATTCAAAAAGAATAATAATTGAGGTGAACGTTGAAGAAAATATGAAGGTTGATTTATAAATAAGAATAAATTTCGTATGACATAGTGGTATTAGGGTTGAATAAATACGAGACTTGATTTAAACAAGTTTAAGGATTTCATAAACTGGATTTAGAGGTTTCGGATCTAATTTAGAACGAGGTAAAGGAATTTGGAAATTTGATTAAATGAATAAGTGTTGATACCTAATTAAGAGGGGTATGCTTCGTGGAAAATGTTTTAGAAGTTTGAAATTTTGTCTATGGTGATCGTGGTAAAGGTTTAGATGACTGAAGTTATAAAAATTTTGAGGGTAGTCATATAACGGTTGATTTTTATATTGGAATTTGTGAGAAAATATCATTGGCAAATGGTAATCTGATAGTATCGGAGAGAGATGATTAACTGACTTTCGTATGAAATCTTTCTTGTTTTTCCCTAAAAGTTTTCTTTTTAATATCATTGAATCCTAGTTTCCTTAATCACGACCAAATCGACTTCGATTATCTTTCCTGAATCTCCATCCTTGTATGCTCGTTCTTAGACTTTGTTGAACCTGTCCTCCATATTGCCCAAATCTTGATTTCTCCAATTTGATCAACTTAGATCGTATCGAGACTAAATATTCTTAATATATATTGTGATTGGATTTCCATGCAATTGACTTTCATTCTTTAACTTCTGATTTTGATTTTTTTGAATAGTACCCTTTATAGATAATTGGTAGTTATCTTTATTTTTATTTTTTTTGATGAGTACCAGTTTTCATGTAGGATGGTAGATTGCCTTACAGTTTTAATGATTTGTTATTCCTATAACTTTTCTCGTTTAGCACCCTAGATTGCTTGTGTGTTTTGATACCCTATGACTGTTTCGGTTAGCATGACTAGTATGCCATAACCCTGTATGTCGTCCTTTTGATGGTATGATTTGTTTAAGTTCTGGGACTTGATTGTGGGGGTTTGACCTAGAAGGAGTACGAACATTTTAATTTCGAGGACGAAATTTTTATAAGGTGGTAGGATGTGAGCACCCTGAATTTCAGGTTGATTTTTTTAATTTTTCTGATTGATTTAGTTTCAATAAATAAATTATTCTGTTTATTATCTTTAAGTGTACTTTCTCGTGCCTTTGACATTTGGAGTGTCAGGGATGTTCAACTCTGGAAACCTTCTTCATAAGTTTTGTAGTGGACAAGATTACCTTCATTTTGGTATATAGTGTCCCACTCAAACTTGTTCTCTTGTACTCTTTTTGCTTCGCAGAACTTCGGGTCGAATTAGACCAATTGATCATTAATTAATTTTCCCACCCTTTTTGTTGATCATTATTAGCATGTTACCGTGACTTTTAATTTGGAAGCACAAGACCAATCATTTTCTTGAAACCAACTCATCATGCATGATCTACTCGAGACGCTCTTCACCCATGACCTTCGTGTCCCACTCAAACATGCCATTTTGTGCTCCATTTGCTTTACACAACTTTCCTGACACGTGACCTGATTTTATTTCACTACACGGTGTCACATTCATTTTCCAACTTGATTTGTGGGTACCCTGTCAACAAAAACCTGTCAGCCCAAAATATGGACATGGCCCACATTGAGTCTACTACCCGCAAGACAATTGTGTCCCATTTATTGGAATCCCACATGCTACTTATTTACCGTTGATCATAGACACCTATTTAAATTCGATTATCTCGCAATGTCTGGTTTTGATCCAACCCGGCTTGACTGAACCCAGCCCCAGCTCTATGTTACTCTCCATCACCATCTCCCTCAGCCTTATTACCCTTGAAAAATACTAAATACTCATTCTACCTATTTTTAATATTTATTGGAAATTTATGTTGATTGAAATCCCTTGGAATGGCCTATTATTTTAGCTATATTAATCCTAGCCATTTGATCCTCCTAATAATCCTAGCCATTCAAATCTTCTCATGACAAACTCTCCAACACTATTAGCCACATGGCCGGCCCTAAAATTGAGGAGTGCTTTTTCTCCCACTCTCTCTCTATTCCTATTTTTCCTAACACACACAAACTACTTTATTTTCCACACACACACACCCCAGCCATCATCTCCCTATTTAACACCACCACCATCACTCAGCATGGCCGAGCCTGAGCCCCCTAGGCCGAGCTCTATTTCCTTCTGCCGTGGCCTGGCCGTCGGCCACCACCACCAGCCTACTCTCCTCATTCTTCCTCCTCACATCGTCTCCATCATCATCTAAACCATCATCAACACCATCAACAACCATCACCACCACCTCTACCACCGTAGCCGTACAGCACCGCCCCGTCGTACCAGGCCGCGCGTCGCCCACCTCCGCCGGGCCAGGCTGGGCCAGGACAGCCGCGCGCAGCCGCGTGCAGCAGTTGCTGCCAACAGCAGTCGGTCGGAGCGGCATGTGGGCGTGCGTACAGCGCCGCCGCCGGCCACACGCCACCGTGGCCGTGCCCACCCACGGTGGACGAACTCAGGTGACCCCCCTGGGTCCGCGATTTCTTCTCCGGTGCGACGTTTAGACGATTCGTGCATTTCGCATGAATTCCCGCCGTGACGTGCGCGGAATCAAGTCTATTTTGGCGCCCCGTCGCAGCAAATTCGTGCACAATTTTTGAGAAATACGACCGTTCGATCGACAATTTCTTTGCTCCGTCACAATCTCGGTATATCCACCTTCACTCCTGTCAATTTTCGTCCGTTAATTTTATCGTTTGATACATCAAAACCGGCTACCAAGTTGACCGTTTACATTGTATAAATTTTGGACAGTTTCGCGGAGTCAACTTCGTCAGCTTGTACCTCCTCCACCGTAACTCCGTTTGGCATGCTATAAGTTCCTCTGCAAAGCTGGTATAACCCTCTTACTATCTCTCCAGGTTTGTTTCATTGTGAGCTTGTTTGATTGGTTGAATTCGACGCCAAAGTTGGCTGTCCGAATTCGTAATTTCCAACTTGTAAAATTCTATTTTTTGAACACGGGACCCCAGATTTCATTTCTGACACCACCAGTAGACTCATGGCGTTGTTCTGGCATGTTGTCATATATAATTTGTTAGATTTGGAGGACGTGGGCCCTGGCATGCATTTTGGTGCAAAGTATGTCCCACAGTCCGGGTCAACGGGACTTTTTAACGCCGGCTCATCGGAATCCAATTCCGGATATACCGTTGAGTTCGTATTGTCATTATGGACTCGTTGACATATAATTTGCTAGGTTTTGGTGGACATTGGATCCGGCACGTATTTCGGTACAAGTCGGATACCAATATCCGGGTCAACGGGTCATTTTGAGATCGGCTTATCGGAATCCAATTTCGGATATACCGTTGAGTTCGTATCGTCATTCTGGACTCGTTGACATGTAATTTGCTGAGTTTTGAGAACATTGGCTCTGGCACGCATTTTCGTGCAAACCAAAATTCTAAGTTCTGGTCAACGGACCAAATTGAGATCGGGTCAACGGAATCCAATTCTGGACATACCGTTGGGTTCGTATCATTATTCTGGTTTCGTGGACATATAATTTGTTATTTTTTGTAGACTTGTTTTCTTGCAAGTTTTTTGGTGCAAAATGGCTCCGACACGGATACCGTTTTGACCCAAAATTACCTTTTTGCCCTTGTATCCAAATTGGACCGATCGGGTAGTCTATCCTAGCTAATTTGACCATTCTGGACACGTTGCCGATGTTTATTTCATCGTCCGATAATGTTGGTTGATAATTTCTCTGAGTTTAACCTTTTTATAAATAATTAATAATTAATTCTTATAATATTCGTATTTCGGGATTAGTACAACGAAACTGAGATCAGTCAATTCCAGTGATCTCACATCGCTGGAATTGGCAAGATGGACACGTGGAATCACTATAATAAGATTATTAACTTTACCGTTAATCATCTTATCTCAATTTACGTATCGTAAGTTTCGACGTACGAATAACGAAGTACACTTTATATCTTTAATAATTAGACTAGAATGGACCCTGTTTGACCAGAGTTGACCAGTTGACCAAAAGTCAACTGTAAGTCAACACTTGACCTAGTTTGACTAGATTGTTGACCGGAGTTGACCTAGAGTTGTCTTGACTTAGAAGAACCTAGGATAATATAGATTGCTTGTAGAGATTTATTTATTACAACTTGAACACCTTGTAACCTGTGTTGCTTTAATTAGGACTCTGTGGCTTCAGTTGGACCCCTATACTTATCAGCTGTTCAGGTTATCAGGCGAGTACATTCTCTGATCATTTCATATCCTGTTTAGAATTATTTTTCTGCTTTAAATTACTTTACTTGACACTGTCACGTTGGTCACACGGATTGGTACTATATGGATCCCTTCTTGAGATATTATCCTTCAGGAGCATCGAATATTACATGTTCTGTGCGTTTCACTTACATTGTGTATCACTATGCTTCTTGGTTCATTGATCACTTGTGACATGTACTCTCATGATCACATAGTCTCCTTGAATCTCCTATTTATGGGAATTCCTAGAATCACCCATTTATGGGCATCCATGTATCACCCCTTATGGACCGTTGTGTGGAATCATAACATAACCTGGCTGGATCCTTGTGTATTGATTGGGGGTACGGGGGAGTAGAAGTAGACATGTGAATATTATCCAAGTAGTGTAGCATCAGAATCTTTCCGTAGTGTAGCATCAGAATCTCATATGCCATTTACATGTCTATATTGTACTCTGAGTCACTAGCCACTATTAGTTCTCTATTTATAGTAGATATTTTTATTACAGTTCTCTCCCTGTTTACATACTGTATTTCCTTCAGTTTATGTATCTTACTTTACTGCATGATTATATTTTCTATCCTGCTATGAACTGTTGAGATGTATTGTGCTCACTCCTGTCCTGACTGGACCTGTTGATAAATTTTACAGATAGCCTGGAGGTTGCCTGCTAGCCTAGAGGAGACACAGTAGAGGTTGTATAGATAGCTAGGGTTTTGCTCATAGTTTATTTTCAGTTGTCTTGAGTTGTATTTATGGAGTACTGTATTTGAGCTTTGAGATGTATTTCTGGGTTGTGTATCTTAGACACTTAGACTTCTATTTGCTGTATCTCTTTTGGATTTCATGTTTTATCTATCTTCCATTATGCTCTACCTTAGATGTGATTGAGTTTACATTCTGCTATGTCACCCCCATTCGGGGAGTATAAACTGCTTAGACTTATACTGTTAGATGCATGAGACTTAGGACAGCATTCTACTGCCGATACTGCGACGTAGGCTGGACGTACCCACGTCTCGTGCCCTTACTCTAGGGTGCGGGTCGTGACAGTATATCCTAAAATTTAGAAGGATTACAGTCTACCCACCTTAGAAGCTAGGATATGGCTTTAGAAAATTCTAAAATCCGGATATTGTGCTTCGACTCTTGTTAATGAAGAATAAGGCACGGTGTGACGGGATATGGTAGATATAGTCAAGTCAAGGGTCGTTCCTCAATAAATGGAAGACGAGTGTGTACAACAACCCATGGTCTATAAAATAGAGTGATCTACTCGTCCATTATACATGAGTTATTGACAGGGTAACCAACTCTAAGGCACATCCTATGAAAAGATTTCTAACGACTGGGTCGCGAATTTCTATTTGTGTTGAGCCTTCCAGACTATTGTCGCAGGGGTTCAGTTAAAGCAAGCTTCAAACAAATTATTAGAGGCTCACAATAATTGGTCTCCTCAGCATAGGTAGTCTCCTTGGTTGGCATTTGACCAAGAAAAGATCCTAATCATTCTCGAACTCCAATGACTAGAAGATCAAGATAGTAGTTTCAGGGTCGAAGGGAGGACGAGTAACTCGAGGCAAGGTTCCAGTCACAGAGCTGGCCGATGGTAGCTACACTTGCGTATACCACTATCATAGCCATGGGGATACTCTATATCTATCCATCAATTACGAGTTGTCGTCTTTCCAATCAGTGAAGACGAAAACAATAAATAGTTCAAGAGAGATGTTACTGAACACAATTACATGATTCAAGGGCGAATATTTAATTCAAGGGAAATTGTCAAAGCAGTTGCGGATGAGATCCTAGAGACATCTATCTCAATCCACGTAGGGTAATTAGATGAAGAGCGAACCAAATGCATTATGGTTGATCAGACCGTAATACAAAGATTCTGATTAGACAATATGTTAACGGGCGTCCCCAATAAACATATGTCTCGAATCAAGCTCGATAAACAGAGTAAGCTTGCAAAAACTAGGCTGTAATAGCAGCATTGGTCAAGAGAGTCAAAATATAAATATGCGAGATTTTTGAAAGAAGGAATAACTAGTTCGAGTTTCGTGAGAATCAAAATCTAACTCGAGATTCGTACACGATTAACAGAATCAGAAATTATACACTAACTCCTTACAGCAAAAGGGAATTTAAAATAGACAATTCTAACTTATAATATAAGATTTATGTCTAATAAAGCAAAAAGAAAATTGAACAGTTTATCAAAATTAACGCATTAATTCTAGGCAAGCCTAACATACCAAACGAATAGTATATCCACATTGTCATATCAAAAGTAATAGTGTACCTATAGGGATCTAGCAAGCTATCTAAATTGCATGGCCTATCTAATAACCATAACTACCCAATTGTCAATTTAAACAAGGGACTCCTAGTCCTAGTTATTCTCCTAAATTATTTTAATCCTAATTGTGAATGAGCATTTCCTGGGCGCAGGGTCGCAGCATTACGATAAATATGGTACTACCGCGAGTTCGCATAATTTACAAAGACTGACCTACATGGGCCACCACAAAAACTTGTCATGACCCACACCCGCTTTTCGGATACGAGACGTGTCCAAGCTAGCCTACGTCGCAGAGTCGGCGGTAGAACGCTGTCGAGCCCGCAAGAAATAAATGCTCAAAATATCACTGTATGCTGCTCATTCACATTTCTAAGTTTATTACAACAGTTACAACACTTATATTTAAAGAAATTACAAGATTTTATAATTAATAAAATTATTACAACTGCCATCTATTTCTAGGTTGACCTCAGCATACCCATGTCTTCCCAGTGCTAAGAGTTATCGTGGCTAAACCTGAAAAATGTTGGTTTCCAGTCAGGAATGGAACAAGTACACAAACCTACGACAATACGAAAACACAATAGAATTAACAAGTCATGAACATAACATATAAGATATAAAAACTGGAAAGAAATGATGACATGGCACGGTAGAGAAGAAAACAAGGATAAACTAATAAATAACATCTATCTAGGTGGTGTGAAATATCCGTTTCGACATGTGAACGGCTATGGGGTAAATCCGGCTCATTGCACGTGTCGTGTGCAGCTGCGATTATACAAAAATAGACATTTTGGGGATAGTTCTGGGTAGTCCACATGTTTAATAAGATATTTCCCCTCCTGACTACTCCGTGTGATGAGCGTATCAACAAGAAGCAAGATATATGTATAGACATGAAATGAAAAGACTACTATGAATCGAAAAACAATCAGAAAGTGCACTTGCCTGAGGTCCTTAGCGGGAGAAACCAATAATACTATACCACTCAATGAGCCACAATCAGTCAACACATGCAGAAGTCTCCAGATGCTGAAATAAATAGTACCAACATTCTCAGAATAGTCAAGTTAGCTAGGATTGCCTGTCATTAAGTCCAATTCTGGACACAGGGGCAAAATGGTAATTTCGGGCAAAAATGATATCCGTCGTTGGACCCGCTTTGTACCAAAAAATATGCCAGAGTCAATGATCTCTAAAAGTCGTCAAACTACATGTCTACGGATCCGATTTTTCGATACGAACCCAACCGTATGTCCAAAGTTGGATTCTGGCGGGCTGTGCACAAAATTGCCCGTTGAGTGGGACCGTAGGGGCCTGCAAAACGGCGTTCCGATTCAACAGTCTCAGAATTGGACCAAAGTTGGCATACAGGACCTGAAAAATAATACGGTTCTGTTGGCACAAGTTTTGTCTCGATCTGACGAGCGTGCACGAAGTAATTAGAGTTTGTGCAAAGTGGTCGACACGGTGTATTTTGACGGATACGCATCAAATTCGTTGCGCACACGCGACCAATTTGAATTTCGTCAAAGCCCACATGACCACGAAGCCGTTACGCAGCTTTCAATGCCTTCGGTTCGCGACCACGTCGCCCAGATTAGCGGGACGCACGTTGTATCGGAGGATTTTTAGGATTTTTGAAAATAATAGTTATAGGTTTTTTGTAAACTTTACAATTCGATATCCCTTAGCCCACTCCATGAAACTGAGAACTACAAAAAGGAATTCGAAGACCTATATGTTGTTAACAAAAAGTTTTCAGATGGGTTTTGGAATCTGTTCTTGGATTGGCGAGTTCTCGCCCTTCCAAAGTGGGGTGTTCAAGTACGAAACCTGCTCGGTTTCGACAAATCGGACGCCAATTTTGGCTTCGATTTCTGGGGCAATATAAGTCATCTAAAATCTAAGCGATTGAATAGACTTATAGACGTATAGTTCGTCTTCGTACCTGAGAAGACGAAACACGAAATGGTGGAGCGTGCGTCGTGGGAGTTGGGCGCAAAGTCGGGGTCGAAACAGCATGCTGCTGTTGCCACTGTGTTCCAGGCCGCGCGTGCTGTTTGTTGGCCGGCCAGCCACCGTGCGGCGGCGCCGATGATGCGCACGGAGAGTCGCCCGGGGGAGGAGGAAGGGTGGCGCACGTTAGGTGGTTAGGGTTTCGGTTTTCAACTGCTACTCGATCCCCTCTAATATATATACATACGCGGTTGGCTCGGCTCGCCTGGGTTTGTTCTGTTCGGTCTAGCACGGCTGTGGGGAGCAGTCCTGGCTTGGGCTCTCGGGTTCATGGCCGAGTAATAGCTGCTCGGTTTGGGGCTGCTCTTCTTTTTATTTCTTTTTCTTTTTCAACAATTAATACATTTATATATATATATATATATATATATATATATATATATATATATAAAATATATATATATATATATATATATATATATATATATATATATATATATATATATATATATATATACATTTATATATTTATATATACATACCCGTACACACATGTATAATATATTTATATACCTATATATACACACATAAATAATTATATATACATATATATATATATATATATATATATATATATTTTTTATATATACATATATATGTATATACCCACATACACATTTGTACAATATATTTTTATATAAAAATACACATATACACATATATTATATACATATATACATATATATATATATATATATATATATATATATATATATATATATATATATATATATATATATATATATATGTATATATATATACATACAATTACATATTTATATATTCATACACTTACACACATATACATATATATTTATTCGACAATAAAATAATATAACCAATAAAATAATAATATTAAATAACAATCCCAATAAAATAATAATAAGAAAAATAACAAAATTTAATATGCCAATAATAGGCATATATATCATTTGTACAGTCTTCTAGTAGTCCCAAAACGTACAAGGACCCATTTATATAATTACCATTGGATATCAACTAATAACGGTATTTATAATATTTAATTAAGAATACTTAGAAAATATTTATTAGATAATTAAAACGGAATTCGACACCATCATACCAAGATACATCAACACGAATGTCATAGGACGTCCCGCATGACTACATGGGCTTGGGCTCAGTTCGGGTTCAGTTTGACTAGTTTTGTACAACCGGGTCTCCTAAACGTCAAATAACAATAATAATGAATAATTAAATTATTTATAATGGTCATGTCACAACTTGGCCTAGTTTTCTTAGTTAGGACATCACTATGGCTCGACCTTCCCCTACCATGACTAAACACTAGTCAAAGCACGCAACTGTGCTATCCGTGCCATGATTCCTAGTCACCTTGTACTCAAAATCTCAACCATGGCTAAAATCATCTACCGTAATAATTAACTATTTAATTATTTATAAAATTCTAAAATCACTATTTAAATCAAATAAATAATAAAAAAATATTTTAAAAATTTTCGAGAAGGGAGGCTACAGCGGGTCGTGACATGTTTTTAGTTGTGGCCCATACAGGTCGAGATTCGTATTTGTGCGATGTCGTGGTAGCGCAACGACTTAGTTGTTCTACCACGAGCTTGTGATAGAATATAGAAAGTAAGTTATTAGAATGAGAGGATACTCAATATTAGTTAGTAATTCCTTGAATGATTCCTGGGACGACCCATGAGATCTTAATTTGAACTTCGATTTGAAATCCTTTTCCCTTGTTTTGTTCACCCTTACTCCTTGTTATTGAATTTGATTTTGATGGATCATTGTTGATTTTGGTTTTCCTATCGAGATGAATTTTATGGCCTGAGTTACGGTATCTTCTGATAACATATGTTGACAAAAATAACAAGGAAGGTAAATTGTCTACTTGATTATTGAGCCTGGAGTTTATCGCAGCCATATTAGCTGGCGTGGCATAAATGTAGAGACCGAGCTTCGGATGTACACATCTTGGTTATGAGATTTGGGATTTCTTACAGCTATACTAGTCGACATAGCGAGGATTCCAGACGACATAATTATAGAGGTGCATACCCTAGTTATGGAATCTACCATTTATCGCAGCCTTGCTTACTAGTATGGCGAGGATTCTGAGTGTCATGATTTTGGACAGACGCGTCTGATTATCAGATTGTATCTTGAGAAGGTTCTTAACATATCATCTCTATCTTTCATTTCTGTTATTATAAAATTATATTCTATCATCAAATTTCTTAGGAGTAGGGATAATTTCAGTTATTTTAGTCCAGTTTATTATAGAGTTTATTTCATATGTAGTACTTTCATTGTGTGATGGTTTGATAACTTGTAGAGTGTTTGTATTCTAGAGATAATAGTTTAGTTTTGGCATTAGAATAATAACCCATTGTAGTTAATTCTCTGATTGTTTATTATAATCACCAGTTTTTATATAGGGTATTAGTCTGCCTTACAATCTTTGATGTTTTCTTGTTTTCCTCTATTTCCAGTATGGCACCTATGACCAGAGCCCGTCCCCTAAGCGTAGTTGCAGTTTCGGATATGACTGAGAACGTGCTTCCACCTCCTATTTCTTAGGAGGTAGTGACCCCTCCGGCTGACAAGAGGGTAGCGGCACCTCCTGCCATTGAAGAGGTGGCAGCAACCTCCCCCAAGAGTTTTTCTCCATCTCCTGCCATTCAGGAGAGAGCTGCAGTTTTGCCTGAGACCGAGAGTCTTCCTCTGCCTCCAGGAGTGGTACCCTATACCATATTCTCAGGAGGTTTAGCCTCTAATGGAGCTCAGATACTTGGACTTCTTTGGGATGTGTTGGAGACACAGAGAGTTCAGGCCAAAATCCGGAGGGAGCAGAGTCAGAGGATTCAACATCTGTAGGACTTAGTGTATTCAGGAGGAGAGCATGTTGGCCCATTCCATGGTCATACCCGATTTTAATAATCGACATTAACTTAAGTCAATACAAAAAATATACGAACTGCTGCTAATCATTTCAGGTCTAGTGAAATCAATATCAAAAAGTGTACTACTACATCAGCAAGATGTTAATCATCATTCTGATTTTATTTTCATTAGAATCACGTCCGAGTTATTTTACAATTTATTATGTATTTTATCCTTATTGAGTCTAGGATATAAATTGTAAGATCGATTGGATACTACTGGCTTAGGTTAATCATAGTCCACTTTTCTATACAGCCTATCCATCCAAAGTCTACCTACCAAAAATATCATTCACCTTCTACAACGAAATTGACAAATGTCTTACATTTTTACTGAGACAGAACTCAAGCCGAGTTCGATCCGAACTCTGACCGAGTTCGGTCAGTTTGAATTTAAATATTTGTTGCCTCCAAATCTGCATGCAACGTTCATTTGCAAAATCTTTGCATCGGAACTCTGCCCAAATTCTGCCTGAGTTCGGTCCTCAAAAACACCTACAAATAGAAGAGAATTTCTTATTCCAAATCACTTAATCAATTCATCTTCTCTTCTCTTTTCAATAAGTGTTCTAATCTGATCAAAAGCTTTCATATTTTACATGCACATCTCTTAGCCAAAAGCCAGTAATATCTATTTGATCTAGAGTCTTTTTGTTCTTAAGAGTTGTAAAGAGGTTGTTGAAAGTTCAGAAACTATCTCTGTTGTGGAGCTGGTCGTGCGCTCGTCGCCAAGCACGGTGTTGTGAAGTCGGTCGTGCACTTGTCACCAAGCACGATGTTGTAAAAGAATACAAGCTCTTAATTAGCTTGTGCCTTAGTGGATTTACATCGAGTAAAAGTACTCGAGACTGGATTAGTCCTCTCAGAGGGATACCACTATACATCGCTGTGTCACTGAGTTTGATCTCTCTATCACTTGCTATATTTATTTATTGTCTCTTATTCACTGCCATAGTTATCTGCTTTTAATTTTAAATTGGTGATTATTTTCTGTTGTACTTGCACTCACTCTATTCATCCCTCCTCTAGAGGTGCTCAAACGGTCCTACAATTGGTATCAGAGCAGGTTATATTCTAATATAACAAACCTCATAGAGTATATATGGCAGCCGTGAAATCAATATTCAATGGTGAGGGGACAATCCATAAATAAACCTCTACTATTTGATGGTACAAACTATACCTACTGGAAAACACGAATGATATTCTTTTTAAAGTCTCTTGACTTTGATCTTTGGTCTATAGTAGTTGACGGTTATAAGAAACCGACACCTACAGTAGTTGATGGCGGGCTTGTAGACAAGCCTCATGACAAATATACAGAGGCTGAAAAAGAAAAGGCTAGTCTAGATGCCCATGCTATCAACGTACTGTTCCGTACAATTGACAAAGTGGAGTTCAACAGAGTTTCAACCTGTAAGACGTCTAATAAGATTTGGAAACTTCTTGAGGTAACTCATGAAGGTACTTCCCAAGTGAAGGAATCCAAAATCAGCAGACTAACACAGGAATATAAATATTTTAAAATAAAATTCGGTGAGTCAATTACATAGATGTTCACTCGTTTCCATGATATTACTAATCCTTTGCAATCTCTTGGTACGGATTACAGTAATCACGAGAAGATCAGAAAAGTGCTACGGGCTCTAACCAAAAACTGGAGCCCAAAGGCAATAACAATCATTGAAGGAAACGATCTCACCACTATGTCTCTGGAAACACTGATGGGCAAGCTCACGACCCATGAGCTTGATCTACAAGAGTTTGAAGAAGCAACCCCAAAGGAAAAATCTATCGCCTTTAAAGCTCAAGCCAGAAAATCTACATGCAATGATTCTGAGGAAGAATCATAAAGTGGTGATAACAAGCCCTACTAGTGAAGAACTTCAAAAAATTCCTAAAGTTTGAGAAATCAAACAGAAGGAAGAGCGATATCCAAGAAAGCAATAAAGATGAAATAATATGCTTTGGATGCAAGAAATTAGGACATATGAAGAAGGATTGTCCAACTTTGAAGAAAAGCAGTCCATACGATAGACCAAGATCAAGCAAAAAAGCAACAACTAGTCGAAAGTATGCAAACACAAGTATCTGGCATGAAAGCGATGTCGGTGATATAGAGGAAGAAGACATACCCTGCAGAAATGCCAATATCGGTCTTATGGCTTTTGATAAGGTATCCTAAAACCCTTTGTATGACGATTTTACATTCGATGAATTAGAAAATGCCTTCAGCGAACTACTTGAAGAACACAGAAATGTGCTTGACAAGTATAATCAATCTCAAAAAGAGATTAAGGCATACACAACCGAAGTAGCTAGACTGTCCAATCTCATTGAAGACATTAAAAAGACGTCTACTACCGGTAACACGGAAGAGATAGCTATGCTTAAAGTAGACTATCATGAGGCTATCCTCAAAGTTGAAAAAAAAAAGAAAGAGACTATGTCAAAATACAAGAGTTATATGACATAGAGAAGAAGAAGCACTTAGTCACAGAACAAAGACTCATAGACACTGAATGCTAAATATGAAAAGTCTTATGTGGTTTCTAAAAAGTTAGAAATCAAGTTAGGCAAACAGGAAAGACCTGTGACACTGCCTAAGTTTAGTCCTAATGCTAAGCATACACCTAAGAGGACTAAAACACAGAAAGCACGAAAGAAACACGTATATCACCATGCTTTCACTTATAGGTTTTCAAGGAAACCATATATGCATGTCAACACAGATTCCACTAACACATTTTCAAAACTTACTTGCGCATACTGTGGTACTCATGGACATATATCACAATATTGTTTAACAAGAAAAGTTGTTGACAATCGCACATTATTTTGGAGACCTAAGACTAATCAATATGGACCCTTCCGTAAATGGGTACCAAAGGATTCATCTACTTGTTTTGTAGGTGGACCCTCAACCCTCTCATGTTAAAAGCAACTGGATCCTCGATAGCAGAAGTTCACGGCACATGACTGGTGATGCATCTTTGTTCGCCACGCTATCGATGAAGAAAGAAGGATACGTCTCCTTCGAAAATAATCTGAGAGGTAATATCATTGGCAATAGCACTGTTAGTATATCTTCTTATCCTGTAATAAAAGATGTTTGTCTAGTTATAGAATTGAAACATAACCTATTAAGCATAAGTCACTTGGCTGATAATGGTTATGGTATCAACTTTATAAAAGACAAATGTATCATATATGATATGTCATCTGGTAATCACGTATATGAAGGGATTAGAGAAGAAAATATTTATGTTTTCTTTCTGGAGAGTACTAATAATGCAAGAAGATGCCTAGTAGCTAACCTAGATGAAAGCTGTCTATGGCATATGAGACTAGAACATGCTAATATGGATACTATCTCATGACTGAGCACTAAGAAGCTAGTAAAAGGACTCCCTGAGATACCATTCAAGAGAGATATGGTATGTGCTGACTGTGAAAAGAACAAAGCACATAGGTCTACGTTTAAATGTATCAACGCTGTAAGTACTTCTAGACCTTTGTAGTTGATATATATGGATTTATTTGGTCCTAGTAGAGTCGCTAGTCTTGGCGGTAAGCTCTATGCATTTTTTATTGGTGATGATTTCTCTCGTTTTACTTGGGTTTACTTTTTATCAATCAAAAGTGATACTATTTTCGAATTTCAGTTATTTTGTAAAAAGGTACAAAATGAAAAAGGATTCACGATTACTCGTATCTGAAGTGATCATGGTGGAGAATTCATAAATACTGATTTTAAAAAGTTTTGTGATGATAGTAGATACTACCATGAATTTTCTTGTCCTAGAACTCCTCAACAGAATGGTGTTGTGGAACGGAAGAACCGTACTCTAAGCGAGATGGCTAGAGTCATGCTGAATCAACATAATCTTTCTAAATAATTTTGGGCAGAAGCTGTTAGCACAGCCTGTCATATTTTAAATAGGGTGTTAATGTCACGATCCGCACCCGCTTATCGGATACGAGACATGTCCAAGCCAGCCTATGCCGCAGAGTCGGCGGTAGAACGCTGTCGAGCCCGCAAAAAATAAATGCTCAAAATATCACGTATGCTGCTCATTCACATTTCTAAGTTTATTACAATAGTTACAACACTTATATTTAAAGAAATTACAAGATTTTACAATTAATGAAATTGTTACAACTGCCATCTATTTCTAGGTTGACCTCAGCATACCCATGTCTTTCCAGTGCTAAGAGTGATCGCGGCTAAACCTGAAAAATGTTTGTTTTCAGTCAGGAATGGAACAAGTACACAAACTGACGACAATGCGAAAACATAATATAATTAACAAGACATGAACATAACATATAAGATATAAAAACTGGAAAGAAATGATGACATGGTACGGTAGAGAAGAAAACAAAGAAAAACTAATAAAAGACATCTATCTAGGTGGTGTGACATATCTGTTTCGACATGTGAACGGCTATGGGATAAATCCGGCTCACTGTACGTGTTGTGTGCAACTGTTATCATGCAAGAATAGATATTTTGGGGATAGTTCTGGGTAGTCCATATGTTTACTAAGATATTTTCTCTCCCGACTACTCCGTGTGACGAGCGTGTCAACAAACAGCAAGATATATGTATAGAAATAAAATTAAAAGACAACTATGAATCAGAAAGCAATCAGAAAGTGCACTTGCCTGAGGTCCTAAGCTGGAGAAACCAATAATACTATACCACTCAATGAGCCACAATCAGTCAACACATGTAGAAGTCTCCAGATGCTAAAATAAATAGTACCAACGTTCTCAGAATAGTCAAATTAGCTAGGATTGCCTGTCCTTAAGTCCAATTCTGGACACAGAGGCAAAACGATAATTTCGGACAAAAACGATGTCCGCCGTTGGACCCGCTTTGTACCAAAAATTGTGCCAGAGTCAATGGTCTCTAAAGTCGTCCAACTATATGTCTACAGATTCGGTTTTTTGATACGAACCCAACCGTATGTCCAAAGTTGGATTCCGGAGGGCTGTTCACAAAATCGCCCATTGAGTGGGACCGTGGGGCCAGCAAAACGGCATTCCGATTCAACTATCTCAGAATTGGACCAAACTTGGCATACAGGACCAAAAAACAATATGGTTCTGTTAGCGCAAGTTTTGTCTCGATCTGACGAGCGTGCACGAAGTAATTAGAGTTTGTGCAAAGTGGTCGATACGTTGTATTTCGACGGATAGGCATCAAATTTGTCGCGCACACGCGACCAATTTGAATTTCATCAAAGCCCACACGACCATGAAGTCGTTACGCAGCTTTCGATGCCCTTGGTTCGCGACCACGTTGTCCAAATTGGCAGGAATCACGTCGTATCGGAGGATTTTTAGGATTTTTGAAAACAGTAGTTATAGGTTTTTTGCAAACTTTATAATTCGATATCCCTTAGCCCACTCCATGAAACTGAGAACTACAAAAAGGAATTCGAAGACCTATATGTTGTTAACAAAAAGTTTTCAGATGGGTTTCGAAATCTGTTCTTGGATTGGCGAGTTCTCGCCTTCCAAAGTGGGGTGTTCAAGTACGAAACCTGCTCGGTTTCGACTAATCGGACGCCAGTTTTGGCTTCGATTTCTGGGACAATATAAGTCATCTAAAATCTAAGCGTTTGAAGAGACTTATAGCCGTATAGTTTGTCTTCGTACCTGAGAAGATGGAACGCAAAATGGTGGAGCGTGCGTCGTGGGAGTTGGGCACGAAGTCGGGGTCGTAACAGCATACTGCTGCTGCCACTGTGTTCCAGGCCGTGCGCGCTGTTTGTTGTCCGGCCGGCCACCATGCGGCGGCGCCGAGGGTGCGCGCGGAGAGTCGCCCGGGGGAGGAGGAAGGGTGGCATGCGTTAGGTGGTTAAGGTTTCGGTTTTCAACTGCTGCTCGATCCCCTCTAATATATATATACATACGCGGTTTGCTCGGCTCGACAGGGTTTGTTCTGTTCGGTCTAGCATGGCTGTGGAGAGCAGGCCTGGCTTGGGCTCTCGGGTTCATGGCCGAGTAGTAGCTGCTCGGTTTGGGGCTGCTCTTCTTTTTATTTCTTTTTCTTTTTCAACAATTAATACATTATATATATATATATATATATATATATATATATATATATATATACGCACGTATGTATATATATGTATATACGCACGTATGTATATATATATACCAATATACAAAGTAGTATGTATACGTGTGTATATATATATATATATTTTTTATATATACCAATGTACACGTATGTATATATATATATATACCAATATACACGTAGGTATATATATATATATATATATATATATATATATATATATATATATATATATATATTTTATATATATTATATTTATATATATATATATATATATATATATATATATATATATATATATATATATATATATATATATATATATATATATATATATAATATATATATATATATATATATATATATATAGATATATATATATATATATATATGTATGTATATATATATATATTTTATATATATATATATATATATATATATATATATATATATATATATATATATATATATATATTATATATTTATATATATATATAATAGATATATATAATATATATAATATATATATATTAATATATATATATATATATATATATATATATATATATATATATATATATATATATATATATATACACATATATATACATACCCGTACACACATTTATAATATATTTATATACCTATATATACACACATAAATAATTATATATACATATATATATATATATATATATATATATATATATATATGTGTATACCCACATACATATTTGTACAATATATTATTATATAAAAATACACATATACACATATATTATACACATATATTATATATATATATATATATATATATATATATATATATATATATATATATATATATATATATATATATATATATATATATATATATATATACACATACAATTACATATTTATATATTCATACACTTACACACATATACATATATATTTATTCGACAATAAATAATATAACCAATAAAATAATAATATTAAATAACAATCCCAATAAATAATAATAAGAATAATAACGAAATTTAATATGCCAATAATAGGCGTATATATCATTTGTACAGTCTTCTAGTTGTTCCAAAACGTACAAGGACCCATTTATATAATTACCATTGAATATCAACTAATAACGGTATTTATAATATTTAATTAAGGATACTTATAAAATATTCATTAGATAATTAAAACGGAATTCGACACCATCATACCAAGTTACATCAACACGAATGTCATAGGACGTCCCGCATATTACATGGGCTTGGGCTCAGTTCGGGTTCAGTTTGACTAGTTTGGTACAACCGGGTCTCCTAAACGTCAAATAACAATAATAATGAATAATTAAATTATTTATAATGGTCATGTCACAACTTGGCCTGGTTTTCTTAGTTAGGACATCAATATGGCTCGGCCTTCCCCTACCATGACTAAACACTAGTCAAAGTACGCCACTAAGCTATCCGTGCCATGATTCCTAGTCACCTTGTACTCCAAATCTCAACCATGGCTAAAATCATCTACCGTAATAATTAACTATTTAATTATTTATAAAATTCTAAAATTACTATTTAAATCAAATAAATAATAATAAAAAATATTTTGAAATTTCCGGGAAGGGAGGCTACAAATCTACCCACCTTAAAAATAATTTCGTCCTCGAAATTCAAATTCATAACTTTTTCTTAAAATTCAAAGTCTAGTATTCCCTTAATCTCCTCAAATTTAATTTCTCGAAAAATAATTGTATCCTCCTTCTCGCCATTTTGTAACTATGATACTCCGAGGACTTATACCCACCTTAGGTCACACTACTCCCTTGAAACATGGGTCACTAAAATCTTATAATCCTCTAACTAGTGGCTAATAATTCTACCAAAATATCTTGGACATATGGTATCTATATTCTCTCATATCTACAAACAACCAATTATTCAATAATCAAGCAATATTACAATAACTTAAGAATTTCTGATGAACTCTAGATAGCACGATTATTCGTCATCCCGAAATAGGAAGGGACGAGGATCAAGAGTACAGGAAGGCAAGGGAGAATAATCGAGAATAATTTCAAATAGTTCAGTTATATAGTCCAAATATGGTGGTATGCATGGATGAGTGTTACTGGATCTTAATGAGTTCCTCAATTGGACACCAATTATTGGTTATATGAACCTTGGATTTCAATCTATATGGACTAGACAAGATCCCAATGATAAAACTATTCCTACTAGATTAGGGTATCCTAGAATAGGTTTCTACCCAAGGGATTGAGCTAATTGCTAGTCCTTTTGACTTAAAAGTCGTACTATAAAAATAGGGTACAAGGGGATAGGTTTGATGGGACATGATATACCTAGATGAAGGTGGACTCATCTAGATCTTGCATTTGAAATTTGTTGGAAGGTAACAGCTGGTCTCGTGCTCCGAATATTGATGACACGGCCGGGGCACAAAATGATCTAAATGAAAAGTGGGAGTCCAAGGGCACTAATAATCATCCTAATGGAAATTATTTTAATCACTCGAAATCCTGGTATATCCTAAAATTTAGAAGGCTTATAGTCTACCCACCTTAAAAGCTAGGATATGGCTTTAGAAAATTCCAAAATCCGGATATTGTGCCTCGACTCTTGTTAATGAAGAATAAGGCACGGCGTGACGGGATACGGTAGATATAGTCAAGTCAAGGGTCGTTCCTCAATAAATGGAAGACGAGTGTGTACAACAACCCATGGTATATAAAATAGAGTGATCTACTCGTCCATTATACATGAGTTATTGATAGGGAAACCAACTCTAAGGCACATCATATGAAAAGATTTCTAACGAATGGGTCACGAATTTCTATTTGTGTTGAGCCTTCCAGACTATTGTCGCAGGGGTTCCAGTTAAAGCAAGCTTCAAACAAATCATTAGAGGCTCACAATAATTGGCCTCCTGAGCATAGGTAGTCTCCTAGGTTGGCATTTGACCAAGAAAAGATCCTAATCATGTAACGCCCAATTCCCAAAACACTTAGGAATAGGTACATATCCATGCCAGCTGTATACATACGAAGTATTCTACAATGTATGGAACCCCGTATGTATACATAAGCTATAAAATGCAGTAAAACTATGATAACTAAATCTCATCCACAATAATAAAGAATAATATTATAATCAACTCAAGAATTTGTCATTTATACATGTAGTTGGGCGGAGACGAATCCACTACCAACTATTTTATAAGAAAGAAATATACAAGAAAATGATATCTAAAAATGACAAGACGAACCAAGGGCAATCATCTTCGAAGGAATGGAGAAGATCACGGCCTTGGCTAGGACACCTGCGAAAAGTCACAAAGCACACACTTGGTGAGATAACCAGGTCCTCAGAGGGACGTAACAAGATACAATAAACATGCAATATAAATACTGAATATAAATTATGCCACAATTAGAGAAAGTGACAAGACATAAATAAGGTAACCTAACCGTACTAAAGTGATGATGCAATTGAGAAACAATCCTTCGACGCATGAGCCCTGACTGTAAATGGGATCGGCATAGTCCCCATATAGGGCACCAGGGGCCTACGTCCGTAACATTCGAAGATCGTCAGAGGGCATCATGTGCAAGGGGGTACGTCCATAACGCTCTGAAAAACGTCAGAGGGAACCTGGAGCCTGCGTCTCCGAAGGAGCGCACAGGTAAGCAAGGAAGTGCAAAGAAGCCCATACGTCAGGTATTGTTCTTCCCACCCAATGTACCTGTCAAGTCGCATCCACGACCATGTACCTCTACTAACTACTAAGTCTCCTAACACGCCTCTATTAGCAGTTAGCCCTAACGAATGTGCATGGGGGATCAACCCACACGCAAGAACCTCTACATGCTACTCATCTCACTCATTCTTGTGGTATAACTATTTCAAGGTATATGCGATACAATATAGATGGTAGTCCCTTAACTCTAGGTTCATGTGCAACCAAAGGATAGTAACAAAGTAAACTAATAATCACTGAGCATATAGTAAATCAAGAACTGTAATAACTGAAAATAATGAACAGTGATATATAAATAAATACAGACTGAATATAAACAGTATAATGGCAAGGTATCCTGATTCCGTGCTGTAAATATGAAACACCGCTCCCGCGTCCACGCCTCCGGAACCCGACACTCCTAGATAATTAATTAACTAAATTAAGTCACTACTTATGAAACTTAGGATACGACTTAATTAGTCAAATTAATGTGTTAAAATTATATTCAATCTCTCGTGGAACCATTTAGATCCATACAATCACACACAGGTTCCACGAGACATTGAAATACAGTTTTAGGGTTTCTAACTTTTAATTAGTCGGTTATGCCCCTACTTCAATAACATACTTAAAAATCATATAAAAATCATAAAAATAATATTTAAACTAATTTTTTTACAAATTTATCTCTAAAATTCCAGAATTAATATTTCTAAGATATTTATGACTAGTTGATTAATAAGTCAGCTAGTCTACCCGAAACTCGTCCGGAACATAGTTAATGACTCAAAATTTCTAAAATAACCAAAAATATATTTTAAATAGTAATAAAATAATTTATTTCATAAAATAATATCAGAGTTTTAAGGGTTGATTTATACTACAAGTTTGGAACATTCTAGGTCAGCCGGTTACCCAAAATTAGCTAGTATTGACCTACAATTTTTTCGACCAGATTTGAGTTGCTAAAATCGTGGAAAAATACTTAAAAATCCTAATTTATGTAAATGAACTAACATAAAATTCATTTTTAAAAATATGCACCAATAACTCATAGTTCCTTCACAATGGGGTTAATTTGATACTACCGACACATGAATATTATGCCTATATTTTATGAAATTTTTATGGATGATTATACCTAAAAAAGCCATCAAAATATAATTTCTACAAAATTAATAACACATTTTCTACAGAATTTTAGCAAAGGTTTTTAGAGGAAAAGATTAGGGTTCTTACCAAAGATTCTTGCTAGAAAGGGTGATGATGACTTCTCTTCACCAAAGTTCCAATCTTTTCTGCTATCATTGCTTGCTAATCCTCTCTTGGTGAGTATGTGAGAGTTTATAATGGCTATAGAGGATTGGATGGGGGAGATGGAGTTTTTAGGGTTTGTTTTGAGGGGTTTCGGGGATGTATTGTTGAGGAGAAGAGTCTTTGTGAAGGATTGAGAGATATGCAATGGAGGAGATGATGTATGGAGTCTATAGGGAGTTTGTTGCTTCCAAAATTATGGAGAGGGAGAGAGTTTTGGTCGGCTAAAGGTGAGGGAGAGAAAGATTAGGATTTGGTTGAGATTTGGGATAAGTTGGTATATTTAAATGTATCCTTAAATAAATTTTAAGCAATCTAGGATTTAAATCCTATTTAATTTGATGCATTTGGCCATGGGGGGGTTGCTTGGCCGAAATTATCATGGTGGGGGTCCACTTGACATGATTTGGTTGTTTGGTGAGTTGGCAAGTTGATTGGATTGAGGATTTAAAAAGGGTTTCCTAATATAGAACTATTTAATTCTATCTATGTAATTACACTACAAAATATGAATTAAATACAAATAAATATAATTATTAATATTTATTAAGGCTCAACATGCCTACATATGGTTGGGTTTGGCTTGGAAGAGGTTTGGGAAGGTTTTGTGCAACCGAGTCTCCTAAAAAGTCATAAAGGCTTTCTTAACTAATTAATTAAATAAAAATATAACTTGTGCCATAATTTGAATGGTTAACATGCAAGAAATTACAATATGACCATGGCATTCCTAACATGGCTAGCACACTAGTTAAAGCACCCGACTATGCTAGGCATGCCATACTTTCTAGTCGTCTTGCATATTCAAACTCAACCATAGCTATAGTTCTTTTATATAATATAAATAAGATAAAATAAATTAGAATTAAATAAAATCCAAAAATAATTTAAATATTACTTTAAATTATAAGGGACTTAACATCCTACCCAACTTATGAAAATTTTGTCCTCGAAATTAAAAATAATCATAATATCAAGAATTGTAAGATTTTGTACGGAGGGAGAGTAGGTACGTCAAATTGTAGCTCATTTTTTTTAAAGGATGGAGGGGTGCTTGTCATAGAAATCCCAATTGACCTCATATTATATAAGATGGGGTATGCTTCCTTCCAGACTATACCCAACATATAGAAGTCGGCCACCCGTAAAGATCGTCATCATTACAAGACTTTTAGGAGGACAATTTCTAGGGAGGGGCACGAGAATAATGGACACTTCTGACCGTAGTCTTTGATTCTAAGTGAGCCTCGATAATATCGTGACGTTCTTGGTCAATAAAAACTATAAAAAAGTTACTACAATCGAACATTGTCATTTTAGGGGTCATACTTTTGATAAGCTAGTAGCGACCTCTTGTTTGAATATACTAAGGTGTGTCGGTTCAGAAGGATTCGTTCCACGTCTAACATGGGAAACAAAGAAGTGAGCTTGAAAACATAGGGAAGAAAAATTTATAGCCAAGTGATGAGAATAAAAAAGAACCCAGGATATAGAATATGATTAGGCAAGTGTTTTAAAAACTCTAAGCCATAACGACTAATATGTGTGGGCTGAATTTTAGTGTTGTTTAGGAGGCATGTACTTGCTTGTTGGAAGGCATATGTCATAGGTGTGCAATGTATTGCATAGATCTTGAATATTCAGTTTAGTTAAGGGAATGGGTCGATATTTGCATGGGTGAAATCGAATAGATCGAATTAGGGTCTTTATGGTTTGTTTTGAGAAAACAATGTGTCATATACGTGGTGTAATTTAAATGGAGCACTGGAAAGTTCGTTTGCGTGGGATATGTATGTCATGTGAGTAGCATGATTAGTCTAGTTCGTGAATGTGAACTTTGTCGAAAGGAAGAGTCTAGCATTGTGCTTCAATTATCAAAATCACGGTCGAGGGTATCATATGATACGAATATGGGTCGACGTTATGAACCATTGTATTATTAGTCTAATTGGAACCAATCTTTTCCAACCACTTGCTAATTCCAAAATCTTATATTTCTTAGAGAGGCTTGCGATCTATTTGGCTCAAAAATTTTGCTCTTAATTTAAACAAAAATGATTTTATGATTGACTTGAAGAATTTAGGTTACAACCCATTACCGTAGTTATCTAAACACACGAGCAAAGGGATATAAAATACAAAATAAAAGATCATTTCATAAATTCCATACAGACGGAAGAACGATCACGATTGTAATCCCATTCTGAGAGGTAGAGTATAATAAGTTCAATGTTCTACCCAACTTATAGAAGTTGGTTAATCGGGGAAAGCACAATAATAGGGCTTCGAAGAAGGTCAAATTTCAAGGAGGTATAGGAAGTATGAGGTATTTCCAATCATAGTCATAGACTCTATAGGAAGTCTTGGTATTATCTATTTAATATGGCCCATATGTTAATTATGTTTGGTCAAAACAATATGAGAGGTCTTGGTCAAGTATATCCGGAAGCAAGTTGGTACCGAGAGATGCATAACATAGGCTACGAAGAGATGCAGTTACAAAATCTATGGAAGGTGAATTAGTGAGTCAAGAGGTGGGACCTACATAATAGGGTAAGCACCTATTTATCAAGTTAGGTTTTATAGTCCCAATATGGCGATGGGCTATGATGGGTTTAACTGAGTCTCAATAGGTTCCCTAATTGGACTTTAATCTTTGATTGCATGAACTTTAGATTTTAATCTATAGTGGCTAGACAAAATTTTGTGGAATTTTAAACCATCCCTATTAGGTTAGGGTAATGTAGAAAAGGTTCAAATTCAAGTGGTTGGGAAAATTACCCGTCGGGTTGGTAGAATAGGTTCTGTAAGTCGTGAGATGCGCCTTTCGTAACTTTTGTGTTTAAGTAGCACATAAGGCCTCTATTGAGTGGCACACTAGAGGCATGTCATAGAGGGCTTCGAGTAGATCACAACCATATATTGGGCCAAAAGATTTGAGTCAAGGTTTGATCTCTAACTACAGTCCGAAAGTACATCGTTGTTATGGTAAGGGTCATCGTTAGTCCCTTATGACCTGAAAGTCGTATCATAATAATAGAGTCCAAGGAGATGTGTTTGTGTGGGACATGATATGTCTACTTCAAGGTGGACTCGTTTATCTTTTGCATATAAATTTTGTAGGAAGGTAATAGCTAGTATTACACTTCAAATATCAAAGTCACGATAAGGGACACCAAAAGATCTAAAAAGAAAGTGGGAGTTCACGAGTCACCAATTTATCATCATAGTGAGAACCAATTTACCTCAATCAATCGGTGATCCCCAAATTCCTGAAAGTAAGAATGGCTTACAATATATTCACTCTAGAGACTAGGATATGGTTTTAGGAATAAAGAAGTTAGGAATATTTGAGTCGCGATATCATACCTTGATATTTGGTAATAATAAGTCACGATGTGATCGATAACATGATAGGGTAGTTATGAATCAGTTTCGAGGATTGTACCCCGAGTCCTAATAAATGGAAATGATCGAGTACAGTGGTACCTGAGTTGATAAGATGGAATGACCCGCTTGTCCATGGTATACGAGAGTCTATCGGTAGAATAACGAATTCTAAAGCACGTCATGGAAAAGATCCCAAACTACTAACTTGTGAATTTCTATTTGTGTCAAACCTGCCAGACTATAGTCACAAGCGTTCTAGAGGTGAAAAATGTAGTGCTCATGTATCACTTATTGATTACTAATACAACATAATGACGGGGCATCATGCTACAGATTTTGGCTAAACTTGTGAATGTGTTGTTCTAATATTATGTCACTTCTTTGATAATAGAATATGTACCTAGAGTAACATCTACTGAATCTCTAATCTTGGAATGGGTGTCTACCACGGTCCTTACAATGCTTGTCCTTGTCTTGGTCTATTCTTCTCTGTCTAAACTGTGGGGGCCTAGTCAAGTAAGGTTTGAGTTAAGGCATACGGGTTGCTAGTTAAGCCAAGAATCAAGATGAATATTTGGAGATCACAATAAATGATTCCTAGAGATTAGATGGTCTCATAGGTTTGTGGATTACCCAAGGGTAAGATCTTACTCATCTTTCAAGCTCAAATGACTAGAAGGTCATGATATTACTATTAGGGTCGAAGGAAGGATGAGCAACTTTAGGCAAGTTTATAGTTATATGGCTTGGCCGTTGGTTGCTATACTTGTGCATATAACTACCATGGCCATGGGGATACTCTGTATTTATCTATAAAATACAAGCGTTCGTCTTTCCAATCAGTGAAAGACAAAAGCAATAAAGAGTTCAAGAAAGATGTCATTGAATACAATTACGTAATTCAAAGACGAATGTGTAATTCAAGAGGAATTGTCAATGCAGTCACGGAAGAGATCCTAGATACCTCTATATCTCAATCCACATGGGATAATCATATGAAGAGCGAACCAAGTGCACTATGGTTGATCAGACCATAATATATTGATTCTAATTAGACAATATGCTTGTGGGCGTCCCCAGTATACATATGTCCTGAACAAGCTCGACAAAGAATAAGCTTGCAAAACTAGGCTATAAATAGCATCGTCATTCATGGTAGTTTAAAGTATAAGTACGGGAGAATACGTTGAAAGCTGTAATAAATAGTTCAAGTTTCATAAGGATCTAAGTCTTATCCGGTGTGCTTGCGTATACAGTCGTCCTACTGGTTCTTGTATCAGGCCTTAGTTGACCAATGGATATGGGCTATAAAATCTCTATATTCCAGGTAAACATCTCTCCTACACTAGCATATATTCATTATCACTCTGTTACACTTTAATACTAGGTTAAAAGGATACGGGTGATAGGTTGTCGTCATACTACTCAACTTATGAAGTCAACTAGTAGAGTAATTGAGGAATATAACACGTATACTCGTATGAGTTATCTCCTAACCTCCCTATTTAGTACGAAAGAAGATAAGATTTATAGTGAAAGAAATCAAGCAGAAGGAAGTCAAGATAATCGGACGAGAGTTCGAGATTTGGAATTGAGGGACGAAGTCAAGCTTGTGGATGAGATTCCTATATCCTAATCCTATATGCAGGTTCACATCAGTATAGTAACGTAACCGATGTGACAAACTCGACCTGCATGGGCCACCACAAAAATATGTAATGTCCCAGTCCCAAAATACTTAAGAATAGGTACGTATCCATGCCAGCTGTATACATACGAAGTATACTCCAATGTATGAAATCCCGTATGTATACATAAGCTATAAAATACAGTAAAACCATGATAACTAAATCTAATCCACAACAATAAAGAATAATATTATAATCAACTCAAGAATTTGTCATTTATACATGTAGTTGGGCGGAGACAAATCCACTACCAACTATTTTATAAGAAAAAAATATACAAGGAAATGATATCTAAAAATGACAAGACGAACCAAGGGCAATCATCTTCGAAGGAATGGAGAAGATCACGGCCTTGGCTAGGACACCTGCGAAAAGTCATAAAACACACACCTGGCGAGATAACTAGGTTCTCAGAGGGACGTAACAAGATACAATAAATATGCCATATAAATACTGAATATAAATTATGCCATAATTAAAGAAAGTGACAAGACATAAATAAGGTAACCTAACCGTACTAAAGTGATCATGCAGTTGAGAAACAATCCTTCGACGCATGAGCCCTGGCTGTAAATGGGATCGACATAGTCCCCTTATAGGGCACCAGGGGCCTACGTCCAAAACATCCGAAGATCATCAGAGGGCATCCACGACCATGTACCTCTACTAACTACTAAGTCTTCTAACACGCCTCTATTAGCAGTTAGCCCTAACGCATGCGCATGGGGGATCAACCCACACGCAAGAACCTCTACATGGTACTCATCTCACACATTCTCGTGGTATAACTATGTCAAGGTATATGCGATACACTATAGATGGTAGTCCCTTAACTCTAGGTTCATGTGCAACCAAAGGATAGTAACAAAGTAAACTAATAATCACTGAGCATGTAGTAAATCAAGAACTGTAATAACTGAAAATAATGAACAGTGATATATAAATAAATGCAGACTGAATACAAACAGTATAATGGCAAGGTATCTTGCCTGATTCCGTGTTGTAAATATGAAACACCGCTCCCGCGTCCACGCCTCCGAAACCCGACACTCCTAGATAATTAATTAACTAAATTAAGTCACTACTTATGAAACTTAGGATATGACTTAATTAGTCAAATTAATGTGTTAAAATTATATTCAATCTCTCTTGGAACCATTTAGATCCATACAATCACACACAGGTTCCACGAGACATTGAAACACAGTTTTAGGGTTTCTAACTTTTAATTAGTCGGTTATGCCCCTACTTCAATAACATACTTAAAAATTATATAAAAATCATAAAAATAATATTTAAACTAATTTTTTTACAAATTTATCTCTAAAATTCCAGAATTAATATTTCTAAAGATATTTATGACTAGTTGATTAATAAGTCAGCTAGTCTACCCGAAACTCGTCCGGAACATAGTTAATGACTCAAAATTTCTAAAATAACCAAAAATATATTTTAAACAGTAATAAAATAATTTATTTAATTAAACAATATCAGAGTTACAAGGGTTGATTTATACTACAAGTTTGGGACATTCTAGGTCAGCTGGTTATCCGAAATTAGCTAGTTTTGACCTACAATTTTCTCGACCAGATTTGAGTTGATAAAATCATGGAAAAATACTTAAAAATCCTAATTTATGTATATAAATACACATAAAATTCAGTTTCGAAAATATGCACCAATAACTCATAGTTCCTTCACAATGGGATTAATTTGATCCTACCGACACATGAATATTATGCCTATATTTTATGAAATCTTTATGGATGATTATACCTAACAAAAGACATCAAAATATGATTTCCACAGAAATAATAACACATTTTCTATAGAATTTTAGCAAAGGTTTTTAGAAGAAAAGATTAGGGTTCTTATCAAAGATTCTTGCTAGAAAGGGTGATGATGACTTCTCTTCACCAAAGCTCCAATCTTTTCTCCTATCATCATTTGCTAATCCTCTCTTGGTGAGTATAGGAGAGTTTATAATGGCTATAGAGGATTGGATAGAGGAGATGGAGTTTTTATGGTTTGTTTTGAGGGGTTTCGGGGATGTATGGTGGAGGAGATGAGTTTTTGTGAAGGATGGAGAGATGTGCAATGGAGGAGATGATGTATGGAAGCTAGGGAGTTTATTGCTGCTGAAATTATGGAGAGGGAGAGAGTTTTGGTCGGCCAAAGGTGAGGGAGAGAAAGATTAGGATTTGGTTGAGATTTGGGATAAGTTGGTATATTTAAATGTATCCTTAAATAAATTTTAAGCAATCTAGGATTTAAATCCTATTTAATCTGATGCATTTGGCCATGGGGGGTTGCTTGGCCGAAATTATCATGGTGGGGTCCACTTGACATGATTTGGTTGTTTGCTGAGTTGGCAAGTTGATTGGATTGAGGATTTAAAAAGGGGTTTCCTAATATAGAACTATTTAATTCTATCTATGTAATTATACTAAAAAATCTGAATTAAATACAAATAAATATAATTATTAATATTTATTAATGTCCAACATGCCTACATATGGTTGGATTTGGCTTGGAAGAGGTTTGGGAAGGTTTTGTGCAACCGGGTCTCCTAAAAAGTCATAAAGGCTTTCTTAACTAATTAATTAAATAAAAATATAACTTGTGCCATAATTTGAATGGTTAACATGCAAGAGATTACAATATGACAATGGCATTCCTAACATGGCTAGCATACTATTTAAAGCACCCGACTATGCTAGGCATGCCATACTTTCTAGTCGTCTTGCATATTCAAACTCAACCATGGCTATAGTTCTTTTATATAATATAAATAAGATAAAATAAATTACAATTAAATAAAATCCAAAAATAATTTAAGTATTACTTTAAATTATAAGGGATTTTACATCCTACCCAACTTATGAAAATTTTGTCCTCGAAATTAAAAATAATCATAATATCAAGAATTGCGAGATTTTGTACGGAGGGAGAGTAGGTACGTCAAATTGTAGCTTATTTTTTTTTGAAAGGATGGAGGGGTGCTTATCATAGAAATCCCAATTGACCTCATATTCTATAAGATGGGGTATGCTTCCTTCCAGACTATACCCAACTTATAGAAGTTAGCCACCAGTAAAGATCGTCATCATTACAAGACTTTAAGAAGGACAATTTCTAGGGAGGGGCACGAGAATAATGGACACTTCTGACCGCAATCTTTGATCCTAAGTGAGCCTCGATAATACCGTGACGTTCTTGGTCAATAAAAACGATAAGAAAGTTACTACAATCAAACATTGTCACTCTAGGGGTCATGCTTTTGACAAGCTAGTAGCGACCTCTTGTTTGAATACACTAAGGTGTGTCGGTTCAGAAGGATTCGTTCTACGTCTAACATGGGAAACAAAGAAGTGAGCTTGAAAACTTAGGGAAGAAAAATTTATGGCCAAGTGATGAGAATAAAAAAGAACCCAGGATATAGAATATGATTAGGCAAGTGTTTTGAAAACTCTAAGTCATAACGACTAATATGTGTGGGCTGATGTTTAATATTGTGTAGGAGGCATGCACTTGCTTGTTGGAAGGCATATGTCATAGGTGTGCTATGTATTGCATAGATCTTGAATATTCAGTTTAGTTAAGGAAATGGGTCGATATTTGCATGGGTGAAATCGAATAGATCGAATTTGGGTCTCTATGGTTTGTTTTGAGAAAACAATGAGTCATATACGTGGTGTAATTTAAATGGAGCACTGGAAAGTTCGTTTGTGTGGGACATGTATGTCATGTGAGTAGCATGATTAGTCTAGTTCGTGAGTGTGAACTTTGTCAAAAGGAAGAGTCTAGCATTGTGCTTCAATTATCAAAATTACGGTCGAGGGTATCACATGATACGAATATGGGTCGACGTTATGAACCATTGTATTATTAGTCTAATTGGAACCAATCATTTCCAACCACTTGCTAATTCTAAAATCTTATATTTCTTAGAGAGGCTTGCGATCTATTTGGCTCAAAAATTTTGCTCTTGATTTAAACAAAAATGATTTGATGATTGACTTAAAGAATTTAGGTTACAACCCGTTACCGTAGTTATCTAAACACACGAGCAAAGGGATATAAAATGCAAAATAAAAGATCATTTCATAAATTCCATACAGACGGAAGAACGGTCACGATTGTAATCCCATTCTGAGAGGTAGAGTATAATAAGTTCAATGTTCTACCCAACTTATAGAAGTTGGTTAATCGGGGAAAGCACAGTAATAGGGCTTCTAAGAAGGTCAAATTTCAAGGAGGTATAGGAAGTATGAGGTATTTCCAATCATAGTGATAGACTCTATAGGAAGTCTAGGTATTATCTATTTAATATGGCCCATATGTTAATTATGTTTGGTCAAAACAATATGAGAGGTCTTGGTCAAGTATATTCGGAAGCAAGTTGGTATCGAGAGATGCATAACATAGGCTACGAAGAGATGCAGTTACGAAATCTATAGAAGGTGAATTAGTGAGTCAAGAGGTGGGACCTACATAATAGGGTAAGCACCTATTTCATCAAGTTTGGTTTTATAGTCCCAACATGGCGATGGGCTATGATGGGTTTAACTGAGTCTCAATAGGTTCCCTAATTGGACTTCAATCTTTGATTGCATGAACTTTAGATTTTAATCTATAGTGGCTAGACAAAATTTTGTGGAATTTTAAACCATCCCTATTAGGTTAGGGTAATGTAGAAAAGGTTCAAATTCAAGTGGTTGGGCAAATTTCACGTCGGGTTGGTAGAATAGGTTCTGTAAGTCGTGAGATGCGCCTTTCGTGACTTTTGTGTTTAATTAGCACACAAGGCCTCTATTGAGTGGCACACTAGTGGCATGTCGTAGAGGGCTTCGAGTAGATCACAACCATATATTGGGCCAAAAGATTTGAGTCAAGGTTTGATCTCTAACTGCAGTCCAAAAGTATATCGTTGTTATGGTAAGGGTCATCGTAGTCCCTTGTGACCTGAAAGTCGTATCATAATAATAGAGTCCAAGGAGATGTGTTTGTGTGGGACATGATATATCTACTTGAAGGTGGACTCATTTAAGTTTTGCATATAAATTTTGTTGGAAGGTAACAGCTAGTATTATACTTCAAATATCAAAGTCACGATAAAGTACACCAAAAGATCTAAAAAGAAAGTGGGAGTTCACGAGTCACTAATTTATCATCATAGTGAGAACCAATTTACCTCAATCAATCGGTGATCCCTAAATTTTTGAAAGTAAGAATGGCTTACAATATATTCACTCTAGAGACTAGGATATGGTTTTAGGAATAAAGAGGTTAGGAATATTTGAGTCGCGATATCGTACCTTGACATTTGGTAATAATAAGTCACGATGTGATCGATAACATGATAGGGTAGTTATGAATCAATTTTGAGGATAGTACCTCGAGTCCTAATAAATGGAAATGATCGAGTACAGTGGTACATGAGTTGATAAGATGGAATGACCCGCTTGTCCATGGTATACGAGAGTCTATCGGTGGAATAACGAACTCTAAAGCACGTCATGGGAAAGATCCTAAACTAGTAAGTTGTGAATTTCTATTTGTGTCAAACCTGCCAGACTATAGTCACAAGCGTTCTAGAGGTGTTAAATGTAGTGCTCATGTATCACTTGTTGATTACTAATACAACATAATGACGGGGCATGCTACAGATTTTGGCTAAACTGGTGAATGTGTTGTTCTAATATTATGTCACTTCTTTGATAATAGAATATTGTACCTAGAGTAACATCTGCTGAATCTCTAATCTTGGAATGGGTGTCTACCACGGTCCTTACAATGCTTGTCCTTGTTTGGTCTATTCTTCTCTGTCTAAATTGTGGGGGCCTAGTCAAGTAAGGTTTGAGTTAAGGCATACGGGCTGCTAGTTAAGCCAGGAATCAAGATGAATATTTGGAGACTCAGAATAAATGATTACTAGAGATTAGATGGTCTCATAGGTTTGTGGTTTTCCCAAGGGTAAGATCTTACTCATCTTTCAAGCTCAAATGACTAGAAGGTCATGATATTACTATTAGGGTCGAAGGAAGGATGAGCAACTTTAGGCAAGGTTGTAGTTATATGGCTTGGCCGATGGTTGCTATAATTGTGCATATAACTACCATGGCCAAGGGGATACTCTGTATTATCTATCAAATACAAGCGTTCGTCTTTCCAATCAGTGAAAGACAAAAGCAATAAAGAGTTCAAGAAAGATGTCATTGAATACAATTACGTAATTCAAAGGCGAATGTGTAATTCAAGAGGAATTGTCAATGCAGTCACGGATGAGATCCTAGATACCTCTATATCTCAATCCACATGGGATAATCATATAAAGAGCGAACCAAGTGCACTATGGTTGATCAGACCATAATACATTGATTCTAATTAGACAATATGCTTGTGGGCGTCCCCAGTATACATATGTCCTGAACAAGATAGATAAAGAATAAGCTTGCAAAACTAGGCTATAAATAGCATCGTCATTCATGGTAGTTTAAAGTATAAGTACGGGAGAATACGTTGAAAACAGTAATAAATAGTTCGAGTTTCACAAGGATCTAAGTCTTATCCGGTGTGCTTGCATATACAGTCGTCCTACTGGTTCTTGTATCAGTCCTTAGTTGACCAATGGGTATAGGCTATGAAATCTCTATATTCTAGGTAAACATCTCTCCTATACTAGCATATATTCATTATCACTCTGTTACACTTTAATACTAGGTTAAAAGGATACGGGTGATAGGTTGTAGTCATACTACTCAACTTATAAAGTCAACTAGTAGAGTAATTGATGAATATAACACGTATACTCGTATGAGTTACCACCTAACCTCCCTATTTAGTACGAAAGAAGATAAGATTTACAGTGAAAGGAATCAAGCAGAATGAAGTCAAGATAATCGGACGAGAGTTCGAGATTTGGAATTGAGGGACGAAGTCAAGCTTGTGGATGAGATTCCTATATCCTAATCCTATATGCAGGTTCACATCAGTACAGTAACGTAATCGATGTGATAAACTCTACCTGCATGGGCCACCACAAAAACATGTAATGCCCCAGTCCCAAAATACTTAGGAATAGGTACGTATCCATGCCAGCTGTATACATACGAAGTATACTCCAATGTATAGAATCCCGTATGTATACATAAGCTATAAAATGCAGTAAAACCATGATAACTAAATCTCATCCACAACAATAAAGAATAATATTATAATTAACTCAAGAATTTATCATTTATACATGTAGTTGGGCGGAGACAAATCTACTACCAACTGTTTTATAAGAAAGAAATATACAAGGAAATGATATCTAAAAATGACAAGACGAACCAAGGGCAATCATCTTCGAAGGAATGGAGAAGATCACGGCCTTGGCTAGGACACCTGCGAAAAGTCACAAAACACACACCTGGCGAGATAACCAGGTCCTCAGAGGGACGTAACAAGATACAATAAACATGCCATATAAATACTGAATATAAATTATGCCACAATTAAAGAAAGTGACAAGACATAAATAAGGTAACCTAACCGTACTAAAGTGATCATGCAGTTGAGAAACAATCCTTCGACGCATGAGCCCTGGCTGTAAATGGAATCGGCATAGTCCCCATATAGGGCACCAGGGGCCTACGTCCGTAACGTCCGAAGATCGTCAGAGGGCATCATGTGCAAGGGGGTACATCCTTAACGCTCTGGAAAACGTAAGAGGGCACCTGGAGCCTGCGTCTCCGGAGGAGCACACAGGTAAGCAGGGAAGTACAAAGAAGCCCATACGTCAGGTATTGTACTCCCCACCCAATGTACCTGTCAAGTCGCATCCACGACCATGTACCTCTACTAACTACTAAGTCTCCTAACACACCTCTATTAGCAGTTAGCCCTAACGCATGCGCATGGAGGATCAACCCACACGTAAGAACCTCTACATGCTACTCATCTTACACATTCTCGTGGTATAACTGTGTCAAGTTATATGCGATACACTATAGAATATTGTCCCTTAACTCTAGGTTCATGTGAAACCAAAGGATAGTAACAAAGTAAACTAATAATTACTGAGCATGTAGTAAACCAAGAACTGTAATAACTGGAAATAATGGACAGTGATATATAAATAAATGCAGACTGAATATAAACGGTATAATGGCAAGGTATCTTGCCTGATTCCGTGCTGTAAATATGAAATACCGCTCCCGCGTCCACGCCTCCGGAACCCGACACTCCTAGATAATTAATTAACTAAATTAAGTCACTACTTATGAAACTTAGGATACGACTTAATTAGTCAAATTAATGTGTTAAAATTATATTCAATCTCTCGTTGAACCATTTAGATCCATACAATCACACATAGGTTCCACGAGACATTGAAACACAGTTTTAGGGTTTCTAACTTTTAATTAGTCGGTTATGCCCCTACTTCAATAACATACTTAAAAATCATATAAAAATCATAAAAATAATATTTAAACTAATTTTTTTACAAATTTATCTCTAAAATTCCAGAATTAATATTTCTAAAGATATTTATGACTAGTTGATTAATAAGTCAGCTAGTCTACCCGAAACTCGTCCGAAACATAGTTAATGACTCAAAATCTCTAAAATAACCAAAAATATATTTTAAACAGTAATAAAATAATTATTTCATAAAACAATATCAGAGTTACAAGGGTTGATGTATACTACAAGTTTGGGACATTCTAGGTCAGCCGGTTACCCGAAATTAGCTAGTTTTGACTAACAATTTCCCGACCAGATTTGAGTTGCTAAAATCGTGGAAAAATACTTAAAAATCCTAATTTATGTATATAAACACACATAAAATTTAGTTTCGAAAATATGTACCAATAACTCATAGTTCCTTCACAACTACCGACACATGAATATTATGCCTATATTTTATGAAATCTTTATGGATGATTATACCTAACAAAAGCCATCAAAATATGATTTCTACAGAATTAATAACACATTTTCTACAGAATTTTAGCAAAAGTTTTTAGAAGAAAAGATTAGGGTTCTTACCAAAGATTCTTGCTAGAAAGGGTGATGATGACTTCTATTCACCAAAGCTCCAATCTTTTCCGCTATCATCGATTGCTAATCCTCTCTTGGTGAGTTTGGGAGAGTTTATAATGGCTATAGAGGATTAGATAGGGGAGATGGAGTTTTTAGGGTTTGTTTTGAGGGGTTTCGGTGATGTATGGTGGAGGTGATGAGTTTTTGTAAAGGATGGAGAGATGTGCAAAGGAGGAGATGATGAATGGAGGCTATGGGGAGTTTGTTGCTGCCAAAATTATGGAGAATGAGAGAGTTTTGGTCGGCCAAAGGTGAGGGAGAGAAAGATTAGGATTTGGTTGAGATTTGGGATAAGTTGGTATATTTAAATGTATCCTTAAATAAATTTTAAGCAATCTAGGATTTTAATCCTATTTAATTTGATGCTGTCACGCCCCAGTACCGAAATACGGAGACGGACTAGGCCAGCTACTCCATATAAGGTACGTAACGTCATACGGCGATCGTGGCTGTCGAGAGACTAGGGGGTACATGCTACAATCAAGTCTTCTATGGTCCCACAGAGTTCTATGTCTCAATCAATCAAGTCACATCAGCAATGAAATGAACATTAAAGATAAAGCAGTAAGGCGTCCCTGACGCTTCATCAAAATGATCATGAGAGACTAGCTTTATAATTTAGCTATCTCAGAGAGTCAGGAGTACAAAATTATACACAGCTGCAGTCTGTTTATTTACAATTCTGTACTGACACAAAATATCATGTAATCCGGCTAACAGGTGCCGGTGGCTAAATGCCGTAAAATGTATAAGCAGGAGTGGTGGAGAAGAAACACACTCGAGTCCCCGAACCGCCATGCTCCTAGTATGCACCATGGATGTCAGGGAGGAAGATCGTGTCCTCTGGCTCTGCTACGAGATCTGGCCAAACAAAACCAGCGGGTCAGCCCCGAATAGCAAGTACAGCCAAAGGGGGACAAGAGTTAAGATTAAAAAAAACCAGTTAATAGAACGATTGATAATAGTAATACTTATGCTACTATTATAGGGTAGCGCAACATCCTCGAACCCATATGGCACCCTTACAACCAAACAAGGACAAAAGGTGCCGCATGGAGTCGGGACGTGTCGTACTCTATAACTTTCATATAAGTTAAAAGGTATAAACAATAAAATCTCCTGATCGTGACATCGGTCGATAGCCTATCGCAGCACAATAACCAACCCAAGAATCAAACAAGAACATGGGTTGGATCATGTACCGTGATAGACCATATTCCTCAGTTATTCACAGAAGTAGCACTTCACAACCAGAATAAGTCTTCCGTTCATAACTTCGGTCCACAGCCTATCATAGTACGACAACCAACCCAACAATCAAACAAAAACATGGGTTGGATTACGTACCATGACAGTCCGCTTCCCTCAGTTATTCACGGAAGGTAATAGGATACAAGCAAGTCATTTTCACGGCCAATCAAGTCTACGAGTTTCTAGTGGGACGAGGTTATCCTCGCGTCATGTTATTTAGAAAATTCTCAGATCGTATCTTTCCATCAAGGCTAGCCAACCCAGGGGTTCGCGTAGACAGGTGTCATTGAGCACAGGTCCCTCGTAAGGCCACCTTGCCAAGACATATAATATATAGCAGGAATTAATCGGATACAGTCATCCGCTCGTTGAGGATGACACAGTATCCGTGGAGACCAGCCGGCGCGTCAAGACAATATCTCAAGGCGGCTGGTGTAACACGATCTCGAGATTTTTGCCCTCCCCATACATCTAGTATGTTTAGTTGCCTAATTTAACCTTAGGTGAAATCTTGGACTCACATGCTGTGGCCTGCATGGTTATCCTCCTAAAGTCGTACTTTAGTACGAGTACCCTAAAGAGGATCCATGTCAATCAGTATGTCAACATGTACTACCCTCCTTAGTGTAATGCATTATTGCAAATATGCTACGTAGAGTTACGAGTCATTTGTCGAGCATGAACAAGAACTGGGACATTCAGGTACAGGTATCGGGTAGGAACACTTGTTCTTCGGGGTCACATTAGTGCTCATATCATGCTCAGGACAAAAGGCGTAAGGATATAAAATAGACATATAATATCTAATAAAATATAAAAAGCATACGCACAAAAGCACGCACGCTCAAGGGGAGCTGCGTACGCGAAAAAGTCACGCAGGCTCACTCAAGGCAGCGTGCGTAAAAAGTCACGCAGGCTCAAGGGGAGAGCTGCGTAAAAAGTCACGCAGGCTCAAGGGGAGAGCGGCGTGAAAAGTTATGCAGGCTCACTCAAGGTAGCGTGCGTGAAAAGTCATGCAGGCACAAGGGGAGAGCTGCGTGAAAAGTCACGCAGGCTCAAGGGGAGAGCTGCGTGAAAAGTCACGCAAGCTCAAGAGGAGAGCTGCGTGAAAAGTCACGCAAGCTCAAGGAGAGAGCTGCGTGAAAAGTCACGCAAGCTCAAGAGGAGAGCTGCGTGAAAAGTCAGGCAAGCTCAAGGAGAGAGCTGCGTGAAAAGTTATGCAGGCTCAAGGGGAGAGCTGCGTGAAAAGTCACGCAAGCTCAAGAGAAGAGCTGCATGAAAAGTCACGCAAGCTCAAGGAGAGAGCTGCGTGAAAAGTCACGCAAGCTCAAGGGGAGACACGCTTCCAACCGAAAGCGTGCTCAAACCGGAGCACACTGCTCACTGTCTTCTCCAAACAGCAAGAACACCATGGTTGAACCTCAAAGCTTCAAAACATCACAACTTGGCCATCCGAACTCCAAATCCGGATTTCAAAGTTCCATCTTGGGTGAAATGGAATGCTCTTCCACATGGAAGCATCAAAAACCCATAAAATCCAACTAAAGTAGATCAAACCATGCAAAATCCGAAAATGATTAAAACTTAGATCTACAAAAATCAAAGCTTCAAAATGGAAATTTCCAAGTTCTAAACTAGTATAGATTGAGAAGAAGAACATGTTTTGGCAAATAGTTTTGTAAGAAATTAATGACAAAATATGGATGCATCTCTTAAGCAAGTTGGTACTTGCCTTGGTTGGTGGAGGAAATAAATGAAAGAAAGTAAATGAGAGGAGAGAGAATGAGTTGAGTTATTATATAGAATCTTGAACCCATGGGTTCATGATGAACCAAAGGGTTCATGATGAATCATTGGTGGACCAAGACTAGGTTATCCAATTGAGCCAAAACTGTAGGCCCAAATACAGAAAATAAATTAGGAAATAATATTTTATCGAATATTTTTAGGAAATGCATGAAGAAATACTGCATAATAAATATAGTATAAATATAAGATAAATATAATTTATCGGTTTACGTATTAAAATACGTATTCCAGGATTGGAGAGTGACAGATGCATTTGGCCATGGGGGGTTGCTTGGCCGAAATTATCATGGTGGGGGTCCACTTGACATGATTTGGTTGTTTGGTGAGTTGGCAAGTTGATTGGATTGAGGATTTAAAAAGGGGTTTCCTAATATAGAACTATTTAATTCTATCTATGTAATTACACTATAAAATCTGAATTAAATACAAATAAATGTAATTATTAATATTTATTAATGCCCAACATGCCTACATATGGTTGGGTTTGGCTTGACAGAGGTTTGGAAAGGTTTTGTGCAACCGGGTCTCCTAAAAAGTCATAAAGGCTTTCTTAACTAATTAATTAAATAAAAATATAACTTGTGCCGTAATTTGAATGGTTAACATGCAAGAGATTACAATATGACCATGACATTCCTAACATGGCTAGCATACTAGTTAAAGCACCCGACTATGCTAGGCATGCCATACTTTATAGTCGTCTTGCATATTCAAACTCAACCATGGCTATAGTTCTTTTATATAATATAAATAAGATAAAATAAATTACAATTAAATAAAATCCAAAAATAATTTAAATATTACTTTAAATTATAAGGGGTTTTACAAATCATTCTCGAACTCCAATGACTAGAAGATCAAGATAGTAGTTTCAGTGTCGAAAGGAGGACGAGTAACTCGAGGCAAGGTTCCAGTCACAGAGCTTGCCGATGGTAGCTACATTTGCGTATACCACTATTATAGCCATGGGGATACTCTATATCTATCCATCAATTATGAGCTTTCGTCTTTCCAATCAGTGAAGACGAAAACAATAAAGAGTTCAAGAGAGATATTACTGAACACAATTACATGATTCAAGGGCGAATGTTTAATTCAAGAGAAATTGTAAAAGCATTCGCGGATGAGATCCTAGAGACATCTATATCTCAATCCACATAGGGTAATTAGATGAAGAGCGAACCAAATGCATCATGGTTGATCAGACCGTAATACAATAATTCTGATTAGATAATATGTTAACGGGCGTCCCCAATAAACATATGTCTCGAATCAAGCTAGATAAAAGAGGAAGCTTGCAAAAACTAGGCTGTAATAGTAGCATTGGTCAAGAGAGTCAAAATATAAATATGCGAGATTTTTGAAAGGAGGAATAAGTAGTTCGAGTTTTGTGAGAATCAAAATCTAACTCGAGATTCATACACGATTAACTGAATCAGAAATTATACACAACTCCTTACAGCAAAAGGGAATTTAAAATAGACAATTCTAACTTATAATATAAGATTTATGTCTAATAAAGCAAAAAGAAAATTGAATAGTTTATCAAAATTAATGCATTAATTCTAGGCAAGCCTAACATACCAAGCAAATAGTATATCCATATTGTCATATCAAAAGTAATAGTGTACCTATAGGGATCTAGCAAGCTATCTAAATTGAATGGCCTATCTAATAACCTTAACTACCCAATGGTCAATTTGAACAAGGGACTCCTAGTCCTAGTTATTCTCCTAAATTATTTTAATCCTAATTGTGAATGAGCATTTTCTGGATGCAGGCTCGCAGCAGTACGACAAATATGGTACTACCGCGAGTTCGCATAATTTGCGAAGACTGACCTGCATGGGCTACCACAAAAACTTGTCACGACCCGTACCCGCTTTTCGGATACGAGACCTGTCCAAGCCAGCCTATGCCGCAGAGTCGGCGGTAGAACGCTGTCGAGCCCGCAAAAAATAAATGCTAAAAATATCACGTATGCTGCTCATTCACATTTCTAAGTTTATTACAACAGTTACAACACTTATTTTTAAAGAAATTACAAGATTTTACAATTAATAAAATTGTTACAACTGCCATCTATTTCTAGGTTGACCTCAGCATACCCATGTCTTCCCGGTGCTAAGAGTGATCGCGGCTAAACCTGGAAAATATTAGTTTCCAGTCAGGAATGGAACAAGTACACAAACCGACGACAATGCGAAAATATAATAGAATTAACAAGACATGAACATAACATATAAGATATAAAACTAGAAAGAAATGATGACATGGCATGGTAGAGAAAAAAATAAAGAAAAACTAATAAAAGACATCTATCTAGGTGGTGTGAAATATCCGTTTCAACATGTGAACGGCTATGGGGTAAATCCGGCTCACTGCACGTGTCGTGTGCAGCTGCTATCATGCAAGAATAGACATTTTAGGTATAGTTCTGGGTAGTCCACATGTTTACTAAGATATTTCCCCTCCCGACTACTCCGTGTGACGACCGTGTCAACAAGCAGCAAGATATATGTATGGACATGAAATGAAAAGACTACTATGAATCGGAAAGCAATCAGAAAGTGCACTTGCCTGAGGTCCTTAGCTGGAGAAACCAATAATACTATACCACTCAATGAGCCACAATCAGTCAACACATGCAGAAGTCTCCAGATGCTAAAATAAACAGTACCAATGTTCTCAAAATAGTCAAATTAGCTTGGATTGCCTGTCCTTAAGTCCAATCTAGATACAGGAGCAAAATGGTAATTTTAGGCAAAAACGATATCCACCGTTGGACCCGCTTTGTACCGAAAAGCGTGCCAGAGTCAATGGACTCTAAAGTCGTCAAACTATATGTCTACGGATCTGGTTTTCTGATACGAACCCAGCCATATGTCCATAGTTGGATTCCGGCGGGCTGTGCACAAAATCGTCCGTTGAGTGGGACCGTGGGGCCCGCAAAACGGTGTTCCGATTCAACTGTCTCAGAATTGGACCAAACTTGGCATACAGGACTAAAAAAATGATACGGTTCTGCTAGCACAAGTTTCGTCTCGATTTGATGAGCGTGCACGAAGTAATTGGAGTTTGTGCAAATTGGTCGATACGGTGTATTTCGACGGATACGCATCAAATTCGACGTGCACACGTGACCAATTTGAATTTCGTCAAAGCCTACACGACCACGAAGCCGTTACACAGCTTTCGATGCCTTCGGTTCGCGACTATGCCGCCCAGATTGGCGGGACGCACGTCGTATAGGAGGATTTTTAGGATTTTTAAAAACAGTAGTTATAGGTTTTTCGCAAACTTTATAATTCGATATCCCTTAGCCCACTCCATGAAACTGAGAACTACAAAAAGGAATTCGAAGACCTATAAGTTGTTAACAAAAAGTTTTCAGATGGGTTTTGGAATCTATTCTTGGATTGGCGAGTTCTCGCCTTCCAAAGTGGGGTGTTCAAGTACGAAACTTGCTCGGTTTCGACTAATCGGACGCCAGTTTTGCCTTCGATTTCTGGGACAATATAAGTCATCTAAAATCTAAGTGTTTGAAGAGACTTATAGCCATATAGTTCATCTTCGTACCTGAGAAGACGGAATGTGAAATGGTGGAGCGTGCGTCGTGGGAGTTGGGCACGAAGTCGGGATCGAAACAGCATGCTGCTGCTGCCACTGTGTTCCAGGCCGTGCGCGATGTTTGTTGGCCGGCTGGCCACCGTACGGCGGTGCCGAGGGTGCGCACGGAGAGTCGCCCAGGAGAGGAGGAAGGGTGGCGCGCGTTAGGTGGTTAGGGTTTCGATTTTCAACTGCTGCTCGATCCCCTCTAATATATATATACATACGCGGTTTGCTCGGCTCGCCTGGGTTTGTTCTGTTCGGTCTAGCACGGCTGTGGGGAGCAGGCCTGGCTTGGGCTCTCGGGTTCATGGCCGAGTAGTAGCTGCTCGGTTTAGGGCTGCTCTACTTTTTATTTCTTTTTCTTTTTCAACAATTAATATATATATATATATATATATATATATATATATATATATATATATATATATATATATATATATATATATACTCCTGCGTATATATATACACAAAATACCTATATATATATATATATATATATATATATACATACATACATACATACATTTATATATTTATATATACATACCCGTACACACATTTATAATATATTTAAATACCTATATATACACACATAAATAATTATATATACATATATATATGTATATACCCACATACACATTTGTACAATATATTTTTATATAAAAATACACATATACACACACACACACATATATATATATATATATATATATATATATATATACACACACACACATACAATTACATATATATATATATATATTCATACCCTTACACACATATACATATATATTTATTCGACAATAAAATAATATAACCAATAAAATAATAATATTAAATAACAATCCCAATAAAATAATAATAAGAATAGTAACAAAATTTAATATGCCAATAATAGGCATATATATCATTTGTACAGTCTTCTAGTAGTCCCAAAACGTACAAGGACCCATTTATATAACTACCATTGAATATCAACTAATAACGGTATTTATAATATTTAATTAAGAATACTTAGAAAATATTCATTAGATAATTAAAACGGAATTCGACACGATCATACAAGATACATCAACACGAATGTCATAAGACGTCCCGCATGACTACATGGGCTTGGGCTCAGTTCGGGTTCAGTTTGACTAGTTTGGTACAACCGGGTCTCCTAAACGTCAAATAACAATAATAATGAATAATTAAATTATTTATAATGGTCATGTCACAACTTGGCCTGGTTTTCTTAGTTAGGATATCACTATGGCTCGGCCGTCCCCTACCATGACTAAACACTAGTCAAAGCACGCCACTGAGCTACCCGTGCCATGATTTCTAGTCACCTTGTACTCCAAATCTCAACCATGGCTAAAATCATCTACCGTAATAATTTACTATTTAATTGTTTATAAAATTCTAACATCACTATCACTATTTAAATCAAATAAATAATTAAAAAATATTTTAAAAATTTTCGGGAAGGAAGGCTATAGTTAATTCGACCGATCTCGAAGAAAAATACCTTATGAACTTTGGTTTGGAAGGATTCCAAACATTTCTTATTTTAAAGTTTTTGGATGTCGTTGTTTTATCCTGAACACCAAGGACAACTTTGGTAAGTTCGACTCTAAAGCAGATGAAAGAATATTTCTCGAATATGCTGCTAAGAGTAAGGGATATAGAATTTTTAATAAAAGATATATGATTGTTGAAGAATCTATTAATGTTACTTTTGATGAGCTCAATAGTCATAGATCTAGCGACATTGATGATGAAGGTGTACAAGCAAGAACCGATAAGAGTCCTATGGAAGATCTTACTCATAAATTTGAATCATTAAAGTTCTTACCAGATCATCCAGAGACACTCATTATAGGTGATGTATCAAAAGGTGTAAGTACACGCTCTTCTCTTAGAGATTCTGAAATAACAGCAAATGTAGCTTTCATTTCTCAAATAGAACTTAAGAATATAGAAGATGCTTTTAATGATAAGTTTTGGATTAATGCCATGCAAGAAGAACTTAATCAATTTGAGAGAAACCAAGTTTGGGAACTCGTTGCTAAACCTATTGCTCGATCGATAATTGGTACCAAATGGGTGTTCCGAAATAAACTAAGTGAAGATGGACAAGTTCTACGCAACAAAGCACGTCTAGTGGCACAAGGTTATAACCAAGAAAAAAGTATTGATTATGACAAGACATATGCTCCTGTTGATAGACTAGAAGCTATCCACATGTTTTGTGCATTTGCTTATTTTAATTATTTTAAATTATTTCAAATGGATGTAAAAAGTGCATTTTTAAACGGATTCCTAAAAGAAGAAGTTTTTGTGAAACAACCACCTGGCTTTGAAGATTTTCAAAAACCTAATCACGTCTTCAAGCTTAAGAAAGAATACTATGGACTCAAACAGGCACCTCGTGCTTGGTATGAACACCTCAGTGCCTTCTTACTTGATAATGGTTTTTCAAAAGGAAGAGTTGATACTACTTTGTTTATCAAATCTTTAGATGATGATATTCTTCTTGTACAAATATACGTTGATGACATCATATTCGGTTCTACTAATGAAAAACTTTGTCAAGAGTTTGCTAAGTGTATGTAGAGTAAATTTGAGATGAGTATGATAGAAGAACTGAACTTCTTTCTAGGACTCCAGATCAAACAACACTCAAAGGAAACATTCATCAATCAAGCTAAATATACGAAGGACATACTGAAAAAGTACGACTTCAAAAATATAAAACCTATCAGAACTCTAATGGCTACATCTACAAAGCTTGACACTGATGAAAGTGGAAAACCTGTCAACCAGCGTAAGTATCGAGGTATGATTGGTTGCTTATTACATTTAACTGCTTGTCGCCCTGATATTATGTTCAGTATTTATATTTGTACACGATACCAGGCAAATCCTAAGGAATCACACCTAAGTACCGTTAAGCGTATCTTCCGATACCTTAAGGAAACTTCTACAGTCGGCTTGTGGTATCCTAAAATAAAATCCTCTGACCTGATAGGTTACTCATATGAAGATTTTGTAGGATGCAAAGTAGACCGTAAAAGTACCAGTGGTACGTGTCATTTCCTAGAAAAGGCCTTAGTCTCATGGTTTAGCAAGAAACAAAATTCTGTAGCATTATCAACTACTGAGGCTGAGTATATCACCGCAGGACGTTGCTGTGCTCAAATTTTATGGATAAAGCAAACCCTAGAAGACTACAATCTGTACTACACTAAGATTCCTATTTACTGTGATAATACTAGTACTATTAACTTGACTAAGAACCTTGTATGTCACTCACACACAAAGTACATTAAAATTCGTCATCACTTTTTACGTGATCACCAACAACAGGGGGACATCTGCTTAGAATTTACTGACACAGATCATCAACTAGCAAATATTTTCACAAAATTACTGACTGAAGACCGATTTAACGTTATGCGGCGAGAGCTCAGCATACTTGAATTTTTAGATTCATAATTTAGTATGTTTATTAAATTTATTGTATAACTCAAAACTTTGTAATTTATTAACAAAAATTATTCTGGGTATAAGCCGAAAGGGTCCTTCGGTCATACAGGAATAAATAGCCTGAAGCGACACGGTGTACTAGTCTTCGGACTACCGCTAGCTGGGATTCGCCCCCTACAGCTAACCCAAAGTAATAGAAGTTATTAAATACAGGAGTATAACAGTTATAAATTCAAATTTTAAACAAATACTGCATTTATGACATTAGGAATACAAGCAGCCGAACTCGGACCGAACTCTGACCGAGTTCGGACCGAGTTTGGTCGACGTTGTACAAATTTCCAGAACCGAACAGCCGGCCCTAGCTCTATAAATTCTTTATCATCCTTTTATTTTTCTTCACCCTTCAACCAAGATTTACCCATAAAAACTCTATAGAGCTTCTCCCCCTCCTTCCTTTCGAGCTTTCTCGGAGTCTAGTGGGCCATCCTCTCCACAATCTTCATCCTCTTCAAGGTATTCTACTTTCTTTCCTTCTCATCCATGGCACCTAAACAACAAAAGAGAAAGGTTGATTCCTCTCAAGCAGGATCATCCTCCTTTGACTATGTTCCAGAAATGTTTTCAGTCCAGTCCGTCCTACTGGATATTATGATTACGACTCCGGACTCTTTTTCGATAGGGAATTTTCTGATCTTTGGTTTGACTCCTTTTCGGGTCGTAAAATTTGTGCTGGGGCACGTGTTAACTTTAATATCTTTTCTGAGTATGCTCCCATTTTTAACCGTCTCGGTTTTTATAATTTTTTTGAAGTTGTTGAGAACATTTATGATAATGTTGTTCGTATGTTTTACTACAACCTGCAAGTAAAAGATAACGACAACTTCTACTCTTGTGTAGCTGGACAGGAATTAGAGTTCAATGCCACAGACATCAGTGAATATTTTTATGTTCTTGATGTAGGTGAAGCTTTAGTAGATATTCATCATATTCAATTCCCTGAAGGTGTCACCCTTGATTCCTTCAAAGAACTTTTGTGTCATCCTAAACCTGTTCCTAGAAGAGTTTATTCCAAGCATCTAAATCAAAACTTCTATGAAGTCCATAGGTTTATATTTTCTGTTCTTCTTCCAAAGAAGGGATCCTCTGATGAGATTACCTTCACAGAATTATCAGCCATATACCATATTCACTTTGGTATTCTTTTTCTGTTCCAAAGACTGTTATGGCAAGGATGATTAACTACAGAAATGCAGGACGCAACCTTATCTATACTATGTATTTGGCTTCCATATTTAGGAGGTTTGAAATTGATCTTCAAACCTGTCCTTATTCCTCCACTGCCATGAAACTCAGTAGGTCTAGGTTATATCCTACTCCTCCTTTGCCTCCTGGTACAGAACCCGTTAACGATGATGACCCCGAGGCTCTTTCTGCTGCTGTTGCTCCATCCCCTGCTCCTGGTTTTGACCCTGGCTTCTATCAGCGCTTTGATGATTTTGTTGCCCTCTCAGCGCACCGACATCAAGGCTATCTTAATTTTCAGTTCTGCCATATCACCCAGGCTCAGGTGTTGCGAAACAGCATTGCTGATCTTTACTGGAGTCTCTCTCATGACCCCATACATCCAGTTACCATTCTTCATCACCATAACTTCCCTGGACCTAGGTTCGATGATGAGATGACATTTCTTCATTTCGATCCTACTGCTGCATATTTTCCACCGGATGCTCCTGGAGGTGACGACACGCCGATGTGATGAGGACCTGAGTTAGTGGATTTTTTGTAGAGTCTGATAGATGATGATCTTATGTAGTTTTTCATGTCTAAACTTTACAGTTAGACATTTATTAGTAGTTTATGATGGTTGTATCTTTCATTTTGTATGACATTCAGTATTCCACTACTAGTTATTTTTTGCTATGCACTTATTATTTGTGGCAATTTGTGGTTGTCTCTCTAGTATTACTTTGTCTGTTTGATGAACATTATTGGCTTTACAAATTACGGAGGAGCCAAAACCATTTTTTTATTGACAAATGGGAAGAAAGAGCGATACCAAAAATCAACAATCAAAGAAAGAACACCACCATACCACCATCATTTATTCTTTTTCAGGTATTTTTATTTTGTTCTAGTTAGATATATTTTGGTATAGACTCAAGTTTATCAATTATCAAAATAGGAGAGATTGTTGGCCCATTCCATGGTCACACCCGATTTTAAAAATCGACATTAACTTAAGTCAATACACAAAATATACGAACTATTGCTAATTATTTTAGGTATAGTGAAATCAATATCAAAAAGTGTAATACTACATCAACAAGTTATGAATCATCATTCTGAAGCTTATTTTCATTAGAATCAAGTCCGAGTCATTTTATAATTTATTATGTGTTTTATCTTTATTGAGTCTAGAATATAAATTGTAAGATCGACTAGATACTACTGGCTTAGGTTAATCATAGTCCACTTTCCTATACAGCCTACCATCCAAAGTCTACCTAACAAAAATATCATTCACCTTCTGCAACAAAATTTGGCAAATGTCTTACATTTTTACTGAGACAGAACTCAAGCCGAGTTCGTCCGAGTTCGGTCCGAACTCTGACCGAGTTCGGTCCGAACTCTGACCGAGTTCGGTCAGTTTGAATTTAAATATTTGTTGCCTCCAAATATGTATACAACGTTCATTTACGAAATCTTTGCATCAGAACTCTGCCCAAATTTTGTCCAAGTTCGGTCCTCAAAAGCACCTATAAATAGAAGAGAATTTCTCATTCCAAATCACTCAATCAATTCATCTTCTCTTCTCTTTTCAATAAGTATTTTCATCTGATCAAAAGCTTTCATATTTTACCTACACATCTCTTAGCCAAAAGCCAGTAATATCTACTTGATCTAGAGCCATTTGGTTCTCAAGAGTTGTAAAGAGGTTGTTCAAAGTTCAGAAACTATATTTGTTATAGAGCTGGTCGTGCGCTCGTTACCAAGCATGGTGTTGTAAAGTCGGTCGTACACTTGTCACCAAGCACGGTGTTGTAAGAGACTGCAAGCTCTCAATTAGCTTGTGTCTTAGTGGATTAATATCGAGCAAGAGTACTCGAGACTGGATTAGTCCTCATAGAGGGATACCAGTATACATCGCTGTGCCACTGAGTTTGATCTCTCTATCTCTTGCTATATTTATTTACTATCTCTTATTCACTGTTATAGTTATCTGCTTTTAATTTTAAATAGGTGATTATTTTTTGCTGCACTCGCACTCACTCTATTAATCCTCCCTCTAGACGTGCTCAAACGGTCCTACAGAGCCTAGTTCCAAGAGAGTGAGGAACAGTATCCAATTCAACCCAGAGCCTCAGGAGTACCCAGACTTCCAGCCTAGACCATCCTTTCCAGTTCAGATTCCTGCCAAGTAGAGGCCAGTTGAGCGAGTGCCTACCTGTACTTTCTGTAGGAATCTTGGGCATGTATGGGCCGACTGTAGTAAGAGGAGAGGGTTGTACCTGTATTGTGGGGCAGCTACCCACACGCTGCGAGACTGTCCTATTGCACTATTTGTAATCATGGCCCCACCTCCAGGAGGGAGTTCCAATCACCAGACCTAGTTGGAGGTGAGTTTTTGACCTAGATCTTAGCATGTCTTTTGAGATGACTTGATGCACTCTACCATTGTTTGTATGTTTTAATACCTTATGATTGTCTTATGACATAGTATGACTAGTGTAGCTAGATGAGACTTTCAATTGATACTACATGCCTTGACCCTGTATGTTGATCTTTTAATATTGTATGTTTTAGATAAAGTTTTCTTAAACCATGATTATTGGCGTGACCCTAAGAGGAGTACGACCAACCTAAATTTCGAGGATAAAATTGTTCTAAGGAGGGATGGATTGTAACTACCACTTTTCTAAAATGAGAATAATTTTGAAATTTTGTAAAATTGATCATGTTAGTTATTAAATAATGGGTTTAAATCATGTTAACAATAAATTGGTGAATTTTTGATTATTTTAATATCATATAATTTGATGCATTGTGTTTGTGTCTTTAGTTAGTAAAACCTTATAACAACATAGCCTAGAGACTAACCATGACCATGGAGACCTAGATAATGGATTTGGATTAGTAATTAGGTTCTAATCTTGCTAGGAATCACTTAGAATCAAATTAAGTAATTAAATCAAGGTGCTAGTTTGGGCCTTTAGCTAAGAGGCTTGATTAGACAACTTAGAAAGGGCTTTGGACCATTTCAACTTGACCTAACACTAGCCCATGAGTTGTGGCCGACCATACCTAGTTCCCTCCCCTCATATAGATCATCACTAGGCCCCTTTCTTCCCTCTTACAAAGAAACCCTAACCATAATTGTGTTCTTTCCCAAATTTGTCCCCTTTCACCAAATCAACTCCAAATTCAACCAAACCAATTGCAAATCACTCCCCTTGAGTAGAGGAGATCTCTATTGGCTAGCTAGGAAAGATTTGGAGCAATTTAACTATTGGAGCTTGGTAAAGATCTAGATCTAGGAGTTTTTATTGGGATTCCAACTCCCAATTGGTAGGAGCCTTCTAAACCTTTAGATTCTAGAATTTCTTCCATATATGTATTCATTTAGGGTCCCTCTAGCATTAGGAAAGAGTTGGGTCAAAATTGGATCCATTAAAGGTGCGTATAGGAAGAGTATCGGATACATATCTAAGGTGTTCGATAAAATGCCACATAGAAAATTTTATCACTAATTTCAGAATTAATTACATATTTAGGTAGCTTATGAGATGTAGATTGCATTTATGATTGACTGAGGTGAAATTGAGGTCATTTGGTATGGTTATTTGGATACGGGGACACGCGGCCACGAGTTCACTGTGTGCAGTGGCTTCCCTTGCTGCTACGGTGTCTGTCTGCACTCGATACACCATATTTCCTCAACCTAGCCACTGAACTAGGTTGGGGCAGTGACTAACACATAACCAGGTTATTGGGGCTTCGAGCTATGGCAGCTTCGATCTGTGGCACGAGCCACTGATTCCCCTCTGTGCTGTCGACTGTTGCACACATTATTTTGTTATGTTTTGACACTTAACACTTCTTTGACACAACCTGCAGACACTCATTGGACACTTGCACATGTTTGACACACCTGCACACTTCATTGCTCACTCGACACTCTCATACATCTCACATTGCATTACACTCTTCACCTCACACGTGCTGAACACCATTGACACTCTTTCACTATACACTCCTTGACACTCATTAAACACAACTGCATTTTTGATCATTTCTTGCATCTCATCATGTTCTGTCCATTGCTTATTGCATGCCTTCATGATTCAGTCCATTCGAATTGTGTATAGGAATTGCATATATACTGTCTATTTGATATTAGATGCATCCCTACCTCACATGTTACCCCATAATTCATGTATCCTTGTCCCTTTTGATCTTTGGTATCAGTTGAGATACCAGAGTATCAATCCTTGCTCTTAGCTCAGACCCATATGGGACATGTATCAATCTTTTAAGTTTAGTTCTTGAGCTCGACATCAGACCATTTGACACATGCATTAGTTTAGGTATCAGTTACATCAGATCACCCATCCATCATGCACATTTAGTTTGATCCTTCATGTTGATTGATAAATGAGGTTTTGGAAGGGGTTTGGTTCACTTTGATACCCTTGTTGCATTTCTGTCCACTGATCTTATTGATAATCTAACCCTATATTATATACCTTCATATTCTTTCATTACACCTAGTTAATGTGGGGTTCCAGATATGCATATGTCCCTCTTTCCTTACATATTCATTCCTTCTATTTTGACCAATAACTTAAAGTTCAGTATTGAACTTCCAAGTCCATATTTGAACTTCCAAGTTAGGCTTTAATTTGTTTCCCTGCTATTTATCGCCCTGTCCTGGCCTTAGATGTATCAGTAGATTTTAGTTCAGTCTAGAACCCTCAAATTCGAACAAATTCTCCACATCCAAACATTGCATCTTCCTTTCTATCCCATAGTAGTACACTACAATTTATTAAATTACCCCACTTTATTATCGGCCATGCCTCATATTGACCATATGTCCTGCAAAGCCTATGACTTCACTGCATGTAGTTGAGTCATCTGCGTTCCTCAATATATTCAGTCACCCCTTCAGTTGGTTAAGCCAAAATCCCACTTGATGTATCAACCCCTTAGTTCACTTTAGGATACATTGTATCAGATCA
>JANAVB010028818.1:28745384-28912884 GCA_029216955.1 Iris pallida | reverse complement strand
ATGAGAATTAACTTCCCCCCGGGAGAAAGGGAGGCGTTGTGCCAGCCCGCTAATATACATATATATATATATATATATATATATATATATATATATATATATATATAAATATATATATATATATATATATATATATATATATATATATGTATGTATATATATATATATATATATATATATATATATATATATATATATATATATATATATATAATATATATATATATATATGATTTATGGGATACTACTCTATGTGTTGTGTTTGAGAGTTCTTGTGAGGAGCATATGGTTTAGACTATATGGTACATAGGTTGTATGTGATTCCTTGTGTTGTATATAAGAGGGTTAAAGTCTAGGACTATGGGAAAATGGTATTTGTGAGATAGGAAATGGTTGAAGCTAGGCATTGGTTATATTATGGTTAGATGAGTGTATATATATATATATATATATATATATATATATATATATATATATATATATATATATATATATATATATATATAGGATATTGGATGTTGGATGTAGACATGGTGATATCTATAAATGTATGTATTAGATTAGAGTACTATATGGGAATATGTGATATGTATATATATATATATATATATATATATATATATATATATATATATATATATATATATATATATATATATATATATATATATGATATAATAGGATGATTAGCCAATGGTTTAGTTTTGACTAGCCTTAGATAGAATAACCTACAAGTTGACCCCCTTGACTAGAGTCTGACAAAACCCTAGATTTGACTTAGTTGACTAAGAGAGTTGACCAAGAGTTGACTTTGACCTAGAATGACCTAGTATCATATAGAATATATTGTACAATTCAATTATTCAAATTTGAACTCTTTATAACCTATATTGCTCTAAATAGGACTTTGTGACTCAAGTTCGGACATCTGTACACATCGGTTGCTCGGGTTATCAGGCGACTATATTCTCTGTTAGCTTTTATTCATGATAGTATCTATATTGCCTGCTTTTGACTACTTTACTTGTTGTTTACACGTTGTTAACACAGATTGGTACTATATGGATCTTTTTATGAGATGTTATCCCCTCATTGGGTGCATCGGGTATTTCGTGTTCATATACTTTATTATGTACTCCTTGTACTCGTATTCTTCATGTATGTAACTACCTAGATTTCAAATTCCTTCCTTTGAAAATTTTGAACTAAAATTTTCTTGAAGCCATGAAATTATTTCCTAAATCGAGATTCTGTTTTTGATATCAAAGACAATATTTTCAAAATCATATTTTATTGATTTAAATTTAACTTTAAATTATTATTATTATCTAATGAATCAGTAACTCTCATTTCATTTTATTATCTATTTTATTTGAGCCGACCAAGTTCATGGAGTTGGTTCAGTTGGGCCAATAACATGGTCAGATTTTGGGCCAACAGGCCTGAAGGCTAAAGTTTAGAATGGTAAGAATATAGACTTTTGTATATGGGCTGGGTTGTGGTTATTTAAGAAACCACATGGGTTTTGATTAGTAGTGTGACTAGAATAAGGGGTTGTGTATTATATAGTTAGTTGTTTTAAATTAGTTATAAAATCAATAATTTATTAGTAGTATAACTAATTGTTTAGTCCTAACTAATTGATTGGTTACTAATTAGGTAATTAATTGGAGATAGTTATGGTTGGTTATGGTTAGTTAGTGGCCCTCTCTATCACCCCTAGACCTAATGTAAATTACATAGCATTGCCACTCTACTTATGGAACACTCCATTCCCTCTATTAAAATATTAGGACTCCTAATATTTTTTTTACAAGAATATTCACTTTCTCTCCTGCCTTCCTCTCTCTCTCTTTCTCTCTCTCCAGATCTACTCCGACTGCCGATCTCCGCCGCGTGCACCACCGTGCCGGCCGAGTTCTGACAATCCTCACCGCCGCAGCCCATCTCCTCGTTGTCATGCCCCTAGTCGACAAACCGTTCATCCCCGGTGTTATTTTGCCGAATCGATCATCCTCGCTAAGGCGTGATGTCGTACGAGTCTAGAATTGCACTCGTACAAGGCAAGAACATTACGTTGATTTTATATTGAAATGCCAAGTTGAAACTTCACAAATCACATCAAATTGAGACGCAGTATAGGAAGATAGAAATATGCTTTTTCATTCATAGCTTGCAACGAAGTGCAAGTCGTAATTACATTGGATGCCGTTACGGCTATATTGATTGAAAACAAAAGAAAACATACTCGACAAGCTGCCTGAAATAATATTTGCCATTCCATACTGTAGAAGCATGGAAAAAGACAAGGAAAGCCCATGCGGCTCAAAACAGAAGGAGTCTCATGCGGATCATAGGTCCTTCAGGATCCCATGCGGTTCACAAAACAGAAGGAGCCTCATGCGGCTTCAAAAGTCCTTCATGCGGCTCGGTTGGCTCCATGCCACGTGGCCTTATGCTTTTCAATCCGACAACTAGCCATAAAGCAGCAGCTTGAATTAATTACTCTGACGGCAGCCCTGACAATGACAGCTCTGACAATGACAGCCCTGACAATGACAGCTCTGACAAATGAAAGATCTGACATCAAAGTCAAAATGATGACTCTGACATGATGGCACGTTCCTAGGGAAAAGAAAAAAATCTTTTATAACTGGCATGATCTGTCAAGTCCAAAGCTCCCTATGCGACTGCCATTTCCTATGCGGCTGCCACTCCTATGCGGCTGCCACTCCTATGCGGCTGTCATTCCTTCATGCGACTGCCCCCTTCATGCGACAGCCATCTTCATGCGGCTGTCACCTTCATGCGGCTGCCTCCTTCATGCGGCTGCTACCTTCATGCGGCTGCCACCTTCATGCGGCTGCCACCTTCATGTGACTGCTACCTTCATGCGGCCAGAAATGTGGGGGCCACCCATATGTGGTTCATTTAGAGACCGTATTTATGCGGCTTTGTCAGGACGTCCCACTCACGACAGGTGAGACACGTGGCGGTCCTCATGACAGTTGAGACACGTAGCGATCCTCATGATAGTTGAGACACGTGGCTATCTTATCCCCTCAGATTTATGGCTGCTCGTAAATCATAACAACCAGATTTAGTGCATTTATCATTATTACTTAGATCAAATCAGATTTATTGTAATTAAGCAAATTGGACACGTGGCGGAAGATCCGAGCTTATCATGACAAATTATGAAGATTTATTGCAATCAGCATTAATTGCCAATACGAATTTGGCGCAATCAAGAATTAACTGCCCAGATGTAATGCAATCAAGATTAATGGTCCAGATGATTGGCTGCCGACTTTTCAAGGGGGAATCATTACAAACCCTAATGATCACATCCCACTTCTATAAATAGCAAGGTGCCATTCCCTTGCCAACCTGGAAGAATTCAAGGAAAAAGGAAGTAGGAGAATTCCAGAGAGAAAGAGACTCCCTCCACCCGGCTGGACACACAGAGAGAAAAAAGCACGCGCATAGAGGATTCTTCCCACACATCCCGAGAGCATTTATTCATCAGAGCCAAGGCAATGTCCGATCTTCCAAGGAGTAAGGCAGAGCTGCCGTCGCTTTCCCGAGCCTCTATCGTCACCCCTCAGAATCAAAAATAAATAATCGTACTTAGATTACTGTACCTAGGTTTTTATTCCTAGGATTTCTTTGTACGAACGAGTTTGTATTGTGAGTTTAAGTTCAGTCCTCCTATATAATTATTCTACACTTTTACAATCAATAGTAAACACGATGGCGACTCTGCTGGGGACTAACTTCTCCACGGCTGAGGAGTTGGTGACGCAATCGGACGCAGCAAAACTTGGCTCCACTCAACAAATGCTGGTCGACCGGTTCGACCAGCAGGCGTTTGAAGAAATGCTCTTCGACGGGAGCGCTGGTCTGGTCCAGCGGCGAGCCCACACGAAGAAGGCCCGCAGGGAGTGGAGGCCCAAATCATTCGCTCCTCCCCAAGCTCTCGAAGAAGTACTCTTTGTTTCTTAGGATGGCGTAGAAGTTTCGCAGGCGACCCCACTTCAGACCATAGAGCACTCTGCTGTCCCCAAGTTCGGTAGAAGAAAATACTATGATGCTGGACTTGCAGGGGCAAAGAGAAACTCTATACGGTCTAGGCCGTATAAAGGTGCCAACCGTATGAAGAAGGCTCATGCGGCCGTAACTGCCAACAGCATGGATAAAACTCATACGGCCACAAAAGTCAGCCACATGCAGAAAGCCCATGCGGTCAGAACTACCAGCCGCATGCAAGCAGCCTGCACGACCATGACTTCCAGCCGCATCCCTGAGGTTCATGCGGCCACCGCTTCTAGCCGCATACAGAAGGCTCATATAGCTACAAAGGATAGCCGCATACAGACAGCCTGTACGACCACTGATCCCAGCCACATACCTGTTTGCCATTGATTGTAAAAGAACAGAACAATTATCGGAGGACTGAACTTAGACTCACAATACAAACTCGCTCGTACAAAGAAAGCCTAGGGACGAAAATCTAGGTACTGCAGACTAAGTACGATTGTTTATTTTTGATTCTGGGGGGTGACGATAGAGGCTCGGGAAAGCGACGGCCGCCCTGCCTTACTCCTTGGACGATCAGTATGCAGCCTTGGCTCGGGGAAGATCTGTTTGGCGTTGACGAAGAAACGCTCTTCTTGCTCTCCTCGGATTGCTCTCCTGACTTCTCTCTCTCTCTCTGTTATTATCAAGAAGGAAGGGGGAGCTCTCTCTGTGTAGATTTCTCTCTTCTTATTTTTTTGGTACCGACCTCTCTCTCTTCCCTTTTTTTTCTTGAAGGGAATGATGCTGGCTATTTATAAGAGTGGAGGGTGATCATTAGGGTTTGCTAATGATTATCTGTTTGGAATGTCGGCACTCCTTCATTCTATCTGAACCCTTGATCCTGATTATAGTGAATCTCGGCCATTAATGCGGATAGCATCGTATCTCATGAGCAATTAATGCTAGCTGCTTTAAATCCTCGTGATTGATTATGCTAATGTCTGATTGCTCGCCACGTGTCCCATTAACTTGATGATAAATGATATGCCCTGATCTCAGTAATTATGACGATGATGTCAAATATATTTGTTGAGATTCGGTTAAATCTCTTATTGATCCCATGCCACGTGTCTTATTTATGAGTCCTGTCAGAGCCGCATAGGATTGACTATCCTCGAACCGCAGAGAGATACTCTTCCTGAGCCGCATGAGACAATGCCTCATCGAGCCGCAGGGGATGAACCTTCCGTGAGCCGCATATGCATAGTCTTTGCGAGCCGCATGAGCTAGCATTGTATTGAGTCGCAGGGATTGAGCTCTCGGTGGGGCGCATATGGCTGATTTCTGCTAACCATATAGAGTGACTTCTTCGTGAGCCGCATGGAGCTGTTTTCCATTTAAGCCGCATGAGAGTTGCCACGTGGCAACCTAGGATTTCTGACGGTTCGGGTCAGAGATCTTCTTTCTTTCCCGAAAAGTCTGTCGTTATGGCAGAGCCATTATGACACTTTATGTCAGAGCAGTCACAGTTGCCAAGTCGTGTCAGAGCATTAAATGTGGCCACCCCCAAACGACCAGCTGTAGGGATGGATCACACATGGCATCCATCGAGCCGCATATGCCTTGCTGAACCGTATACGCTCCCGAGCCGCATGCGATTGAGAGTCTTCTTTGAACCGCATAGGGCCGCTCCTGTGTGAGCCGTATAAGCTTCTTACTCCGAGCCGCATGGATCATTATTCTAATATTTTCCATGCTTCTACAGGACCCCCTTCAAAGTTTTCAATTTGTAAAAATTGGAATACTTTGAACAAGAAGCATGGCCCCGTTCATGCCGTATAGGATTTTTCTGTCTGCCTGAGCTTCCTAGCCGCATAAGTGCCTTAGCCGCATAAATTCATCTGGCCACATAAACTGGTTGCCACGTGTCCTGAACACGTATGCAAATCTTCATTAAGTGCCTTTGATTTGATTTAACGCCGCCTTTTGGGGGAGGATCCCAAGAGTCGGTTTTGCCTTGACCGAAGCGTTTTGCCTTTATTCTTTGGGGGCGGCACGCAATCCGAGGCATACTCTGAGACGTCTGTTCGTTTCGTGGGTCTCTTTTGCCTATAAATAGGAGACTTTAAGCCTCTTAGGGTTTTTCTTTACCTTCTCTCTTTGCTCTGAATCTCTATTTGCTGTCTTTGCTCTTCGTCTTTTAGCAACCGACAATGGCTCCCAAGAAAGCTGCAGCATCGAAGGCCGCCTCATCTTCTGTGGCAGCGAAGGGCAAGAAAGTCGCGTCTTTATCGACTGCGGCGACGAACATGGCGGCTCCTCCGTTGACTGACGTACCCGCTTTTCACTCCGACGTCCACCCGCCTATCGCTGGTAAGGGTCCCTTAATATGAACTGCTATGGCTACGCCGCATATTTTATGCGTGAGCCTATATTCCAAAGCACACTGTGTGTCCAACTCATGTCTCGGCCGCATGGGGTCTGACCCAAGTTTGAGCCGCATGGAAGTGGTTGCGTAACTACTTCTTTAACAGGGCTGCATAAGCTCATCCTCGCTGTATTGCATAAGCTCATCCTTGCAGGGCCGCGTAAACATTTTCGAGCCGAACATACTCCTTTCGGACCGCATAAGTTCCTCCGTACTGAGTCGCATGAGTTCCCTTCGAACGGAACCGCATGATTTTATTCGTACTGGACCGCATGGGCTCTTTCAAACTGAGCCGCATAGGCTCATTTGAATTGACCTGTATAAACCGAGCCGCACCTATGCTGAGCCGCATAATCATCATGTGTTTTTGTCGTTTCAGCTATCATTTTAACCTTGTTTCTTTTGCCTTTCTTCAGTGACTCTGCCCGTGAATCCTGCTGGAGAACTTATGGTAGGCTCACGTCAGTTTGCCTCGGGCGTTCATCGGGATGACTTAGTTCGTCAAGTGGCCGAACAGCTACTTGTTGATGAACCTTTGGAGCGACTAAATGCCATCAGGGTTCAATCCTTTCAGTTCCTTGTTGATATGATAAGCTCTGGGCAGTCTGACGGGAAGTATCTGAAACCGGTCTTCCTCTTTGGGGATGCGTTGGTTGTAGAAAACTCCCGAGTGTTGGATGTTTCGGAGAGTTGGGATTTTGACCTGGATGGGATACCGATTCACATCCCTATTATGAAGCACCATTTCCCTTTTGAGTGGTTCAATATGATCGTTCTGGATAGGCAGATGCCGGACACCCTCACTCCAACCAGACCGGGGATGTTTGTTGGTAATATCCGTTATAACAGAGCCACTGGGTCAGTGCGCGCAGTCAAAGATCCGGCCAGTCGGTCCGTGATGGGGTTAGTTCCAGGTACCTTCATCAACACCCCTGGTCCTAACTTTTTATTCTTCCAGGCTGATACCTTCCTGAGTCAGCTTGCTCGCAAAGGGTCCTATCCTATTGGTAGGTTGGTCCTGCCGAGCTGGGTACACCCCATTCCTCCGTGGGCTAATCTGTCCTCATGGATCCTATGAAAGTATGAAGAGTTTTTGCGGGGAGTCAACCTTTATGAAGCTATACGGGGTACCAGCTTCATCGAACGGGGAGTCATGGCCCTTTTGGAGATGTACAATCATCGAACGGGGACCTTTTTTACCCCTGTTGGAGAATTAGGGCTCGCTCTTCACGAGATGTATGCTGTCTCCAAGCTCCCCTGGGGGGATGAACCCTTCGAAGTGTATACGCCGACGAATGAGAAGCTCCAAGATTTGGATCAGCGATTCCCCGGTTTCGTCACCGTGTATCATGAATTATTATGCCATCATAGCACCTGTCACCGGACGACTATCCAGAAAAATGATAGCTCGGAGGGGGACTCTCCCCATACTAAATCTTGGGTTGCATACCTTTTCAAATTTAGCGCGGCTGGCCGGGTTACTTCCCGAGATCGTTTAACTCCTAAAGAAGTGGAGATCTTGATGTCGACTGCCCGGAGGTCGAAGTCTCAAAGTGACAGGTTCGGGAGCCAGATTGACTCCTTTAGCTACTTTCGTTATGGCACTCGACGGTTGTCCAAGAAGGCACTCTTGGCCAGATTTTTAATGGTGTGGCTGCGCAATTACGTGGTCTCAGGAGGGACAGGCTCTATTGAGAGGATCAGTCGCCACTTCATTCTTCCTGCCATGAAGTTGGCCTTTGGGGTCAGGCTGGCCCTCCTTCCTGCCATGGTGTGCAGTATTCAACATGGTCTTCGCGCCTTCTCGTCCAAGGTCATTGCTCGTGACGTGGCAATAGATTTTGAACGTGTAGAATTGCCTTACCATTACTTGCTGGGATGGCTATTGCTGCATTATCAATCCTTGATGAGACCCGGGACGGGAGATGGCGTTACAGGTGATGACGCGTTTCTTTTCAAGTATCACCACCAGCCTTGGGAATGTAGTACCATGCCGGCGTGTCGGAGGATGCTGGCGAGGGTGGATGGGTACAATTTCTTCGTATCTGTTCCTCGTTTCACTGATCAAGAGGTGAGGAGTGTTCATGTTGATGGGGTCGAACCTCCTCATTTCTTGCCTGAAAAGATGCGTTTCTGGCTGCGCAATATTCGCCCGGCGCATCTAGTTTACCGAAATCGCACCACTGTGTATTTGGAGCCCTACTTGCCTAGTAGGTTTGCCCGTCAATTTGGGTATAGTCAGCTATTCCTCGGGCACCCCAGTTCTCACCTGGGATTTGAAGGCAGCATTCTTGATGGTATCAGAGCATGGAGCTACTATGATACCTGTCATACTCGGACTAGCTTCTTGGTCCCTGCCGCAAATGTGATGGATGAAATCCTGCATATGGCGGCCCTGTATCATGTCACGGCGAATCCTCCTCCCCTCGATTTTGACTTGAGGACTAGCTTCATTGTGGGCACTCGCCTAGCGGAGAAGGCTATGACGTCGAGAGCAAAGAAGAAAAGGACGAATAGGGTTCCTTCGCCCGATTCCGAATCTTTCGACACAATTGAGGAAGATAATGAGCGGGACGGCGAATACTCCTTTTCTTCAGGTGATGGGATAATGGCGGGTCAGCCTCCCGTTATGGCGGCTGAGATGGCGACGGAACAACCGTCGGCCGTATTTGACGAAGCAGTGGACCCGTTACCGTCTACGTCGGAGGAGGTACGGGTAGATCTATCGCCCGCCATGCCTGGTCCTTCGCGTAAGCGAGGCAGGCATGAGCCTACCGGCGGAGAGGTAACTTTTTCTGTAAAGAGAGCGGCTGTCGGTCCCCATAGGCTGCTTATTACGGAGAAGGGTGAGGGTGTAGACGATGTTCCGGAGGTAAGTCCAAGTCGGAGTTATATCTTTGTTGTAGCTTTATTTCCTTTCGGGGATATGACTTGATCCTTTTTTCTTTGTAGGCGTCTGACGAACCAGGCTCTCCTGAACCATCTGCTGCCTCAGTAGTTGATCCGGCCCTTGCCGCTTTGATTAGCGACACGTGTGCCGCGGTCCTCTCTACGGGGGCTCTCTCAGCGGCGACTAAGGACTCCCAAGCTGCTGAGGCCCCAGCCCAGGGTGACGAGATTTCTAAATTTCAACGAGATGACGCCATCCACGGCGCATCCCCTCCCGAGGATGCAAGGGCAGATGAGTCTTTTATTCCTGACTCGGAGGCTGTTGGTGAAGAGGTTGTGATGGCTGTAGGCGAACCTCAGCCTCCACATTCCTCCACTGGTAAGCTGAGCCACATATTGACCACCGAGGGGGCTTATTTGCTCTATCAACACATCCTTCGGGTCAAGTCGATTTATGGTTGCCTTGGCCCTGCAGGTCCTGACCCTTTACCTCCCGCCGCGGATGTCTTCGGGGAAGGCCCGGTCTGCCGTGATCTGGACGAAAGGAGCATTTCCTCTCCTTCGTCATCGCATGTTGAGGGACATCCTGCCAGCTCTGGGCAGATGGGGATGGAGTTGGTGCTGGCCCCGGCCTCGTCTTCGGCTGCTTATACGGCTCCGGAGATCGACTTCTCGACTCTGCCGAGCATCCAAATTCTGCGGGCCGCTGAAGAGGAATTGGTCGATGCTCAAGCATCTTTCCGTGCAGAGTTGGTTTCTCTTGTAGCGGGAGCGGCGGATTCTGTCGCGTCTTCTTCCGCACTGCCAGCCACACTCCCGTTGACACCGGCTTCCTCGGAGGCTCTGAACGAGGTGACGCAGGATATGGTTGACAGCTTCTATCGTCACTTAGGGAGGGGTGTCAACGCTGCCGTGGAATGGAGGATCCCTTTTCTCTGTCTCTGTGGGGTGCTCGGGGTCAAATCGACACTCTGAAGGGTCTTCCTGGCGGGGTGGGGTTAGCTGCGTTCCTGGAGCCTAAGCTTACAGAGGCTGACCAGCTTGTGACCCAACTGCTGGCAGTACGGCAGGCTGGCTTGCCTGCTGCGATCGAACGAGAGCGGGGCTTCCTGGTTGCTGCTCGGGACAGGATCAAGCTCGCTCGAGAAACTGTCGGGCCGGCTGTGCAGGGGGATCTTGACAAGTTCTCTGTCTTCTTTGACCGACTGGGTCGTCGGAGTCAGGCTTGTAGGGCCCGGGAAGAATCTGCCTCTCGTGGAATAGCTGACACGAAGGAGCGAATTCTCGCACTCCAGAAGGAGTTGACCTTCTTAGAGTCAGAACGGGAGGCTGCTCATGCAGAACAGGAGTCGATTGCTCGGGAGGCCGAGAGGGTTTCCCGATCTTCTGTCAACCTGGAGCAGGCCTTCAAGAAGTTTGAGGACAACTGGCAAGCCCATGCTCATCTGGAGGATGCGGCGGTGCTGAACCAGGAGGCGGAGCGTCGAGCCAAACAGAGGCTTGAGCGGTCAGTTGCCTTGATAAAGGACCATCTCATGGCGTTATGTGCTCCAGAGTTGTGATCCGTCCTCTGTCTTCTTCTTTTTTTCTTTTCTCATTTAATTTTTGTAAGGGATGTGATCCCCGCTGATGTAGCCCTTTGATTTTCGAATAAATGAGCATGTTTCAACTCATCTTTTCTTTCTTGTACTTGCGGTGTTTATGGAACCGGACTTACTGGGGGATTATTTGTGGACCTGTTACCCTAGGCGTACCTTGGTTTTAGGTACGGATAACAAGTTTGATTAGGATGTCCGGGACGGCCACGACAAAATAGTCATGGATGTTCTCGGTACTGGGGGAAGGAATGCCGTAAAGCAGCTGGGCTCCCGGGGCATGGTAAGATGGTGGATTTATGCTAAGAAGCATAGCAAGGGATATTTGTGGGCCTATTATCCTTGGCGTACCCTGGTTCAGGATACGGATAATGGGATGAAAGGAAACCAATCACATTTGCTCATGGCAAACGTGAAGGTTTTATCGTGAAATCTTCCTGCTCAGCGGTAATGAAAACATGGCAGAAGAGACTTTACGGAAGCTATTTGTGGTCAACAGAGGACATTTGTGGTCAACAGAGGATATTTGTGGTCAACAGAGGACATTTGTGGTCAACAGAGGACATTTGTGGTCAACAGAGGACATTTGTGGTCAACAGGGGACATTTGTGGACCTATTATCCTTGTCGTACTCCGGTTGTGGGTACAGATAATAGGTTAAAAGGGGATCGACATACTTGCTCAGAGGTAATATGGACATGGTAAATATGACGATTTCTTCGAAGCCTTCCCACTCAGAGGTAGTGAGGACATGGCAGGAGTGGGCTCAATGAAGATTGGGTACATAGAACGACTCAGAGGTAGGAGAACGTGGAAGTTCTATGCGAGGGGGCGGTTTGTTTTTGGTGGAAGTGAAGACGACTCAGAGGTAATGAGGACATGGTCATTTCGGAAATTGGTGGATCGACTACCCTTTTTGTGCACTGGGAGTGCGGGTAGTGAATCCTGAGGGAGGATCTCTGCCAGGAAGAAAGTTCAGAGGTATAATCATACTTGACTTACAATCTGAAAGAGTGACCAAAAATGTAAGTTCAGAGGCACCAGCTGATACATAACTTGGTAATTTGGACTATTGAGGGAGTGAGAGTACAGCGGCACCAGCGGGTGCATGACTCGATAATTTGAAATAGGGTGGATGAGAGTTCAGTGGTACTAAAGGGGTACATGACTCGATAATATGGAGAATGATGGATGAGAGTTCAGTGGTACTAAAGGAGTACATGACTCGATAATCTGGAGAATGATGTTCAAACATAGTATTTCTTCAGGAACTTGCCGTTGACGGGCAACATGAGCAAATCTCCGTTCGGCTTAGCGAGGCGGTAGGCGCCGTTGGAGAACACGGTCTCGATGACAAATGGACCTTCCCATTTTGGCTGGAACTTACCGGTGGTCTTGTGAGTCATGACCATCGGTCTCCGGACTGCCAGAACAAGATCACCCACTTTGAATGTTCTGATTTTAACTTTTTTGTTGAAGGCTCCTGAGATTTGTGCTTGGTATAGCTCGATCCTTTGCTGAGCTAGGAGGCGCTTTTCATCTAAAGCCTCTAACTCTTGTAGTCGTCGTCGGTAGTTATCATCTGTCGTCAATTGATAAGTGAGGGCGACGCGGAGTGAGGGGATCTGAGTCTCCAAAGGGAGGACTGCCTCGCTCCCGTACACCAGAGAGAATGGTGTATTCCTGGTTGCTGTTCGAACCGTGGTACGATAGGCCCATAAGCACTCGCCGAGCTTCTCGTTCCAGTCGCGTTTGTTGGAGGAGACGAACTTCTTGAGGAGTTTGATGATTGTTTTGTTGAATGCCTCTGCCAACCCGTTTGCTGCCGGGTTGTATGGTGTCGAAGCGACATTCTGAATGCGGTGCTTATCGCAGAATCGATAGAATACATGGCTTATAAACTGTGGACCATTATTATGGATGATTCTTCATGGTAGTCCGAAGCGGTAGATAACGTGATGCTTAAGGAAGCTGATCATGTTTGAAGTTTTAACTTCTGCGAGTGGGACAGCCTCCGCCCATTTGGAGAAATAATCAGTGATCGCAAGTATGAAGCGGTGTCCTCGGGAGGAAGGTGGGGTGATTGGACCAATGATATCCATTTCCCATACTTCGAATGGCCAGGATGCCACCGTTGGATGCAGAAACTCGGATGGTTGATAAATGAAATCCGCGTGGACTTGGCAGGCCTTGCATTTTTTGGCATAATCTATCGCATCTGCCACCATTGTGGGCCAGTAGTAGCCCACCCGGCGAAGGCGGTCCTGTAGCTTAGGGCCGGGTTGATGGGCCCCACAGACACCGTCGTGAGCTTCTCGTACAGCTTCTGTAGCTTCCGCGTTCGACAAGCACCGGAGCAATAATCCGTCGTAGGAGCGGCGATACAACATTTTCGTCTCTGTATCGTAGAAGAATCTGAGAGAGCGCCGTCTGATAGAGGTAGCTTCCTTTGGATTCTCTGGGAGGATGTCGTATACGACGAAGTCGATGAACGGCTGTCTCCAGTCCGATGTGTCGTCGACCGTCTGGGCAGAATAACTTGCCATGGCTTGAACGTTGTTCTTGGGACAGACCAGTTCGTGGCCTATTACGTCAACCGAATGATGAGCTTGGTTCGGCACTGCTAAGGAAGCGGCAAGGCCTGCTAGGTCTTGCAGATGATCTTCCTTATGGCGACTCTTGACGGCGATGTCGTCGACATAGCATTCTACTGTTTTGCATAAATGTTCTCGGAAAATGATACTCATGGCCCGCTGATATGTAGCGCCAGCATTCTTTAGGCCGAATGGCATGACTGTGTAGCAGTATGTACCAATCGACGTTCGGAATGATGTGTGCTTTTCGTCGTCGGAAGACATCTTGATTTGATTGTACCCCAAGAATCCATCCATGAATGACATACGTTCAAAGCCGCATGTGTTGTCGATCATGATGTCTGTGATGGGGAGGGAAAACTCGTCCTTCGGACATGCCTCATTCAGATTACGGAAGTCGATGCAGATTCGGATCTTCCTATTTTTCTTAAGGACCGGCACTATGTTGGCGACCCAGTCAGGATGTTGCTCTTCACGAATGAAACCGCTGGCTATTAACTTGTTGACTTCAGTTTCGATCGCGTCCATGACACCTGGGCGGAAGCGTCGTTGTTGCTGCTTGACTGGCTTTGCATCTGGCCGTATATTGAGTTTGTGGAGAGCGATGTCAGGATTTAACCCCGGCATGTCTTCATAGCTCCAGGCAAACACATCAATGTATTCTCTGACGAGTACTAACAGCGATTCTCGTTCTTCGTCAGTTAGGCTTTTACTGATAAAGATCGGTTTTGGAGAAGATTCGCTGCCGAGATCCACTTGTATGACCTCATCTTCGGTAGGAGGTTCTCTCAGTTCGAACCGCTTTTCCCATTGTGCGTCTAATTGCTGGGCCCATGGTTCTAGCTCAAGGATTTTGGGGATGTCTTCGTCTTCCTCGTAAGCGTCAGCGAACGCCATGTTGACTGACATGATTTGTCTGAACACATCTCTGATGCTGGTATCTGAGTCGGAAGTCGGTGATCCGGTTGAATGTGACTGCCAGTCGTATTCTTCATCTGAGCTTTCAGGGGTCGTAGTAGGCGTTACATACCCTAAACCGCATCGGGTTTTGTTATAGTAGTTCCGTGGTTTGCCCGCCGGGGCTGGCGTCTTCAAAGGTAATCGTCGTCCAGTGTCGTAGTTCAGTCCTGGCGTTGTCTCTAGATCATACCCCTGTTTCTGCATGAGATATTTGGATTGAGGGCTATAGAGATACAGAGGCAGTCTTCCGGCATCTGACCCGAAGTCGACTTCTTCCATAGCGGAGAGATGTGGGTTGTTCGTCCGGCCGAAGATGATCGGGTGGTCCCCTCCCTCGACTATTCGGTAAGTGTCTTCTACTGGAGTAAGTCGGATGGCGGTGTACACGTTTGTCACTTGTGTATGTAGGTGAGTGCCTATACCGTGTTCCATAGCGTACATTGTACATAGCTTATTGAGCTCGGTGTAGTTCAAAGATAACCCTTTATTGATGAAGTAAGGTATCTTTTCTAGAGGGATTACATCGTCTGCGGAGGGGGTATCGGAGTGGGCAGCCACATACTTGGCCAATTCTGGTTCTTCTTCGGCCACCCCCTGTATAAATGAAGACTGAGAGGACGACCTAGTCAGCTTGATCTTCAGAGGCTCAACTGGCGGAGCAGATCGTGGAGTTGTTGGTAAACTAGCAACCCCCAGTTTGGTACTTGATGTGAGGCGAGGGGTGGCTGGTTCGCTAGAAGTGTCAGACCTCGCATCGGGGTGAAGAACCTTCTTGGGAAGGCGTATTGTGAGCGGTCTGTCGGAGGGATTGGGCTTCTCCGTTTGGAGCTGACCGACTCTCAGTAGTCTGATGGTAAGTGGCCCTGTTATGGGTCTCGGCGCTTGGCCGGACTTTGGCAGCCGGATTCTCATCTGTTCTTCTTGTGCGGAGAGACTGATTGCGTCCTTACGCAGAGTGGCCGTAAGGGGTGCAAAATTGCCCGGTTTGCGAGCCTGAAGGTGGATCGTTAGAGGTTCTTCTGATCCTGTAGCCGTCTTGTTGTGAGTTTGCACATCTTCTTCCACCAGATGCTTCTTTGATTTTTCGTACAGACAGGAGTCTGAGTAATAAGATTCGACCCCCTTGAAGGGATCGATATCGGCAAACTCTGTCCTCACGAAGCCGTGCTTATCGACATATTTGAAGCACTGGTGTAGCGTGGAAGGCACGATCATGTAATCGTGTATCCAAGGCCGCCCCAGAAGGATATTGTAAGAAGTGTCGGCATCTATGACATAACAGGTGACTTCTGATTGGAGATCACCAATCTGACACTTCAAACGGATCTTCCCTATTGGGTAGCTCCTGCCCGAATTGAAACCGCTAATGGCGGTGCTTGTAGGTGTCAGGCGATGCATCGGAATACGAAGATGATGTAGCAGACCCTTCGGAATGATGCTTATAGAGGACCCAGGATCAATGTGCATTCGGTCCACCTTTACGTCTCCGATGTATCCAGTGTAGTATAGTGGGCGATCATGCAGGTTAGTTTTGATGAGCATATCTTGCGGAGAGAAGATGATATTGGGCATTGCTCTCGTACACGCACTATCTTGGAGCTCTGCAGGTTGGTTATCTCCCGTGAAGTTGACCTGAGCCAAGTATGCGTCGGCATTTTGGAGCGCCTCACTTAAAGCCGTGCGGACATCCTTTGAGAGCCTGAGGAGTTCATATAAAGACAATTTGGCCGGGGTATTAGCTAATTGTGCTAAGATGTCAAAGTTGTAGGGCCTCTCCAGCCCCTGAGGTGTCTCCTTCCGGAGGGACTTGTCGAAGCGAGTCTCCTTCGGCCTAGGCTTGTCGGTCGTCGAAGGCTAAGCCAGTCCCGGAGCATCATTGGTAGTGGGCGGATGATCATCAGTCGCGCTTTCGGTCACCGGTTGGGCTTGTGTTCCGGATCGAGTAGTGACGGCCGAGACTTCCTCTTCTTCCGTCGAGGCAGTACGGCAGGATCTGACTTTTTCACTTTTCCTTTTAGAAGGTGGAGAGGGCTGAGTTACCTCGTGGACTAGGTCCGGATGGACCCACATGATTTCCCCTCGTGATGTGATGAGGGGTACTAGACCAGCGGCTTGATTGCGAGCAGGCGGCAGATTAGCAATCTCCATTGTTGCTAGAGGGATGGGTACAACCCCGTCCTGAGTCTCTGTTGGAGGAAAGCTGCCGAATTGTACGGACACCATGTTGGCTGCCACGGTTACCTCTTCGAAATCGATGTCCAGGGCGTTCGAATCGATGAGGTTTTGGATATACCGTTTCAGTTGATAGCAGTCGTGTGTAGCATGGTGGACGTAGCGATGGTAATGGCAGAACTTTGGGTTCTCCAAATCAGCCGGCCGAGGCTCCCGTCTTGGTGGAGGAAGCTGAATCCTATATCCTTGTATAAGCATGTCCAAGATAGGCTTGACGTGACCGTCTTCAAAGGAATAAGTGATTTGAGGCCATTGTTTGTCTGCTGGCTGTGGCTCGGGCTTCTGGGCTGTATCAGTCACCATAGCCTGCTTGCCTTTGTTGTCCCGGCTGTTGGAGGGGCTACTCCTATTGTCGTTGCTGGTGTTGGGACGCTTGCTCTTGTTCTCTCCCTCCGAGATATGCAACCCCAGTTGGCGAGCCTTCTTCAATCGTTCTTCAGCACTTGTAGCACTGATGATAAAAGCCTTCCAGTCCTTGAACTGACTTTCGCCCATCCAGAGACTAATTGTTGGAAGTAGTCTCTTTTGGCAAATTTCAATCAAAGAAGAGTCCGGGTTGCCAGATGGTAACTTCATTGCGGTTTGACGAAACCGCTCAATGTAATTTCTCGTCAGTTCTTTCTCTCCTTGAACGACGTCCATGAGGGTAGACATCGTAACATCCTGCCCTACCTCATAGAACCTCTCCAAGAACAAGCGTTTGAAGCCAGCGAAGGAGTGGATGCAATTGTCTGGCAGGTTGCGGTACCAATCGAAGGCGACTCCTTCCAATGCCCCAATGAATAATCGCGTGAGGATAGCGTCATCATGGGGAAGATGGTCGGTAGTGACCTCAAAGTAAGTGATGTATCGACTTGCTGAAGTCTTGCCATCATATGGGTTGATATTGAACGACTTATATCTTGGCGGAAAGGGAACATCCCTCCATTCAGCAGGATATGGTTGCCGTATTCTGAGGTCTTGAGAGTTTTCTCGGGCGTGGAACATTGCTCGGAGCTCCTGAACCTCTCTTCTTACTTCTCGGGCCTCATCTGTCGCGGTAGGGGCCGTTATCTCGGGAGGATTACTGCCCTGGTTTAGCGCCGCTGAATTTGAATCTACGTTGATTGCGGGACCCGTGCTTGTCTGGCCAGGTGTCACTCCCTGCAGAGTAGGAAGTGCCGCTTTGATCTCGTCTACAGACTTGACCAAGGCATGCAATATGGCCTCCAACGTGTCGATGCGTTGGCGATCGCTGGAACCTCCTTGATTGCTATCTGTCATGAATACCGTCTTCACATGAGGAGTGACGGAGGGAGTGGTGGAGGATGTACCCTCCGAGTCGTACCCATGCGTCGAGAAATCATCTGGATATGTGGGGATGTTCTCTTCAGGTTCGGACTCGGAAGGAACACTACCCCCAGCTTCGGAGCTTGCTTCGCCTAGAGAATCATGGATGTCCTCGGGGACGTCAGCATCTGTTGTACCCGATGGGAGGGTTGTTTCTCGGGGTTCGTCTCCTTGAAACATTGGATTATTGTGGACGTTCGGAGGAGTACTACCCCCAGCTCCTACGACCCCCAGGGTCGGGGACGATGAGTCTCCTGTTGCAGCAGATTTTGTCTTCGAACGGGTGTGTTGGTATACTCCGGTGGAGGGCAACCGTTTAGCCGACAGTTTCTTAGCTGTAGTGGCTGATATCTTTGGACTGGAGATGCTTGTCTTCTTCCCTCTCCCCTCGGCGGGGACCTTCTGAACGGAATTACAGGAGACAACAGGAGGTGCCTCATCTTCTGAGTTCGGGTGCTGTAGTCTGTGGATGACGGACGGACGATCTTCCGTCACTGCTGCGTTGTTGCAGCAGCAGTTGACGATGATCTGGGTGCAGTGACGTCCATGTGGGGATTTCTTGTACGCCGAGGCCCCTTTTCTTTCCTTGCGCTTGTGGAGGATCGCCTCACGCAGGTCAGAGGAACCACTATGTCCGTTCGCCGCCGGGGATTGGACTTGAGCAGTTCTGTACAACTTCCCATCAGAGGCCCGTGTGATAATCAGCGGGACGCCTTGATAGTCAGAGGTTGGGGCAGCTGTCTGGGCTTGATGAGCCCGCGCTGCCCTAGACTTCTTCTTTCCAGCATTCGTGGGTGCATAATAGGAAGAGTCCAAGTTGAACATCACAGAGTCTGGCTTATCATCCAGAGAGTCATCAGGGTTCGGACCGTACGAGAGACGGTCGAAAACTGATTGAGAGGAGCATGGAGCAGACGCTATGCGGCTGGGAGCGGAAACCGTGCAGGCTGTCTGCATGCGGTTGTCTCCTGTCGTCGGACGAGTTCTTATGCAGCTAGGGGTCACGACCGTGTAGGCTGGCCGCATGCGGTTGGCATCTGTGGCCGCATGGGTTTTCTGCAAACGATTGACTTTATTGGCCGCATGAGTCTCGTCCATGTTGTTGGAAACTGTAGTCGCATAAGTTATGCGGCTGACAGAAGTAGCCGCATGAGTTTTCTTCATGCGGTTGGCGGATGTAGCCGCATGGGCTTTCTCCTTGCGGCTAATACTCTTCTGCGGTTCGGTCCGCGTAGAGTCCCTCTTTGTCCCTGCAAGTCCAGCATCATAATGTTTTCTTCTGCCGGACTTGGGGACAGCAGAGTTGTCTACGATCTGAAGTGGGACCGCAGGAGAATCCTTCTCGCCGTCTTGAGCAGCAGAGGGCATCCCATCGAGGGCTTGAGGAGGAGCAAATGACTTCGGTCTCCATTCTTTGCGAGCCTTCGTGGTACGGGTGCGCTTCTGGGCCGGGCCAGTGCTGCCTTCAGAGAGCATCTCTTCGAACGCCTGTTGGTCGAAGCGGACGACCATCTTCTTTTGTGTGAAGCCAAGTTTGGCTGCATCTGATTGCGTCACCAACTCCTCAGCCGTGGAGAAGTTAGTCCCCGGCAGAGTCGCCATCGTGTTTGCCATTGATTGTAAAAGAACAGAATAATTATCGGAGGACTGAACTTAGACTCACAATACAAACTCGCTCGTACAAAGAAAGCCTAGGGACGAAAACCTAGGTACAGCAGACTAAGTACGATTGTTTATTTTTGATTCTGGGGGGTGACGATAGAGGCTCGAGAAAGCGACGGCCGCTCTGCCTTACTCCTTGGACGATCAGTATGCAGCCTTGGCTCGGGGAAGATCTGCTTGGCGTTGACGAAGAAACGCTCTTCTTGCTCTACTCGGATTGCTCTCCTGACTTCTCTCTCTCTCTCTGTGATTATCAAGAAGGAAGGAGGAGCTCTCTCTGTGTAGATCTCTCTCTTCTTATTTCTTTTGGTGCCGACCTCTCTCTCTCCCTTCCCTTTTTTTTTCTTGAAGGGAATAATGCTGGCTATTTATAAGAGTGGGGGGTGATCATTAGGGTTTGCTAATGATTATCTGTTTGGAATGTCGGCGCTCCTTCATTCTATCTGAACCCTTGATCCTGATTATAGTGAATCTCGGCCATTAATGCGGATAGCATCGTATCTCATGAGCAATTAATGCTAGCTGCTTTAAATCCTCGTGATTGATTATGCTAATGTCTGATTGCTCGCCACGTGTCCCATTAACTTGATGATAAATGATATGCCCTGATCTCAGTAATTATGACGATAATGTCAAATATATTTGTTGAGATTCGGTTAAATCTCTTATTGATCCCATGCCACGTATCTTAATTGTGAGTCCTGTCAGAGCCGCATAGGATTGACTATCCTTGAACCGCAGAGAGATACTCTTCCTGAGCCGCATGAGACAATGCCTCATCGAGCCGCAGGGGACGAACCTTCCATGAGCCGCATATGCATAGTCTTTACGAGCCGCATGAGCTAGCATTGTATTGAGTCGCAGGGATTGAGCTCTCGGTGGGCCGCATATGGCTGATTTCTGCTAACCATATAGAGTGACTTCTTCGTGAGCTGTATGGAGTTGTTTTCCATTTAAGCCGCATGAGAGTTGCCACGTGGCAACCTAGGATTTCTGACAGTTCGGGTCAGAGATCTTCTTCCTTTCCCGAAAAGTCTGTCGTTATGGCAGAGCCATTATGACACTTTATGTCAGAGCAGTCACAGTCGCCAAGTCGTGTCAGAGTATTAAATGAGGCCACCCCCAAACGACCAGCTGTAGGGAAGGATCACACATGGCATCCATCGAGCCGCATATGCCTTGCTGAACCGCATACGCTCCCGAGCCGCATGCGATTGAGAGTCTTCTTTGAACCGCATAGGGCCGCTCCTGTGTGAGCCGTATAAGCTTCTTACTCCGAGCCGCATGGATCATTATTCTAATATTTTCTATGCTTCTACAATACCATCTGTTCCATGCGGCTTACAGTCAGTCTTCGACCGCCTCTCAGGAGATCTTAACCCCAGATGCTCTCATGTGCCAAACTCCGTGGACTCTTCCTACTATGCACTCTCAGGTGCTAGAAGGAAGAAGTCTCGGGCAGTGCGGGCTCGGCGAGCTCAGTCGGCTGTCCCAACTTCTGACTATCAGGGCGTCCCGCTGATTATTACACGGGCCCCTGATGGAAAGTTGTATAAAACAACCCATATCCATCCCCCGACGGCCAATGAACGGGATAGTTATCAAGAATCTCCTAACAAGGATCAGGGGCAAGTACTCGTGCTACCCCCACATCAGGGAGCAGGCAGGAGGCCAACACACTCATGGGCTCAGAACTCCCGGGCCCACAAAATGGGTGACTTGTGCAACTTGATTCTTCACAAACGCAAGGAAAGAGATGAAGATTTGATGTGCAAAAAGTCCTGTCAGGGACATCAATGCACCCAAGTCATTGTCAACTATTGCTGCAACAAGGCAGTAATACAAGAAGACCGGCGGTCTGTCTTCCAATGGCTGCAACACCCAAGCTCAGAAGACGAGGTGCTTCTCGTCGCCTCCTGCAATTCTGCTCTGAAGATTACTGGCAGCGGTAGAGAGAAGAAAACAAATGTCTCCAGTCCAAAAATCTTCATCGGCGTAACCAAGAAACTCTCTTCTAAACGGTTGTCTACCACCGTTACAGGAGGAGTTTACCAAGGTACCCGCTCAAAGACGAAATCTGCTACACTTGGAGATTCGTCGTCCATATCTCTGGGAGGCACTGGAGTCGGGGGTAGCACTCCACCAAATATCCACGACAATCCGGTGTTCCAAGAAGACGATCCAGAGGAAATGATCTACCTAACAAATGCAGCAGATCCCGGCGTCCCCGAGGACGTCCACAATTCTCAAGACGAGGCAAGTTCTGAGGCTGGGGGTTCCACTCTTTCTGAGTCCGAACCAGAGGAGAATATTCCCACATACCCTGATGATTTCTCTGTACAAGGGTATGACTCAGAGGGCACGTCCTCTACCGTTTCTTCCATCTCTCCTCATGTGAGAACGGTATTCATGACGGACAGTAACCAAGACGGTCCCAGTAATCGCCAACGTATAGACACTATAGAGGCCATACTGCATGCCTTGGTCAAATTCGTGAACGAGATCAAAGTGGCCCTTCCAACTACGCAAGAAAGAACGCCTGGCCAAACAAGCTTGGGTCCCGCGGTCAATGCGGATTCGAATTCAGCTGTACCAAACCCGGGTAATAATCCTCCTGAAATATCAGCCCCCACCGCTGCAGACGAGGCCAGGGAGGCAAGAAGAGAGGTCCAGGAGCTCAGGGCCATGTTCCATGCCCGAGAAAACTGCCAAGACCTCAGGATACGACAATCGTATCATGCTGCGTGGAGAGATGTTCTCTTCCCACCAAGATATAAACCATTTAACATCAATCCGTATGATGGGAAGACATCTTCAAGCAGGTACATTACCTACTTTGAGGTCACAACCGACCATCTGCCTCATGACGATGCCATCCTTACACGATTGTTCATCGGGGCACTTGAGGGGGTCAAACGTATGTTCCTGGAGACTGGTACCGCAACTTGCCGGACAACTGCATCCATTCTTTCACCGGCTTCAAATGTATGTTCCTGGAGAGGTTCTACGAGATAGGATAAGACGTAGCAATGTCCACCCTCATGGACGTTGTTTAGGAAGAAAAGGAGTTGATAAGGAACTATATCGAGCGGTTTCACCAAACCGCAATGAAGTTGCCTTCCGGTAATCATGATTCCTCCTTAATTGAAATTTGCCAAAAGAGGCTACTTCCCATGATTAGCCTTTGGATGGGCGAAAGTCAGTTTAAGGATTGGAAAACTTTCATTATCAGTGCCGCTAGCACAAAAGACAAATTGAAGAAAGCTCGCCAATTGGGATTACACGTCTCGGAAGGAGAGGACAAGGGCAAGCGCCCTAGCACCAACAGCAACAATGGTGGTAACCCCTCCAACAATCGAGACAACAAGGGCAAACAGGCTATGGTGGCCGACACAGCCCCAAAGCCTGAACCGAACCCAGTAGAGAAGCAGTGGCCTCAGATGACCTATTCCTTCGAAGACGGCCATGTCAAGCCCATCTTGGACATGCTCATACAATATAATGCCCCAGTCCCAAAATATGTAGGACTGGAATGTAGACATGCCAGCTGTATATATACGAAGTATACTCCAATATATGGAACCCTCGTATGAATACATAAGCTGTAAAATGCAGTAGAACAATAACTAATCTTATCCACACAGAATAAACGAATAAAAGATATCATATAATGAGAATGAATTTTTCTTGATACAATTTGTTGGGCGGAGACAAATCAACTACCAACAGATAAAGGAAGAATACATGAGAAAAGAAATGAATTTGGCGAGCGAAGCGAAGACGATCCAAATGCAATCATCCTCGAAGAAATAGCGATGATAACGGCTAGAGCTAGAACACCTGCGAAAGACAATAGCACACACCTGGGGAGATAACCAGGTCCTCAGAGGGACGTAAAAAGACACATAATATCATGCCGTATAAACTGAATAAATATTACTCAAATAAATAAGTCAATCGAATTATAACATGGTCCAATACGCACCTACTGAACGAGCGTACCATTCCCCCAACCAAACAAGGACAGGAGATGGTAAACTAATTCATGGTGACGTATCTTTCTTGGCTATGAATCCAATATGGTATCTGGACCCCAACAAGGTTTAATACCTTCTTATCGAAGTAGTAAGTCACACCTACAACCAAACAAGGACAAGATGTGACGAACTAATCCACGACAAGTTACTGTTCCAAGCCATGGTCAGATACAAGTACCCAAACCAAAAGTACTCGTACCTAACAGATAAAGGTGTCTAACCGTTCTAAGTGAAATGTAGTTAAGAACAATCCTTCCTACGCATGGGCCCTGGCTAAATAGGATCGGCATAGTCCCCCCTTGGGCACCAGAGGCCCCATCAGTAAGAGCATGACGTTCTGCAGAATCGTCAGTGGCCGTCAGTAATCATGGGTCATCAACCCCGTATCTCCAGCGGAGAGTCCGGGTCACAAGGGAAGTGCATCGAAGCCTATACGCTAAGGAATTGTCCTCCCCGCCCAATGCCTACTGTGTTATATCTACAACACAAACCACTATAACTGCTAAGTCAAACTAAGCATGCAACCTCTATTAACGGTTATTCCTATCGCACGACTTATGCGTACTGGTGGCCAGCCAATAGCGCACTTCCGTGTCCTACATGCGACAGACAACTTCGTGTTACAACGTGTCAAGGCCAATGAATGCAACACACAAGGTGATCCCTTAAATCTAGGTTTAATGTAAGAAAAATAATACATAGCAGGAAATATAAATGAACAGTAAGTTCTAACAGGTTATGCCATGTATCACAGTTTATTTTGCATAAAGAAAATAAATAATGCATAAAATATGAGCTAAAATAAATAAACAACAAATGGCAAGGTGTCTTGCCTGGTAGGACGCCTGGTGTGCTGCGATAATCATGGTGGCATGAACTGCAACTTTGGTACAACAACTATACAATGTGACCTCTGATGGGGGCACGAACAGTTCCATCGAGTCTAGGACGGTCAATTTAATTAGGGTCAATAGGTGGAAAGAAAGAGTTTGGCAAAGGGATAGGAAAATAGGCTTGGTCACGGACAGGGAGAATCGATGGTAAAATAAATTACATGCTTTTAGAAAATATTTATAATAAAGAAAAATATATTTACTGAGTAAAATAGTTTTTGATACATACTTTAAAAATATGCAAAAATCAATTTAGACCAAAATTTCAAAATTGGTAATGATAAAGTTTTGATAGAAAACCATTTCTTGTTAACGAAAATATTTAGATAAAAATAAATATACATATATTAGGATAAATCATTTTTTTTGGGCAACTAAAATTTTAATGGTAGAATCACTATGGCAATTTAAAGTAAATAATTGGAAAAACTAGCAATTTATAATATATATATATCTATCTATTTATTTTTACTAATAATAATAATGGCAACATATCTAATACCCGTACTCATAGATATTTCCACAAAAATAAAATACTAATAATAATTTTAATAATTTTAATAATAATAACCATAGCCAGATAATAATAATAATAATGATAATAATAATAATAATACAATTAATAAACTAATGATAGTAAGTTAACATATGCTAAAAGAAGAAGAGAAAAGAAAAACACAAAAAATAATTAAATAACAAAACACACACAAAAATCAGCAACAAAATAATAAAACACACTGCAGCAGTCAATTGACTGCTGCTGTTCTTCGGTTTTTAGAAAAGAGAGAAAGGAGGGAGGAGACGGAGAGAGGGAATCGAGTGGGAGAGAGAGAGAGATGCGAGCGAGAGAGGGCGGCGCTGCGCGCGGAGGCGGAGCGGCACGGAAGGAGAAGAGTGAGGGGAAGTCGACGTCGGGCGGCAGACGAGGCGACCGGACGGGGAACAGCGGGGCTGTGTCATTGCCGGAGGCGCGCGACGAGGAGATCGGGCCAGCGTAAACGGCGGAGATGCGCCAGAGGGCTTGGTGGAAATCGACCACGGTGGAGGGGATGAGAGGCGGTGAGAGCGGAAGAAGGGTCGGTGGTTCGCGGGAGCGCGGCGAACGGTCGTGGCTCGTCGGCGGTCAGGCGCCGGTGGGAAGGAGGTCGGAGTGGTTTCGATCGGTCGGTGCGGCGGGGTAGGAGGATCGGCGGTGGTTGCGCCGGTCTGGTCGATCGACGGAGGAGAGGGTTTGGGTGGAGACGACGTCCAGGCGGAGGGTTCGAGCGGGTCGGCACGACGTGGTGACGGTGGCAGGGAGTCCATGGCGAAGGGCCCAACGTGGGCGACGATCGACTCAGGTGAGGTTTTCTATATAGTTTTTTTTATTTTGCCGATAGTTTTTGGGTGTTTGGGCTGCGGTGGCAGTGGTGGTGATTGCGCCGAGTTAGGTTTGTTGTGACGGTGGTATCGGGCAGTGGCAGTGGCCGCGGTCGGGTGTGCGGCCGTTGGCCGGGGTGGTTGAGAGAGTTGGGCTGGATCATTAATGGAGTTAGGTTGGAGGGTCGGTCAGGGAGAAAGAGGTTCGGGGCTGCCGTTTTGGTCGGGATTGTGAGGAGGACAGATGCTGGTAGGGGGCTGGTGACGAGTCGACGGTGATGCTAACGGTGGTGGCTGCCGTGGTCTGAAACGGGGGTAGCCGAGTTGGCTCGCCAGGGAGGCAGCCAAGGAAGTTAGGGTTAGGGTTTGGTTTTATGTCGTGTTATTTGGACACGACGGGTGTAATCTGGGTTTGGGTTGTCAGACACAGAGGGCTGCACGTGAGAGGTAGAATTTGTGAACGAATCATGTCCGGTGTGTCGGACATGATTACGAAAATATGTAAATGTAATAGAAGTTATAGTGGATGGGAAGAGGACACGGGCACAGACACGATACACGAATATTTATGGAGAAATTATTTAGCTTGTGGAATTATGGAGGAGTACCTGCCTATTTATAGGATGCGGGAATTCCCATCTAGATAGGAATTAGGAATATTTAAAACCCAAAGTAGATAATTCTCTACTTAATTTAAAACAATGAAATCAAATCCAAATCCAATACAAATCCAATTTAAATCTAATTTAAATTCTATCCTTTATTTTAAAATCAATTAAGATAACTCAAACTCCAAATATAAATATTAATTTACTATTTAAAATATATCTATAAGTTAAATCAAGATTTAAATTGGTACAATAATTTTAAAATATGTTTTCAAAAAATGCTATAATAATAATTTCGAAAATACACTATTTATTTAAAATAACTAATAAATAATTACTAAATATATATATGTATGTACAAATAATGTTTACATAAATATACTTTTCTAATATACCATTTTATAGGAAAAATAATTTATTATTATAGCTGTATAAATGAAAGGCTTTTCATAATTAAAATCATAAACTTGAAAATGATAGCTAGAAATAATTATTACATATATTATTTTGAAACCATAAAAATAGAAAAAATGTTTTTCTAAAAATATGTACGCTCGCACATATTCACACTCGTCGAGCAAAAATGAAAAATAAAATTTCGTGCACGACGTACAATACGACTACGCGACGTACAATACAAAAAATTTAAATCAGTACCAAAATCGATAAAAATATTAGCATAAATTTAGGGGTTTTACATCCTACCCAACTTAAAAGAATTTCGTCCTCGAAATTAAGAAATCGTAGGGGTGTGAGAAGACACAAGGTGGTATCAATGGGGATCCAACGATGACAATGTTTTCACAAAATCATGTCGTAAGAAATCGCGATCTAGATCATAGAAAAATAATACGGTATGGTCAAGGGTAATGAATGAGAGTCACGATTAAGAGAACGAAATAGATTCGCTTTAATTAAGCGATTAGAGGGTCTTGATAGGGCCGAGTAGTTTAGGATGAAGATATAGCAACATTGAGTGAGAATGGTCATAGCCGATAGGAAGGCTAGAGGAAGTTCTAGTATGTCACCCCCGTTTCCCGTATTTCGTATTAATACTCGTAATCGAATTTTGGCATGTATTTTATTTTCTCGACTTGTAGAATTTTGAGTTCTCTCGTATTTTGGGTTTCGGCTCGGCTCGGTTTTAATTGGTTTGGTTTGAGTTGGTTTGATTTTAAAACCCCATGGAACACTCTAACCTATACTCCACCCTCATTCTACCACAACCCACCCTCATTAATATCTCCACCAACCTTCTCTCTCCTTATTACTCTTCCATTAATTTTCTATCATCTTCTTCCTTCTTCCACATAACACTCCATCCATAGGCAAGTGCACCTTGCCACCAAATAAGCAACACATTTTATTTGTCTATTAGCTAGATTAGGCCATGGGGAACAACATTAGAACTTGGCATTTTGTGAATTGGCGCTTCCATTTTTCTAGATCTAGGTTTTAACCATTTTTGGAAATTCTTGGTTTTGATCAATCAAACTTTGATTTTTGCTTGTTTTGATGCTTCTATGTGGAAGAGAATTCAATTTTACACAAGTTAGAACTTTGAAAATCTATATTTCGTTTTGATTTGGCCAAGATATGAAGAATTAAATTTTTGGTGTTCTTGATGCTTCCTCTCGGCCTCGAGAAGAAGACTTCGGCTTGCGCTCTTTAGCGCAGTGCTGAACTGCGCATCCTCCTCTCGGCCTGCGCTCTTTAGTGCCAGGCTGAACGCGCAGCCTTCCTCGGCCAGCGCAGCTTGCGTCCTTGGCCCCTGCGCCCTTGGCCTCTGCGCCACCGGCCCCCGTGCCATCCATCGTCCCCTGCGCCCTTGGCCTCTGCGCCACCGGCCCCTGCACCATCCATCCCCCGGCGCACTTGGCCCCCTGCGCCATCCATCCCCCGGCGCACTTGGCCCCCTGCGCCATCCATCCCTCGGCGCACTTGGCCCCCTGCGCCATCCATCCCCCAGCGTACTTGACCCCTGTGCCATCCGTCCCCTCTGTTCAACCCACTTGCCCATGATGGTTTGGTTTATTTCTTGGACTTGGCTTTTCTTTTGTGGGTTGGGTTTTGAGATCTTGTTCCACACAGCATGACTATCTTGACCCAACACGACCTGGCACGGTTTTCGATGATTTTGCTTATGACTAATACGGTTTTCCTGATTCTGTGAAGTATGATTTTAGTTCCTCTGATCTTCTTAATAGTGACCCGATGGGGTACACACTTGACTTGTAACCTGTGATTCATGATTTATCTCGGTAACCAGATAACTTGATAGTGGCCCATGGTGGCGCACTCTTGAATCGTAACTTGACTTGACTTGATGCCGTTGCGATGGCTAACTTGAATCTTGTAACTAACTCTGACATCGTGGGTGTTCCTGCTTGCATGCTTGTGCAATCCACTTGTCTTGTCTTGCATCATGTCTAGGACGTGACTTCCTGGGTACCACGGCCAGGGATTCGTGCTAATATGGATTAGGCTAATGATTAGATCAAACTAGAACCTCGAGAATTTCCAGTCACAGGCAATCTCCTTATTTGGGCGCCTTAATTGGACTTGTAGCTTGCTGACGAGTAGAGCACATTTCCAGCACACTGTCATGTGTTGCACCTCTAAGTCACCTAAGGGTATATCGTCTCCTGGGCAATGTACCCAACCATACTCTCAACCCGCGGAAGGATAACTGGATAGTCTGTAGGGCTTGGGACTGGAAAATTCTTATTGCATCTTGTTAGTAATTAGGCTTGTGATAACCCTAGTTAGTTAAAGTAGTAAGCCGTAGTAATTGCTTGGCCGCTTGTGAATAGATGGTGTCCAGCCTGGTCTAAGTCTCTTCTAAGTCCCTATACCTGGTACTCCTGTACATGATTATTTTATTTATCTTAAACAATAAATGGATAGTGACAAGTGCTATTCAGGCGAAGGGTTACAACCCCGGTCCTTATTTGGTTTACGGGTTGTAATCTGGCTCTCGGAATGGTTCCATGTCCCTAGTCGCTTATTGTCCTGCTGTACTTTTATTACCTGTACTTTCCTTCCATTTTCTTATGTTCTGATATGCTAGTTTTGTTCTTATTTCGTGGCCTCCTTTGTGACACTTGCTCTTTCTGGGTTTGACCCAGCTGGTTTTGTGTGGCCAGATTTCGGAGCAGCTTCCGAGGATCTACCGAACCTCCAGCCCGATGGTGGTAACTAGAAGGAATCCGGGCTACGAGTGGGTTTCCTATTTTGTTTCACTCACTCTATTGTAAAATTATTCTTTTGAGGCGTTTAGCCGACGAACACATGTTAGCTCGATGCACATTTACTTACTGTCTGCCTACGGGCTGTAAACATGATTAACAAATCCTAGGGTTGATCATGTATGACTTAACTCTTGCTAGTCCTTGCATTTTGTACGACTAGCTTCATGATCAGATGAATATGTAATATTTGGGACGCCGTTTATTTATATTTGGTGGTCTAACATCTTGTAATTATATTACTTGCTTGAGATTGAGATAATAGGCTTGACCTTAAGAGACCGTTGGCTTGTAGTAAACCCTTATATCTAGACAGCCGTGACCGTATAGTGAGGTGGTTTCCATTTTAATATACGTAGCTGGCTATGTTCGCCCCCGCTCTCCAGTATTCTGGTTCTGGGGCGTGACATGGTTTAAGTGGTGGCCCATGCAGGTCTTGGCATTCAAGAAATGTGAGGGTTTACCGAATAGATGTCTCAATCAGTACTCGTCCTTGATCTTCGTTCATATCCTCTGAATCTCTGGAATCTTGACCTGATCACATGCTTGTATCGTTGATCTGTCATGGTCCTTCCTTATTGTTTCCTATGTTATTTTCTTCAGCGGCATTGTTCATGAACCAACCGATCAGCAAGGCGGAGCAACTCCTGCGGACCAGCAGCCTGGAGATCAAGCCCAGCACTCCGGAGTAGCCTCCAGAGTTGTGCCTACTGGAGGAGAGCCCCCAGTTCAGCCCGTTCAGCCTGCCGAGTCGGATGATGGCACTTTGGTAGGTCTCATCAGGACCTTGATAGCTTCCCAAGAACGCAAAGGAGACACCTTGCACCAGGTAGTAGCAGATGCTTTGACCAGAGGCGGTCACCCAGGGAACAGCGCGGCCAACAGCTTTAAGCGCTTGAACCCTTCCTTCTTCGACGACAGTGAAGATGCGATTGCCATGGACGCTTGGCTTCAGGATACCGAGGTGATTCTGGAGGCAGCTAGAACACCTGAGAATGAGAAGGTGGCCGTGGTACGGCTACAGTTGCTGGACTTAGCTCGCAGTTGGTGGACGGCACAAGCCATGGGATTAATGGCACCCATTGCTTCGGCAGTGTTTAGAGAAAGATTCCAGATGAAGTATTTTGATGATGTAGCTCGGTACGACCTACAGACGAGATTTACCCTTGAAGCAAGGAGGCAGAACGGTCGACAGTTATGCATCTGAGTTTTCTAGACTCAGTAGGTTTGCCCCCACCTTGGTGGCAACCGAGTTTGATAGGGCCCAGCGGTTCCAGTAGGGACTGCATTTGGAGATCTTGTTAGCAGTGGAGCAGTTCGAGCACCAGATGTTCGATGCGATATTGAGAGCAGCTAGGAGGCATGAGTACACCTCCCAGAGGATTGTGGATAGGACCGGAGGTAGGAAGCGGTCCCACAGTCATATTCACCAATCATCAGCTGTAGCCCCGACAGCTAGGAGTTTGACTATTGGAACTCCGAGGTGGGCGGCCTCAGAACGTCGGTTCAGCATTCGACCCCGATGTACCCGCAGCAGCAGAAGCAGAAGCAGACTTCCGCGATGGGATGTTCTTATTGTGGGAAGCCAGGCCATATAGTGGCGAATTATCGTAGGGCGCAAGGATTGTGCCTGTCTTGTGGAGCGGCAGATCACAAGATAGGAGCATGCTCGAATAGGGGTAGTTCATCCTCCTCCAACCTAACCAGTCCATCGGTTAGGGGACCAGCACCTATGCAACAGCAGCAGTACCTGAGGCCATTGTTGCCTCAGGCCCAGGCATTTCATCAGCAGAACCAGCAGCAGTATACCCAAGCCCAAGTGCAGAGCAGGCAGAGAGGTTTCCAGAAGAGGGGACCCGCAACTAGAGGACCAGGTCAGGCCATGATGATGACTATAGAAGAAGAAGTTGCACCAGGTGAGGTAGTGGCAGGTATTATTCTCGTCAACTCCTCTCCAGCATTGGTATTATTTGATTCTGGTGCATCGCATTCATTCATGTCTGCATGATTCGCGACAAGGATATGATTGGAGCCCGAGTCATTATCAGTGAGGCTTAATATACTTACTAGTAATGGTCTTGTGGGAGTAGATCGAGTGTTTTCCTCGTGTCGGATCGTAGTTAGCGGTAGAGAGTTCCCCGCTAGATTTATAGAATTCCCTATGGCAGACTATGATGTAGTCTTAGGCATGGATTGGTTGAGGAACCAGTATGCTAGGATAGACTGCCATGGTGGCAGGGTTGTTTTCAGCATTCCAGGCGAGCCAGAGTTCTCATTTTCCAAAGGCACAGTGGAGCCATCTTCCCCAGTGTTGCAGATGGCAGTAGCAGCAGAGCAGTTGCCCAGGATAGTTGAAGAATTTCCAGATATCTTCCCAGAAGAACTTCCAGGGATGCCGCCAGAGCGGAAGATCGAGTTCACTATTGACTTGATCCCCGGAACCGCACCAGTATCAGAGCGAGTCTACAAGATGGCGCCTTCAGAGCTAGAGATTTTGTACAAGATGATTGAAGAACTCAGGACCAAGGGATTCATTTGTACAAGTGGATCGCCTTAGGGAGCCCCGATGCTTCTTGTGAAAAAGAAGGATGGCACGTCCAGGTTATGTGTAGATTATCGTACCTTGAACTCAGTGACAATCAAGAACAGATACCCTCTTCCGAGTATAGATGACTTGTTTGATCAACTCAAAGGGGCTTCAGTGTTTTCGAAGATAGACTTGCGGTCAGGATACCACCAGATCAGAGTTAGAGAGCAGGACATCCCGAAGACAGCTTTCCGATCTAGGTATGGGCATTGGGAGTTCCTTGTTATGCCCTTTGGAGCGACCAATGCGCCAGCTGTATTCATGGACCTCATGAATCGCATTTTTATGCCTAACTTGGATCAGTTCATGATCGTGTTCCTAGATGATATCCTGGTCTACAGCAAGAGCGAAGTAGAGCATGAGCAGCATCTCAGAATCGTCATCCAGACGCTTAGAGAGCATCACTTATACGCCAATTTTAGCAAATGCGAGTTCTGGCTCAATTGCATTTCGTACTTGGGTCACATCATTACTCGAGGAGGAGTGGAAGTAGATCTCCAGAAGATTGTGGCTATCGAGTCATGGCCAGTACCTAGCTCAGTGGCAGAGGTTCGCAGCTTCCTTGGATTGGCCGGCTACTACCGGCGATTCTTTCAGATTTTGCAAGGATTTCAGCGCCGATGACCCAGTTGACCCGCAAGGATGTGAAGTTCGCTTGGACAGCGGAGTGTCAGGAATCATTTGAGAAGTTGAAGCGAGGTTTGATAACAGTTCCCATTCTCACACTTCGAGATGGGACCGGAGGATTCACAGTTTATTACGACGCTTCAGGCAGAGGATTGGGGTGTGTCTTGATACAGCATGCGAAGGTAATATCTTATGCATCACGTCAACTTCGTGATCATGAGAAGAATTACCCGACCCACGACTTGGAACTGGCAGCAGTAGTGTTTGTACTCAAGCTTTGGCGGTACTACTTGTACGGAGATAGAGTGGAGATATTTACAGATCACAAGAGCCTGAAGTATGTTTTCACCCAGAAGGACCTTAATATGCGGCAGAGAAGATGGCTCGAGCTATTGGTAGACTACGATGTGGACTTGCAATTTCACCCAGGAAAGGCCAACTTCGTAGCAGATGCGTTGAGCCGGAGAGCCGGAGTTTACCTCCTAACGGCACAACCAGAGTTATTGGCAGATTTTTAGAAGATGGGAATTAAGGTGGTTCTTCCTACCAGTGTGGCATTGATGGCCAGTCTATATGTTCAGTCCAGCATAGTTGAGAGAATCCAGATGGCACAGTCTATAGATTCTAAGATTCAGCGGCTCAGAGCAGAGTGTGAGGCAGGAAGAAGTCCAGAGTTGTGCATTCATGAAGATGGTACACTTCGGCACGGCACTCGTCTTTGTGTACCTAGTGGAGATATCAGACAGCAAGTTATGGCAGAAGCTCACAGTTCGCAGTATTATATTCATCCCGGTAGCACGAAGATGTACCGTGATATTCGTCAGCATTTCTGGTGGAATGGCATGAAGAGGGAGATAGCCCGGTTTATCTCTCGGTGTTTGGCTTGCCAGCAGGTTAAAGCTGAATATTAGAGGCCCGCTGGACTTCTTCAGCCCTTGCCAATTCCAGAATGGAAGTAGGAGCATGTGACCATGGATTTTGTGACTGGATTGCCTAGATCCCCGGCTGGTCGAGATGCTATTTGTGTTACAGTTAACCGGCTCACGAAGGTGGCTCATTTTGTCCCATTCAGAGTTGGGCAGTCAACGGCTCAGTTGGTAGAGATGTATCTCAGGCAGATTGTCAGGCTTTACGGTGTGCCCGTCAGTATCACCTCGGACCGAGATTCAAGGTTTATGTCACACTTTTGGCACAGCCTGCAAGAGAGTTTGGGAACTCACCTTCAGTTTAGCTCAGCATATCATTCGCAGACATATGGCCAGTCAGAGCACACCATCCAGACTCTTGAGGATATGTTGCGGTCATGTACACTTGACTTCGGTGGGTCGTGGGAAGATCACCTGCACCTGGTGGAGTTCTCGTACAACAAAAGTTTCCAGGCCAGTATTCAGATGGCTCCGTTCGAAGCTCTGTATGGTAGGAAGTGCAGGTCCCCGCTAGCATGGGACGATGTCGGAGAGAGGCAGATGCGCGGTCCAGAAATGATTGCCCAGATAGTTGAAGTAGTCAGAAGAGTCAGGGATCATCTTCGAGTTGCCCAAGACCGCCAGCGACATTGGGCCGATACCCATCGGCGTCCCTTAGAGTTTGCTATCGGTGACCATGTATTCCTTAGGATCTCGCCTAACCGCGGCATCATTCGCTTTTGCGTACGGGGAAAGCTTAGTCCTAGGTATATAGGGCCGTTCGATATCCTGGAGCGAGTAGGGGATGTATCCTATCGTCTTGCTCTTCCGCCGTCGCTAAGTGAGGTGCATGATGTATTCCATGTGTCCCAATAACGACGATACGTCCCGGACCTGAGCCATATCCTAGACCATTCGGAATTGGTTGTTGGTACCAACCTTTCATATGAGGAGAAGCCCATGTCTATTTTGGACCGAAGGGAGAAGATACTCAAGAACAAGACTATTAGCTTAGTCCGTGTTGCTTGGGGTCATCACTCTTTAGGTGAGTCAACGTGGGAGCGTGAGGATGATATCCGATTGCGATATACCTATCTGTTTGACTCGTAAGGTATAATGTCTTCCTTATTATAACGACCCGCTATGCCCTAGCGGAACGCCGATTCAAACGGCAAGTTCAACGACTCAAACGAGCCGTCGACCTGAAGAGTTGGCTTTGACCAGATGTAGAATCGATGCCAGGCTTACATTGGCCCGTCAAGATGAATCTAGACTTAGACTTTCAAAGGCACGCTCGGAGTATCGTTCGGCTGATGCGAACATCGCTAAGGTGGGTGGCTCCGATGAACCTGTCTTTGCTTAGCCTAGACACTTAACAATGCGGACACTATCACTGAAATCGCTAGGCGATAACACCGTACATGCTAATAAATGACCCAACGCACCTAGCTAAAGGATTAATTCCATCTTGTATGCTTGTATAGAATATGGAAAGAAATATGGAAAACACGAGAACTCTCGCACCGCACTCCACGCTCGTGCTACGGCACAAGCTTACGTTCAAGTCCCTTACGCGTTCAACAATGAAACAATGAATGGATTACAACAATAAAATGGAAAGACTATCAACATAGTCGTTCCAAGTAGAGTATAGCAACATTGAAAGATTATGGGACCTATGGGTCGCCAAGGCGACTCCCGTACGGGGAGCTGCATAATGTGTGAATGAAAGAATCAATGGATAAGTGAATGAATGAACCAACGAATAAAAGAATGAATACGTGATTGAATCAATGAACGAACAAACAAGTAAAAGAAAGAAAGAATGAATAAAAGATAAGAAGGAAAGGAATGGTTAGCGATAGGTGTGACGGACACGTGCAACGGGGCTCGCAACCCGCGCTACACGGACGCCAACCTGGTCGATAACGCAATATGGCTAAGGGCTAGTCTACGGCTCGGTGACAGCCGTTAAGTTAAATGATAAAGAAAACGAAATGGTCGTGGACAATCCATTAGTATACGGGATGTGGGAGATATAAGGGATTTCCAGCGGCACAGTCAAAGTGTGAAGGACGTGCCAGTCCGGACGAAAATCAAAGTATGGCTTATGGGCTGCCTGAGTGCGGGCTTGGCCACCAGGGGACGTAAGGCCGGGTATTTCAAAAGACTATCAGGGTATACCAAACCGTACGCCATGATAGGTAAGGAAATTACCAAGGAGAAGACATGTCCAAATTGGCTTGTGATGCCAGCGACCGATGCATATAGATTAAGTGGGCTTGCTGGTGGCAATCCACGTGCAAGTCCTTGCATTGAAATCAAAGTAGTCTAAGTTAACTAAATGAAGTTCCTTCTGAACAGGCTTGAAATATAACACACCAAAGGATAAAGAGTACTTCGTGACATTGAGTTAGGAAATACGCCTACGATGCGCTAGGCCTGAGGCAGGGACACGCCCTTGACATTGAATGCTTACGTAAATCACGATACGTTATTACTTATGAATTGTTGACTAACTTGGTTTACTTTGGACAGGGAAGGCCGGACGGTAAGTATGGGTAAGTCGTGCATGAAATTCCATGCGACACTTGAATTTGACAACACGAGATAGGCTATGAAATATGCCATGTAAATGATCCTAAGGAAAGATTATAAAGACAATAAATGATAGACGGTGCACAAAAGTAAATAGAACGTGTTTGGTAATGATAGCATTGTGGACGAGCTAGCCTCCCCACCAGTGCATAACAATGTACTGATAACCCCATAGTCTGCTTGCAGGAAGCAGGAGACGCCGGCGGGGGCGGAGCTTCCATCGAACGTGCTAAGGCGCGGAGCTATCTCTGGAGCCTTGGAGCGTTGCAAGGAGCTGAAGCACAATATACAGGACATAATGTATCGGAACATCGTCATGAATCATTCCATGTTGTAAGCCACTTGGCACACCTTTTATGTTTCAGAGAGAGAGAAAGAGCTTGAGTGATTTGTAATATCGGCCTAGCGCCGCTTGTAAACTTCTTGAATATCAATAAAGAGTTGAATTCGCTTCAATTTGTGTTCATTTACTTTCCGCTGCAAATGGGGACACTCTGTGCGACTCTGTGGCCTAGCTCAAATCGGCCGTTTCTGGACTTAGCCTTGCATGGGTGCAACCTAGGCCCGTGCGACATCACGCCTTAGCGAAGATGATCGCTTCTGCTGGAGCGGGGCGTAACAGATTGGAATCAGAGCACGGCTTTACGTCCTTGGACTTCACGTCGATTTCTTTGTTTTAAAAGCTCGTTGTTGGAAAAAGAAGTATACGCTCTCTCTCGTAGTACCTTGGGATGTTCCATACAATAAGTCTAATATTTTCAAAAGCTCGTACAAGTACTCGGTTGAATGGGATCGATAGGCGACGACCTTTGTGCCGAACGTCACAAACTTGACTCGTTAGAGAACACATGCTAAGTTAACATGTCGCGTGTGTGCCTGACTAGTCTTACGTCGACCGAGAAAATGAGCGTGCAAACTCAAATATAGTCCGCACGAGATGGGAATGCGGCACAACTTAGTCCGCGTGTCGCGCACCTCGACTTCTGGTACAAATCGAGTTTCAAGCGATATCAAGTACCGCTCGGTCGGGAACGGAGTTACACTTAGAGTGTATATCGATAGAAACGCTATCAAACTAACGCTTAGGTGTGCACGAAAGATTGGCTTGGATTTTGAGGATTAGTGTGAACGACTTAGTACGTCTAGGAGACGTGAGCGATTACGCTAGAGATTCGTCGAACGAATCTGAATGATGTCTTAGCGAATGACGCGAACGTGACTGAGGACTAGATCGTATGGCTTGAATCCGAGTGGTATATGTTATAGGTTCAAAGAAGAATAAGAATGAGTGTCGACGACTAGTCGAGTGGCTTGAACCCTGAGTGGTGTATGGACGTCATAGAAATTGTTCGAGAAAGACTAAAGGATTTACGGATAGAACGAATATGTCGGCGAGGCGATGCGATCGTGCAAAGCCTTAGAACGTGTCATTGGACGTGATTTCAAAAGTCCCGAACGAGATGTCACTGGACAACTTATCAATGGGCAACGCGAGTTAGAAAATGGTTCGGAACGATGAATAAAAATGAATGGTCTTGATCGAAGAAACTTAGAGGATCGCGCCTACGATTTCGGATTGATTCAAATGAATTATGACTTGAGTTTGAACAACGATATTGAAACAGGCTTGAGGAATAGCAATCGAACTTGATTGTCAATTGAATCGAATGGAAATATAGTATATCCAGTTCGGACAATAGCATCAGTCGCACGACTCGAAATTGGTTGCAAAGGAAGATCGTTAGGTTACGCATATCGTCGATGGTATTGAGGCGTATTAAAGATCGATATACGATAACTTGGGGGTACTCTGACTCGGCGAATGACGATCGTGCAAATGTCATTGTTCTGACGGATGCTATACTCGGAATATTGAAACGTGTCGAGGAAAATATAGACGTGGCTCGAGGATTTTCTAGTTGAACGAAATGATGAATGGACTATCGATCTTGGCTTGGATGAAAATAAAATATTGGATTTGCTTGGACGATAACCCCAACGTCGACATTCTTGTCTTATGCGAGTGCAACTCCAACCTCGCACATACGTCGTGCCGATTAGGGCGATCACTCCGCGTGAGCGCTGGTATGGTGATTCATACAGCGGGGGTAATTAAACTAGCATGACGTGACAATTTTTGTGCTTCGACTTATGGTTTGATGCGAAGGTGGACTCGAAAATGACTTAGCGTGTATGACGATCGAATTTGAGGATTGCGTAGGTCCAATCCGCGTATCGATAATGAATTAGTCTAGACGCAAGCAAGAGTTACGTCCCAATGAGAATGATTATTCCGCAGGAGCATTGCATGGTGATTCATGAACCACCGTGGATAATCGGACTCGCGAGAGATTGGGGCACAACGTATTGTCAAAAGCTAGACGACCTCGTGATCGAATACATGAATTGGTTAGAATTGGTGAATTGAATGGACTCGAATACACGCAACTAATGCATTGATACGAATAGGTGATCGTGCTCGATGTTTAGAAATCTGAGTAACGCGAGCTTGGGTAGAAAACCCCGTACTACCGACTTTGGTTCGACCCTAGGATTTGGGGTCAGTGTTGGCATTATTGTTGGGGAACTATAATTCCAATCCTGACATTGACTTAGCCTTGAGAAATGGCCTAGCGGGTAGGCAAGACGCACCTGTTTCAAGTGTTAGCAATCAAAAGATTGATCTTGAGGATTGGCATGGATAGATAGCGTGAATCACGAATATAGGAAACCCTGCTCACGAGACTCGACTGACATGCATATATTTCAGGGACGCTTGAGTATGTGCACGATACGACTCGAGTGAGAATGACGAATTCTCTATCATGTGGCTTGGCTGAATGCATGTACTCTGGGGACGCCTGGAATGCGTACACGATTCAGCCAAGTGATACGTTGAGTACAAACGAGACTTGAGGAATAGATGAGTGTCGAGAACTTGAAATCGTGTTAAAAAAGGAATGATACTAGTAAGAGTGTGGCTCGTAATCAAGAAACTTGTAGGCAGAGTGTGCGTGAACGACGACGAGATTAGCCTAAACAAGTGAATGGTACGAAATCGGTATCGGGAAAGTAAAAGTTGGTGTAACGAATTAAACTATTGATAGGAAGATATGCTCGACGATAGTGCAATACTTAGTCTTGAATTGGACGGAAATTACTTAGACTTGGTCGACCCCACTAAGAAGAAATCATACTGATTTCGTGGACAAGAACGCTTGAGAAGCGAATCGGGTCATCTCGATGACCGAGATAAACGAAAGTGAGTTTGCCTCAGCCTACGACCCTCGTATTTGACGAATTACAACGTGCCTCGTAAAACTATTTTTGTCCCATGACACAGAGAAATAGCAACCAAGACGAAGAAACACTTGAATTGAATAAGTTCCATCAACTCTAAAATGAATGAAAGGCTATTCAATAAAATCGACCAAACGCGTGCGACACGGAACTTAGAAAGATATTAAGTATGGTTCGATGCCATCGAACGATAGAGTCGTTCGATGAAATTGTCTAAGAAACACGATGACACGAGTTAAGGAATGGTAGGATTACCTGCACTCAGAAAGTCTCGAGGACGAGACTTTTTTGAGTAGTGTATTATGTAACGACCCGCTTCGCCCTAGCGGAACGTCGATTCAAACGGCAAGTTCAACGACTCAAACGAGCAGTCGACCCGAAGAGTTGGCCTCGACCAGATGTAGAATCGATGCAAGGCTTGCATTGGCCCGTCAAGATGAATCCAGACTTAGACTTTCAAAGGCACGCTCGGAGTATCGCTCGGCCGATGCGAACATCGCTAAGGTGGGTGGCTCCGATGAACCCGTCTTTGCTTAGCCTAGACACTTAACAATGCGGACACTATCACTGAAATCGCTAGACGATAACACCACGCATGCTAATAAATGACCCAACGCACCTAGCTAAGGGATTAATCCCATCTTGTATGCTTGTATAGAATATGGAAAGGAACATGGAAAATACTAGAACTCTTACACCGCACTCCACGCTCGTATTACGGCACAAGCTTACGTTCAAGTCCCTTACGCGTTTAACAACGAAACAATGAATGGATTACAATAATAAAATAGGAAGACTATCAACATAGTCGTTCCAAGTAGAGTATAGCAACATTGAAAGATTATGGGACCGATGGGTCGCCAAGGCAACTCCCGCACGGGGAGTTGCATAATATGTGAATGAAAGAATGAATGGATAAGTAAATGAATGAACCAATGAATGAAAGAATGAATACGTGAATGAATCAATGAACGAACAAACAAGTGAAAGAAAGAATGAATGAATAAAAGATAAGAAAGAAAGGAATGGTTAGCGACAGGTGTGACGGACACGTGCAACGGGGCTCGCTACCTGCGCTGCAGGGACGCCAACCTGGTCGATAACGTAATATGGCTAAGGGCTAGCCTACGGCTCGGTGACAACCGTTAAGTTAAATGACAAAAAAAACGAAATTGTCGTAGACAATCCATTAGTATACGGGAGGTGGGAGATATAAGGGATTTCCAGCGGCACAGTCAAAGTGTGAAGAACGTGTCGGTCCGGACGGAAATCAAAATATGGCTTACGGGCTGCCTGAGTGCGGGCTTGGCCACCAGGGGACGTAAGGCCGAGTATTTCAAAAGACTATCAGGGTGTACCAAGCCGCACGCCATGATAGGTGAGGAAATTACCAAACGGAAGACATGTCCAAATTGGCTTGTGATGCCAGCGACCGATGCATATAGATTAAGTGGGCTTGCTGGTGGCAATCTACGTGCAAGTCCTTGCATTGAAATTAAAGTAGTCTAAGTTAACTAAATGAAGTTCCTTCTGAACCGGCTTGAAATATAACACACCAAAGGATGAAGAGTACTTCGTGACATTGAGTTAGGAAATATGCCTATGACGCGCTAGGCCTGAGGCAGGGACACGCCCTTGACATTGAATGCTTACGTAAATCATGATAAGTTATTACATATGAATTGTTGACTAACTTGGTTTACTTTGGACAGGAAAGGCCGGACGGTAAGTATGGGTAAGTCGTGCATGAAATTCCATACGACACTTGAATTCGACAACACGAGATAGGCTATGAAATATGCCATATAACTGATCCTAAGGCAAGATTAGAAAGACAATGAATGATAGACGGTACATAAAAATAAATAGAACGTGTTTGGTAATGATAGCATTATGGGCGAGCTAGCCTTCCCACCAGTGCATAACAATGTACTGATAACCCCACAGTCTGCTTGCAGAAAGCAGGAGATGCCGGCGGGTGCGGAGCTTCCATCGAACGTACTAAGGCGCGGAGCTATCTCTGGAGCCTTGGAGCATTGTAAGGAGCTGAAGCACCATATACATGACATAATGTATCGGAACATCGCCATGAATCATTCTATGTTGTAAGCCACTTGGCACGTCTTTTATGTTTCAGAGAGAGAGCTTAAGCGATTTGTAATATCGGCCAAGCGCCGCTTGTAAACTTCTTGAATATCAATAAAGAGTTGAATTCGCTTCAATTTGTGTTTATTTACTTTCCGCTGCAAATGGGGACACTCTGTGCGACTCTATGGCCTAGCTCAAATCGGCCATTTCTGGACTTAGCCTTGTACAGGCGCAACCTAGACCCGTGCGACATCACGCCTTAGCGAGAACGATCGCTCCAGCGGGAGCGGGGCTTGACACTTATGCCTTATGTTTTTTGTTTCTTGATTGCATGTATGATTGTATGATGGAGTTGCTTAGTGTAGTTGTTGGTGCTTAGTGTAGCTTGTCGTGGCAATCTCTAGCTCCTTGATTAAATTCCGAGGATGGAATTATTTTAAGGTGGGTAGAGTTGTCACCCCCGTTTCTTATATTTCGTATTAACACTCGTAATCGGATTTTGGCATGTATTTTATTTTCTCGACTTGTGGAATTTTGAATTTTCTCATATTTTGGGTTTCAGCTCGGCTCGGTTTTAATTGGTTTGGTTTGAGTTGGTTTGATTTTAAAACCCCATGGAACACTCTAACCTATACTCCACCCTCATTCCACCACAACCCACCCTCATTAATATCTCCACCAACCTTCTCTCTCCTCATTACTCTTCCATTAATTTTCTATCATCTTCTTCCTTCTTCCACACAACACTCCACCCATAGGCAAGTGCACCTTGCCACCAAATAAGCACCATATTTTATTTGTCCATTAGCTAGATTAGGCCATGGAGAACAACATTAGAACTTGGTATTTTGTGAATTGGAGCTTCCATTTTTCTAGATCTAGATTTTAACCATTTTTGGAAATTCTTGGTTTTGATCTATCAAACTTCGATTTTTGCTTGTTTTAATGCTTCTATGTGGAAGAGAATTCAATTTTACACAAGTTAGAACTTTGAAAATCCAGATTTCGTTTTGATTTGGCCAAGATATGAAGAATTGAATTTTTGGTGTTCTTGATGCTTCCTCTCGGCCTGGAGAAGAAGCCTTCAGCTTGCGCTCTTTAGCGCAGTGCTGAACTGTGCATCCTCCTCTCGACCTGCGCTTTTTAGCGCCAGGCTGAACGCGCAGCCTTCCTCGGCCAGCGCTCTTTAGCGCTGGCGGACCAGCGCAGCTTGCGCCCTTGGCCCCTGCGCCTTTGGCCTCTCCGCCACCGGCCCCCGCGCCATCCGTCGCCTCCTGCGCCCTTGGCCTCTGTGCCACCCGCCCCTGCGCCATCCATCCCCCGGCGCACTTGGCCCCCTGCTCCATCCATCCCCGGGCGCACTTGGCCCCCTGCGCCATCTATCCCCCGACACACTTGACCCCTGCGCCATCCGCCCCCTCTGTGCAACCCACTTGTCTATGATGGTTTAGTTTATTTCTTGGACTTGGATTTTCTTTTGTGGGTTGGGTTTTGAGATCTTGTTCCACACAGCACGACTATCTTGACCCAATACGACCTGGCACTCTTTTCGATGATTTTGCTTATGACTAATACTATTTTCCTGATTCTGTGAAGTATGATTTTAGTACCTCTGATATTCTTAATAGTGACCCGATGGGGTACACACTTGACTTGTAACCTGTGATTCATGATTCATCTCGGTAACCAGATAACTTGATAGTGGCCCATGGCGGCGCACTCTTGACTCGTAACTTGACTTGACTTGATGCCGTTGCGATGGCTAACTTGACTCTTGTAACTAACTCTGACACCGTGTGTGTTCCTGCTTGCTTGCTTGTGCAATCCACTTGTCTTGTCTTAGATCATGTCTAGGACGTGACTTCCTGGGTACCACGGCCAGGGATTCGCGCTAATATGGATTAGGCTAATGATTAGATCAAACTAGAACATGGAGAATTTCCAGTCACAGGCAATCTCGTTATCTGGGTGCCTTAATTGGACTTGTAGCTTGCCGACGAGTAGAGCACATTTCCAGCACACTGTCATGTGTTGCACCTCTAAGTCACCTAAGGGTATATCGTCTTCTGGGCAATGTACCCAACCATACTCACAACCCGCGGAAGGATAACTGGATAGTCTGCAGGGCTTGGGACTGGGAAATTATTATTGCATCTTGTTAGTAATTAGGCTTGTGATAACCCTAGTTAGTTAAAGTAGTAAGCCGTAGTAATTGCTTGGCCGCTTGTGAATGGATGGTGTCCAGCCTGGTCTAAGTCTCGTCTAAGTCCCTATACTTGGTACTCATGTACATGATTGTTTTACTTATCTTAAACAATAAATGGATAGGGACAAGTGCTATTCAGGTGAAGGGTTACAACCCCGATCCTTGTTTGGTTTACGTGTTGTAATCTGGCTTCCGGAATGGTTCCATGTCCCTAGTCGCTTATTGTCCTGTTGTACTTTTATTACCTGTACTTTCCTTCCATTTTTTTATGTTCTAAAATGCTAGTTTTGTTCTTATTTCGTAGCCTCCTTTGTGGCACTTGCTCTTTCTGGGGTTTGACCCAGCTGGTTTTGTGTAGCCAGATATTGGAGCAGCTCCCGAGGATCTACCGAACCTCCAGCCCGATGGTGGCAACTAGAAGAAATCTGTGCTACGAGTGGGTTTCCTATTTTGTTTCACTCACTCTATTGTAAAATTATTTTTTTGAGGCGTTTAGCCGACGAGCACCTGTTAGCTCGATGTACATTTACTTACTGTCTGCCTACGGGCTGTAAACATGATTAACAAATCCTAGGGTTGATCATGTATGTAACACCCCAGTCCCAAAAATACGTAGGACTAGAAACGTAGATATGCCAGCTGTATTCATGCGAAGTATACTCCAATATATGGAAGCCTCGTATAAATACATAAGCTGTAAAATGCAGTAGAACCATAACTAATCTCATCCACACAAATAAATGAATAAATGATATCTTATAATCATCTATGAAATTATCTTGATACAATATGTTGGGCGAAGACAAATCCACTACCAAAAAAATAAGGAGAAGTACATAGAAAATGAAATGAGTGGTGAACGAAGCGAAGACGGTCCAAATACAATCATCCTCGAAGAAATAGCGATGAGCACGGCTAGAGCTAGAGCACCTGCGAAAGATAATAACACACACCTGGAGAGATAACCAGGTCCTCAGAGGGACGTAACAAGACACATAATATCATGCCATATAAACTGAATAAATATTGCTCAAATAAATAAGTAAATCGAATTATAACATGGTCCAATACGCACCTACTGAACGAGCGTACCATCTCCCCAACCAAACAAGGACAGAAGATGGTAAACTAATTCACGATAACGTATCTTTCCATGCTATGAATCTAATATGGTATCCGGACCCCAACAAGGTTCAATACCTTCTCATCGGAGTAGTAAGTCACACCTACAACCAAACAAGGACAAGACGTGACGAACTAGTCCGCGATAAGTTATTGTTCCAAGCCACGGTCAGATACAAGTACCCAAACCAAAAGTACTCGTACCTAACGAATAGGGTAGCCTACCGTTCTAAGTGAAATGTAGTTAAGAACAATCCTTTCTGCACATGGGCCCTGGCTAAATAGGATCGGCATAGTCCCCCCTTGGGCACCAGAGGCCCCATCAGTAAGAGTATGACGTTCCGCAGAATCGTCAGTGGCCGTTAGTAATCATGGGTCATCAACCCCGTATCTCCGGCGGAGAGTCCGAGTCACAAGGGAAGTGCATCGAAGCCCATACGCTAAGGAATTGTCCTTCCCGTCCAATGCCTACTGTGTTGTATCCACAACACAAAACCACTATAACCGCTAAGTCAAACTAGCATGCAATCTCTATTAGCGGTTATTCCTATCGCACGACTTGTACGTACTGATGGCCAGCAAATCACGCACTTTCATGTTCTACATGCGACACACAACTTCATGTTACAACGTGTCAAGGCCAATGAATGCAACACACAAGGTGGTCCCTTAAATCTAGGTTTAATTTTTAAGAAAATAATACACAGCAGGAAATATAAATGAATAGTAAGTTCTAACAGGTTAAGCCATGTATCACAGTTTATTTTGCATAAAGAAAATAATACTAATGCATGAAATATGAGCTAAAATAATTAAACAGCAAATGGCAAGGTGTCGTGCCTGGTAGGACGCCTGGTGTGCCGCGATGATCAAGGTGGCACGATCTGCAACTTTGGTGTAACAACTATGCAAGGTGACCTCTGATGTCGGCATGGTCGGTCCCATTGGGTCCAGAAGGTTCAAATTGGTTAGGATGGACATAAGGTAGTCTCGAAATGGGCGAAGGAATAGGAACAGTAAGACTTGGATACGGACAGGAGAAAATCAAAGAAAATAAATATTTTTGAAACCATAAAATCATTTGAGGTTTAAACCCTTACTTTTGGTCAATCTATAATTTTTAGAAAATATTACTATAATACTTTTTAGGTCAAAGATATTATACCATAAAATAGGCTTGGAGATCTAATTTGAAGTACATACAAGGCCAAATCCCTAATACTATTTTTATGAGAAAAAAAATACCACTTTGATAAATATTATAGAAATATTTTATTGAATAATAACTATAGTAAAATTAATAAAACAATTTGCTGATAATATCAAAGTATGAAAATAATTATTATGACAGTACATAATATACCAATGTTCCTGTAGATACTAATTACTAAAATAATATTAATAATAGATAATAATAATCGAAATAATAATAATAATTTAACAAATACGTAAGAAAGAAAAAGAGGAAAGAAAAATATAATAATAATTATAATAATAATAATAATGTATTTAATATACTGAAATCGAAAGATAATAATAATAACCTTAATAATAATTTTTATTAACAAAATAAATAATTAAAATAAAATAAAGAAAAAAAGAAGAAAGAAAAAAAAATGGGGGCTGTGGTCCTCCTCTTTCGAGGGGACCATTCTCCAAAGAACAAAAAAAATTCGAGAGTCATGGGGCATTAATCAGAGGAAGAGAGAGGAGCAGCAGATAGAGAGAGAGCCAGCGAGAGAGAGAAGCGGCTGAGAGGAACTGGGAGAGGGGAGAGGCTTGAGTCGCCGGCGGCGCTCGAGAGGGTTCTCGGAGGGGAAAGGAAAGATGGAGGGTGAAGCGACGAGCTGCGCGATGGCTCCAGAGGAGGCGCTGCAGTTTCTCGAGGCTGCGGTGGCAGACGGAGGCGCATCGACGGCGAGTTCGCGCCTCCGGCACGATGGTTAGGGCACGAAAAGGGTTTCGGCAGTCGGAGAGGGTCGGCCGCTCAGGCGGAGACCGATCGACGTCGCGCGCACGGGGCAGAGTTTGCAGACAGGTACGGCGTGGAGGAGATACAGAGGCTGGTCGAGCACGGCGAGAAGTCGTCGGCTGATTTGGGGCTCACGGCGAGATCTCACGCCGGGCGTAGGTCGACGGAGGGTCGGTCAGCCGTCCTGATCCGAGCGTGGGGTGCGACGGACGGCGGTAACGCAGGGATGGACTCGATGCTGGGCAGTGCTGGTCGGGCTTGCGGAATCCGGCCGCTGGTCGAGGCTTCGGCCACGGCGAGGTGAGGGTCTGTGTGTGTTTAATTCCTTTTTTTTTGTGGTTTCGATGATGGGTTTTGGGCGGCATCGTCGGTGGTGGCAGAAAATTTTGGGGATGATGGTGGTGTTGGGGTCGCCGGCAATAGACGCCGGTGGCGGTGGTGGTTGTGGTGGGTTCTGGGTTTGGGAGGTGGTCTGGTGGTGGCGGCAGGTTGCCGGGTTTGTGGGGAAGGTCGGGGTGGCTGACGTTTGGCTGTGGCGGTGGTGTTTCCAATGGTGATGGTGGTTACGGCTGGGTCAGAATCGGGTGGTCGGTACAAGGAGGAGACACTGGCGGTGATGGGTTGGAGGCGGGGAGTAGTGGCGACTGGACTAGGGCTAGGGTTAGGATTAGGATTAGATGTTTGCCGTGTCGGGATTGTCGACACGGAGAAGAGGATGAATGTATATGTAAAGAAATAACTTATTGGATAGACACCCGGGGTCGGACCCAAAGCCGTCACGGCTGACACGGAAGAGATGGACACCGACACGAGGCACGTACACTTTGTGGAAATTTGTGGAAGAATAATAAAAAGTTGGAGGAGTACCTGCCTATTTATAGGATGTGGGAATTTCCAATTTGGATAGGATTAAGCGAATTTAAAACCCAAGTAGATAAATCATCTATTTAATTAAAATCAATCAAATCAAATCCAATCCAAATCCAATTAAATCTAATTTAATTTCCTTAGTTAAAATCAAATCAAATCAATAAATCAATTTCTAATTATAGATATTAACTTAATCTATTTAAATGTATCCATGGAATCAAATTAAAATTTAAATTGTCACAAATATTTCAAAAATATGTTTTCCAAAAATACCATAATAATTAATTTCGAAAATTACATTATTTAAAATAAACAAATAGATAATTACGAAAATATATGTTTGTACAATTAATATTTACGTAGATATACTTTTCTAATTTACCATTTTAGAGGAAAATTTTTATTATAACTATATATAAATGAAAGGCTTTTCATAAAAGTCATAACTTGAAAATAATAGCTAGAAATAATTTTTGTCTACATTAAAATACTAAAAAAATAATATTTTTTCAAAAAAATGTACGCTCGCACATATTCGCACTCGACGAGCAAAAATAATTTCGTGCACGACGTACAATACAATTAAATCGGTACCAAATTTAATAAAAATAAATAGTAGAAATTTAGGGGTTTTACATCCTACCCAACTTAAAAGAATTTCGTCCTCGAAATTCAGAATTCGTAGGGGGGTGAGAAGACACGAGGGGTATCGATGAGGAACAATCGATAACAAAATCTTGTCGTAAGAATCGCGATCTAGATTATAGAAAAATAATACGGTACGGTCGGAATGAATGAGGGTCACGATTAAGAGAACGAAATACATTCGATTTAATTAAGAAATTGGAGGGTCTTGATAGAGTCGAGTAGTTTAGGATGAAGATATAACAATATCGAGTGAGAATGGTCATAGTAGATAGAAGGTTCTAGTATAACGCTTTCGTTCTTCTAAAATAGGTGAAGGCGAAAGCAATATAGAGTTCGAAGGAGGCGTTATCGAATACGAATACGTGATTCAAAGGCGTTCATATAGATTTCAAAAAAATCGTCAAGGCAGTCATGGATGGAATTTTTGAGGACAAGTTTAATTATGTTCCGTCCACGTAGAATAATAGACAAAGGAGAACCAAAGTGCACTCGGTTGATCAGACCATCATGCACCGGTTCTCATTAGACAATATGTTAGTGAGAGCGACCCAATTAACATATGTCTTGAACAAGCTCGTTAAGGAATAAGCTTGCAAAAACTAGGCTACATTAGCATCATTAGTCAAAATGGTAACTACATAGGCACAAGAGATTAAGAAAAAAAAAGGCAGAATGATTCTAAGTCATACAGTCGTCCTATAGTCTTCTTGTCCAAGTCCTTGGTTGGCTAGACGTGTTAGGTCCTCTAGATTCTAGGATCTAAATAAGCTTGCTAATATAGGTCACTAGGTCAAAGGGGTTGCTAGTTCACAAGGCTAGTTCATAGGGTATTCTACCCAACTTAAGGAATTACACTAATGGTGTTTTGGGACAACTAACTAGTAGGGCCAATCTCTAGCATGCACGAAGGAAAGATAAGAATAGTGGTGGAAGGAATCAAGCAAGATGCAGTCGATGAGTCGAACGATAGTTCGAATATGAATCGAGGAAAGAGGTCAAGTATGTGGACGAGATCCTAGACTTCTAATCCTATTCGCAGGCTTGCTTGGTACGGTAAAGTAACCAAACAATTTATCTTGACCTGCATGGGCCACCACAAAAATATGTAACGCCCTAGTCCCAATATATGGAAGCCTCGTATAAATACATAAGCTGTAAAATATAGTAGAACCATAACTAATCTCATCAACACAAATAAATAAATAAAAGATATCTTATAATCATCTATGAAATTGTCTTGATATAATATGTTGGGCGGAGACAAATCTACTACCAACAAAATAAGGAAAAGTACATAGAAAATGAAATGAGTGGCGAGCGAAGCGAAGACGATCCAAATACAATCATCCTCGAAAAAATAGCGATGAGCACGGCTAGAGCTAGAGCACCTGCGAAAGACAATAACACACACCTTGAGAGATAACCAGGTCCTTAGAGGGACGTAACAAGACACATAATATCATGCCATATAAACTGAATAAATATTGCTCAAATAAATAAGTAAATCGAATTATAACATGGTCCAATACGCACCTACTGAACGAGCATACCATCCCCCCAACCAAACAAGGACAGGAGATGGTAAACTAATTCACGGTAACGTATCTTTCCATGCTATGAATCCAATATGGTATCCGGACCCCAACAAGGTTCAATACCTTCTCATCGGAGTAGTAAGTCACACCTACAACCAAACAAGGACAAGATGTGATGAACTAGTCCGCGACAAGTTATTGTTCTAAGCCACGGTCAAATACTAGTACCCAAACCAAAAGTACTCGTACCTAAGGATAGGGTAGCCTACCGTTCTAAGTGAAATATAGTTAAGAACAATCCTTCCTGCACATGGGCCGTGGCTAAATAGGATCGGTATAGTCCCCCCTTGGGCACCAGAGGCCCCATCAGTAAGAGCATGACGTTCCGCAGAATCGTCAGTGACCGTCAGTATTCATGGGTCATCAACCCCGTATCTCCGGCGGAGAGTCCGGGTCACAAGGGAAGTGCATCGAAGCCCATACGCTAAGGAATTGTCCTCCCCGCCCAATGCCTACTGTGTTGTATCCACAACACAAAACCACTATAACCGCTAAGTCAAACTAGCATGCAATCTCTATTAGCGGTTATTCCTATCGCACGACTTGTACGTACTGGTGGCCAGCCAATTACGCACTTCCGTGTTCTACATGCGACACACAACTTTGTGTTACAACGTGTCAAGGCCAATGAATGCAACACACAAGGTGGTCCCTTAAATCTAGGTTTAATTTGTAAGAAAATAATACACAGCAGGAAATATAAATGAACAGTAAGTTCTAACAGGTTAAGCCATGTATCACAGTTTATTTTGCATAAAGAAAATAATACTAATGCATGAAATATGAGCTAAAATAATTAAACAACAAATGGCAAGGTGTCTTGCCTGGTAGGACGCTTGGTGTGCCGCGATGATCAAGGTGGCACGATCTGTAACTTTGGTGTAACAACTATGCAAGGTGACCTCTGATGTTGGCACGGTCTGTCCCATTGGATCCAGAAGGGTCAAATTGGTTAGGATGGACATAAGGTAGTCTCGAAATGGGCGAAGGAATAGGAACAGTAGGACTTGGATACGGACAGGAGAAAATCAAAGAAAATAAATATTTTTGAAACCATAAAATCATTTGAGGTTTAAACCCTTACTTTTGGTCAAACTATAATTTTTAGAAAATATTACTATAATACATTTTAGGTCAAAGATCTTATACAATAAAATAGGCTTGGAGATCTAATTTGAAGTACATACAGGGCCAAATCCCTAATACTATTTTTATGAAAAAAAATACCACTTTGATAAATATTATAGAAATATTTTATTGAATAATAACTATAGTAAAATTAACAAAACAATTTGCTGATAATATCAAAGTGTGAAAATAATTATTATGACAGTACATAATATACTAATGTTCCTGTAGATACTAATTACTAAAATAATATTAATAATAGATAATAATAATAATTTAACAAATACGTAAGAAAGAAAAATATAATGATAATAATAATAATAATAATGTACTTAATATACTGAAATCGGAAGATAATAATAATAACCTTAATAATAATTTTTATTAACAAAATAAATAATTAAAATAAAATAAAGAAAAAAAGAAGAAAGGAAAAAAAATGGGGGCTGTGGTCCTCCTCTTTCGAGGGGACCATTCTCCAAAGAACAAAAAAAATTTGAGAGTCATGGGGCTTTAATCAGAGGAAGAGAGAGGAGGAGCAGAGAGAGAGAGAGAGCCAGCGAGAGAGAGAAGCGGCGGAGAGGAGCTGGGAGAGGGGAGAGGCTTGAGTCGTCGGCGGCACTCGAGAGGGTTCTCGGAGGGGAAAGGAAAGATGGAGGGTGAAGCGGCGAGCTGCGCGGTGGCTCCAGAGGAGGCGCTGCAGCTTCTCGAGGCTGTAGTGGCGGACGGAGGCGCACCGACGGCGAATTCGCACCTCCGGCACGATGGTTAGGGCGCGGAAAGGGTTTCGGCAGTCGGAGAGGGTCGGCCGCTCAGGCGGAGACCGATCGACGTCGTACGTACGGGGCAGAGTTTGCAGTCGGGAGCGGCACGGAGGAGATGCGGAGGCTGGTCGAGCACGGCGAGAAGTCGTCGGCTGATTTGGGGCTCACGGCGAGATCTCACGCCGGGCGTAGGTCGACGGAGGGACGGTCGGCCGGCCTGATCCGAGCGCGGGGTACAACGGACGGCGGTGACGCAGGGATGGACTCGGTGCTGGGTGGTGCTGGTCGGGATTGCGGAATCCGGCCGGTGGTCGAGGCTTCGGCCACGGCGAGGTGAGGGTCTGTGTGTGTTTAATTCCTTTTTCTTTTTCTTTGTGGTTTCGATGATAGGTTTTGGGCGGCATCATCGGTGGTGGCAGAAAATTTCGGAGATGATGGTGGTGTTGGGGTCGCCGGTATTGGACGCCGGTGGCGGTGGTGGTTGTAGGGGGTTCTGGGTTTGGAAGGTGGTCTGGTGGTGGCGGCAGATTGTCGTGTTTGTAGGAAAGGTCGGGGTGGCTGACGTTTGGCTGTGGCGGTGGTGTTTCTAATGGTGATGGTGGTTACGGCTGGGTCGGGATCGGGTGGTCGGTACAAGGATGAGACACTGGAGGTGATAGGTTGGAGGCAGGGAGTAGTGGCGACTGGACTAGGGCTAGGGTTAGGATTAGGATTGGATGTTTGCCGTGTCGGTATTGTCGTCACGGAGAAGAGGATGAATGTATATGTAAAGAAATAACTTATTGGATAGACACCCGGGGTCGGACCCGAGGCCGTCACGGCTGACACGGAAGAGATGGACACCGACACGAGGCACGTACACTTTGTGGAAATTTGTGGAAGAATAATAAAAAGTTGGAGGAGTACCTGCCTATTTATAGGATGTGGGAATTCCCAATTTGGATAGGATTAAGAGGATTTAAAATCCAAGTAGATAAATCATCTATTTAATTAAAATCAATCTAATCAAATCCAATCCAAATCCAATTAAATCTAATTTAATTTCCTTAGTTAAAATCAAATCAAATCAATAAATCAATTTCTAGTTATAGATATTAACTTAATCTATTTAAATGTATCCATGGAATCAAATTAAAATTTAAATTGTCACAAATATTTCAAAAATATGTTTTCCAAAAATACCATAATAATTAATTTCAAAAATTACATTATTTAAAATAAACAATTAGATAATTACGAAAATATATGTTTGTACAATTAATATTTACATAGATATACTTTTCTAATTTACCATTTTATAGGAAAATTTTTATTATAACTATATATAAATGAATGGCTTTTTATAAAAGTCATAACTTGAAAATAATAGCTAGAAATAATTTTTGTCTACATTAAAATACTAAAAAAATAATATTTTTTCAAAAATATGTACGCTCGCACATATTCGCACTCGACGAGCAAAAATAATTTCGTGCACGACGTACAATACGACTGCGCGACGTACAATACAAAATTTTAAATCGATACCAAATTTAATAAAAATAAATAGTAGAAATTTAGGGGTTTTACAATGTATGACTTAACTCTTGCTAGTCCTCGCATTTTGTACGACTAGCTTTATGATCAGCTGAATATGTAATATTTGGGACACCTTTTATTGTATATTTGGTGGTCTAACATCTTGTAATTATATTACTTGCTTGAGATTGAGACAATAGGCTTGACCTTAAGAGACCGTTGGCTTGTAGTAAACCCTCATATCTAGACAGCCGTGACCGTATAGCGAGGTGGTTTCCATTTCAATAAACGTAGCTGGCTATGTTCGCTCCCGCTCTCCAGTATTCTGGTTCTGGGGCGTGACAAGTGTTTGCCATTGATTGTAAAAGAACAGAACAATTATCGGAGGACTGAACTTAGACTCACAATACAAACTCGCTCGTACAAAGAAAGCCTAGGGACGAAAACCTAGGTACAGCAGTCTAAGTACGATTGTTTATTTTTGATTCTGGGGGGTGATGATAGAGGTTCGGGAAAGCGACGGCCGCTCTGCCTTACTCCTTGGACGATCAGTACGCAGCCTTGGCTCGGAGAAGATCTGCTTGACGTTGATGAAGAAATGCTCTTCTTGCTCTCCTCGGGTTGCTCTCCTGGCTTCTCTCTCTCTCTGTGATTATCAAGAAAGGGGGGAGCTCTCTCTGTGTAGATCTCTCTCTTCTTATTTTTTTTTATTCTTTTGTTGCTGACCTTTTGCAAAGAAAATGATGCTGGCTATTTATAAGAGTAGGGTGTGATCATTAGGGTTTGCTAATGATTATCTGTTTTGAATGTCGACGCTCCTTCATTCTATCTGAATCCTTGATCCTGGTTATAGTGAATCTCGGCCATTAATGCGGATAGCATCAAATCTTATGAGCAGTTAATATTGACTGCTTTAAATCCTCGTGATTGATTATACCAATGCCCGATTGCTCGCCACGTGTCCCATTGGCTTGATGATAAATGATATGCCTTGATCTCAGTAATTATGATAATAATGTCAAATATATCTGTTGAGATTCGATTAAATCCTTGATTGATCCGATGCCACGTGTTTGACTGTGGGTCCTGTCAGAGCCGCATAGGGTGGGTAATACTTGAACCGCAGAAAGGTACTCTTCGTGGGCCGCATAGGACAATGCTTCATCTAGCCGCAGGGATCGAATTCTCAATGAGCCGCATATGCAGAGTCTTTGCGAGCCGCATGAGCTAGCATTGTATTGAGTCACAGGGATTGAGTCTCTCGGTGGGCCACATATGGCTGATTTCTGCTGGCCATATAGGGTGACTTCTTCGTGAGCCGCATGGAGCTGTTTTCCATTTAAGCCGCATGAGAGTTGCCACGTGGCAACCTAGGATCTCTGACGGATCGGGTCAGAGATCTTCTTCTTTTTACAAAAATTCTGTCATTATGGCAGAGCCATTATGATACTTTATGTCAGAGCCGTCACAGTCGTCAAGTCATGCCAGAACATTAAATGAGGCCACTGCTCAAATGGCCAGCTGTAGGGGGGGAATCCCAAGGGGACACGTGGCATCGATTGAGCCGCATATTCCTGTTGTACCGCATGCACTCGCGAGCCGCATGAGACTGAGAGTCTTCTTTTGAACCGTATAAGACAGCTCCCATATGAGCCGCATGGGCTTCATATCCGGAGCCGCATGGACCATTATTCTGATATTTTCCATGCTTCTACAGGACCCCCTTCAAAGTTTTCAATTTACAAAATTGAAATACTTTGAATAAGTAGCATGGCCCCGTTCATGCCGCATAAGTGTCCCAGCCGCATAGATTCAGCTGTCCGCATAGGCTCTTTGCCACGTGTCCTGACCACGTGTGCAAATCTTCATTAAATGCCCTTGATTCGTTTTGATTTCACGCCGTCTTTTGGGGGAGGATCCCAAGAGTCGGTTTTACCTTGACCGAAGCGTTTTACCTTTATCTTCTCAGGCGGCATGTAATCCGAGGCGTCTGTTTGTTTTTATGGGTCTCTTTCGCCTATAAATAGGAGTCTTCTTGTCTCTTGGGGTTTTTTTACCTTCTCTTTTTGCTTGAATTCCCTGTTGCCATCTTTGCTCTTCGTCTCCTTCCTTCAACGACCGATAATGGCTCCCAAGAAGGCTGATGCGTCGAAGGCCGCGAAGGGTAAGGCGGTTGCTTCTACATCGACGGCAGCGACGAACGTGGTCACTCCTCCGCCGGCTGCTGTGTGTCCTATTCATCCTGACGTTCACCCGCCTATCGCTGGTAAGGGTCGTCTGAAAATCCTAACTGTTGCCATGGCTCTGCTGCATACTTTATGCACAAGCCGCATGTACGGGGCTTTATCGATGTGACTGCATGAGCCCTTTGCCCCATGGAGTCGCATGAACTTGTTATACTCGATCTGAGTCGCATATGTGTTTTTGATTTGGGCCATATAAGCGTTGCTCACTTTTTGAACTGTATAAACTCGTCTGCTCATATTAGCTCGCATGAATCTGGCTCCGTAGGCGTGCTTAACTTGAACCGCATGGGTCTATAAGCTCGTCTTGAGTTATATGGACTCGGCTAACTCGGAGCCGCATGAGGCTATGATGCACTGAACCGCATATACGTATCTAATGCTGAGCCGCATGAGGCTGTAACATGCCGAGCCGCATAGACTCAGATGATCTTTCCAATGCTTCTGTTTTTTTGACTATCTTCTAACCTCGTTTCTTTCATATTTCTCCAGTGAATCTGCCCGTAAATCCTGCTGGGGAGCTTATAGTAGGTTCGAATCAATTCGTCCTGGACGTGCGTCTTGATGACTTAATTAGGCATGTGTCGAATCAATTCCCTACTGATGAGCCTTTGGAGAGGTTGAAGGCCATTGAGAATCAGACCCTCCATTACCTCCGTTCTATGATGAATACTGGGAAGCTGGATGGGAAATACCTGAAGCCTTTGTTCCTTTTTGGTGATGCTTTAACCATCAAGAATCCCCGAGTCTTAGAGATTTCCGAGAACTGGGATTTTTCTTTGGATGGGGTGACAATCCATATTCCTCTCATGGAACGTCATTATCCTTTGTCATGGTTCAATATGGTATTACTGGACCGGAAGATGGTGTGTAACTTAACTCCCACTTAATCAGGGATGTTGATGGGCAACATCCATTATAATCCGAATATGAGGTCAGCGTATGCGGGTAAGGATTCCGTCCTCCGGTATATGATGGGTCTGGCCCCGGGCTCTTTCATGAATGTATACGGTCCCAATTTCACACTTACTCAAGCTGATACTTTCTTGAATCGGCTTGTTCGCAAGAAGCCTTATCCTGTTGGTAGGCTGGCACTGCCGAACTGGATAAACCCCACCTCTACGTGGGCCCAGTTGACTACTTGGGTTTTGCAGACCTATAGAGCATTCTTGCGGGAGATGGGGCTTTACCATGCCATTCGGGGCACTTGTCACGGGCTTCCCATTAATAAACCACTGTTCGTAGCGCTCTTGGAGATGTATAGCCAGCGAACGGGGACATTCTTTGCACCAGTAGGGGAGCTGGGGCTTGCTCTTCACGAGATGTATACTGTCTCTAAACTTCCATGGGGGAATAAGCCTTTCGAGGTATATACCCCGTCGAATGAGGAGTTCGAGGCCTTGGACAGGCAACTCCCGGGTTCTGTTGCGGTGTATCGGGAGTTGTTGTGCCACCATAGTGCTTGTCATCAAATAGCTATAAAAACGTCGGATAGCTCTGAAGGGACCGCTCCCCATACCACATCCTGGATTAATTATCTTTTTAGGGTTGATCCTTCTGGTCAAGTTACTCCCCGAGCCCCTCGAACGCATGCAGAGGTAAGGGATCTGATGTCCAATGTCAAAAGGTCGCGATCCAAGAGCGATATATTCGGGAGTCAAGCTGACTCTCTTAGTTATTTTTACTACGGGACCATACAGCTGTCAGAGAAGGCGCTTCTGGCTAGATTTTTGATGATATGGCTACGGAACTGCGTAGTCTCGGGCGGAGCGGGCTCTATCGAGAGGATTGGTCGTCATTTCATCCTCCCTGCCGTTAAACTAGTATTCGGAGTTAGGCTGGCCCTCCTTCCTGCTATGGTATGCAGCATACACCATGGTCAGCGGACATTCTCGTCCAAGGTTATTGCTCGCAAGAAGACTTTGGATTTTGAGCACGTAGAACTGCCCTTTCACTACCTGATGGGGTGGTTGGCGATGTACTATAAGTATTTGCTGGGACCTGGGATAGCGGAAGATGCTACGGCCGAAGATGCTTTCCTCTTCAAATGCCATCACCGGTCTCGGGAATACAACACTATGCCAGCTTGTCGGAGGGCGTTGGCAAGAGTGGATGGGTGTGACCTCTTTGTGTCTGTTCCTCCTTTTTCTGATGAGGAAGTGAGAAAGGTACACCTTGATGGTACTGGACCTTCTCATTTTCTGTCTTCGGATATGCTTGCTTGGTTGCACAATATCCGCCCCGCGCATCTGGTTTATCGCAACCGGGATAATGTGTACTTGGAGCCTTACCTACCTAGTAGGTTTTCCCGTCAATTTAGTTATAGCCAGTTGTTCCTTGATTGTCCCAACCCTTGTTTGGGTTTTGAAGGTAGCGTTCTTGACGGCGTCCGAGCGTGGAATTATTATGATGCTTACCATACTCGGGCCAGCTTCTCGGTTCCCGATGCCAAGGCACCGAGGGAAATTTTGTACGTGGCCGCTTTGTATCACGTTATGGCGAACAAGCCTCCTGTTAACTTCGATCCGAGTACCAGCTTCATCGTAGGTACTGGTTTAGAGGAGAAGCCTAAGGGGGCTAAGGCTAGAAAGCAACTGGCGCTCCAGATTCCTCTCCCTGAATCAGAACCTTCCAATTCGGCTGAGGAGGAGGATGATAGCGAAGACTTCCTTTCTGGTGGGGATGAAGAAGTGGCGGATCAACCGCTTCCCCCACTTGATGAACCGGCGGAAGATCCGCCGCTTACTACACAAGAGGGAGCAGTGAGAGAAGAACAACCTTCAGCTGTATCTGGTCCCTCGCGTAAACTGGTCAGATACGAGTCTTCTGACAGTAGAGCGACCTTTTCCGTGAAGAGAGCTGTTGTTAGGTCTCGTGGAACACCTATCACCGAGAAGGGTGAAGGTACAGACGATGTTCCGGAGGTAAGTCCAAGTCGGAGTTATATCTTTGTTGTAGTTTTCTTTCCTCTCGGGGATATGACTTGATCATTTTTCTTTGTAGGCGTCTGACGAACCAGGCTCTCCTGAACCATCTGCTGCCCCAGTAGTTGATCCGGCCCTTGCCGCTTTGATTAGCGATATGTGTGCCGTGGTCCTCTCTGCGGGGGCTCTCTCAGCGGCGGCTGAGGACTCCCAAGCTGCTGAGGCCCAAGCCCGAGGTGACGAAAGTTTACTTGGGCCCGTCTCCAAGATTCCTGCACTCCGGCAAGATGACACCATTCTCGGTGCATCCCCTCCCGAGGATGAAAGGGCGGATGAGTCTATCATTCCTGACTTGGAGGTTGTTGGTGAAGAGGTTGTGATGGCTGCAGGCGAACCTCAGCCTCCACATTCCTCCACTGGTAAGCTGAGCCATATATTGACCACCGAGGGGGCTTATTTGCTCTATCAACATATCCTTCGGGTCAAGTCGATTCATGGTTGCCTTGGCCCTGCAGGTCCTGACTCTTTACCTCCCGCCGCGGATATTCTCGGGGAAGGCCCGGTCTACCGTGATCAGGGCGAAAGGAGCGTTTCCTCTCCTTCGTCATCGCATGTTTAGGGACATCCTGCCAGCTCTGGGCAGATGGGGATGGAGTTGGTGCTGGCCCTGGCCTCGTCTTCGACTGCTTATACGGCTGCGGAGATCGACTTCTCGACCTTGCCGAGCATCCAAATTCTGCGGGCCGCTGAAGAGGAATTGGCCGATGTCCAAGCGTCCTTCCGTGAGGAGTTGGTTTCTCTTGTGGCAGGAGCGGCAGCGTCGTGTCTTCTTCCGTGCTACCAGCCACACTTCCGTTGACACCGGCTTCCTCGGAGGCTCTGAACGAGGTGACGCAGGATGTGGTTGACAGCTTCTATCGCCACTTAGGGAGGGGTGTAAATGCTGCCGTGGAACGGGGGGTCCCTTTTTCTCTGTCTCTGCGGGGAGCTCGGGGCCAAATCGACACTCTGAAGGGTCTTCCTGGCGGGGTGGGGTTAGCCGCGCTCCTGGAGCCTAAGTTGACAGAGGCTGACCAGCTTGTGACCCAACTGCTGGCAGTACGGCAGGCTGGCTTGCCCGCTGCGATTGAACGGGAGCGGGGCTTCCTGGTTGCTGCTCGGGACAGGATCAAGCTCGCTCGAGAAACTGTCAGACCGGCTGTGTAGGGGGATCTTGACAAGTTTTCCGTCTCATATGACCGACTGGGTCGTCGGAGTCAGGCTTGTAGGGCCCGGAAAGAATCTGCCTCTCGTGGAGTAGCCGACACGAAGGAGCGGATTCTCGCACTCCAGAAGGAGTTGGCCTTCTTAGAGTCAGAGCGGGAGGCTGCTCATACAGAACAGGAGTTGATTGCTCGGGAGGCCGAGAGGATTTCCCGATCCTCTGTCAACCTGGAGCGGGCCTTCAAGAAGTTTGAGGACAACTGGCGAGCCCATGCTCATCTGGAGGATGTGGCGGTGTTGAACCAGGAGGCGGAGCGCCGAGCCAAACAGAGGCTTGAGCGGTCGGTTGCCTTGATAAAGGACCGTCTCACGGCGTTATATGCTCCAGAGCAGTGATCCGCTTTCTGTCTTCTTCTTCTTCTCCCTTTTTTTTCTTCTTTTAATTCTTATAAGGGGTGTGATCCCCGCTGATGTAGCCCTTTGATTTTTGAATAAATGAGCATGTTTCAACTCATCTTTTCTTTCTTGTACTTGTGATGCTTATGGAATTGGGCTTGCTGGAGGATTATTTGTGGACCTGTTACCCTAGGCGTACCTTGGCTTTAGGTACGGATAACAAGTTTGGATGTTTGGAGTAGTCATGGCAAAGTGGTCATGGGTGTTCTAGGTATTGGGGGAAGGAATGCCGTAGAGCAGCTGGGCTCCCGGGGTATGGTAAGATGGTGGATTTATGCTAAGAAGCTTAGCAAAGGAATATTTGTGGACCTATTATCCTTGGCGTACCCTGGTTCAGGATACGGATAATGGGATGAAAGGGAACCAATCACATTTGCTCAGAGGTTATGATGACATGGCAAATGTGAAGGTTTTATCGTGAAATCTTCCTGCTCAGCGATAATGAGAACATGGCAGGAAAGACTTTATGGAAGCTATTTGTGGTCAACAGAGGACATTTGTGGTCAACAGAGGACATTTGTGGACCTATTATCCTTGTCGTACCCCGATTGTGGGTACAGATAATAGGTTAAAAGAGGACCGACATACTTGCTCAGAGGTGATGTGGACATGGCAAATATGACGATTTCTTCGACGGAGCCTTCCCACTCAGAGGTAATGAGGACATGGCAGGAGTGGGCTCAATGAAGATTGGGTACATAGAACGACTCAGAGGTAGGAGAACGTGGAAGTTCTATGCGAGAGGGCGGTTTGTTTTTGGTGGAAGTGAAGACGACTCAGAGGTAATGAGGACGTGGTCGTTTTGGAAATTGGTGGATCGACTACCCTTTTTGTGCACTGGGAGTACGGGTAGTGGATCATAAGGGAGGATCTCTTCCAGGAAGAAAGTTCAGAGGTATAATCATACGTGACTTACTATCTGAAAGAGTGACCGGAATGTAAGTTCAGAGGCACCAGCCGGTACATAACTTGGTAATTTGGAATATTGAGGGAGTGAGAGTTCAGCGGCACCAGCGGGTGCATGGCTCGATAATCTGAAATGTGGTGGGTTCAGTGGTACTAGAGGGTACATGACTCGATGATTTGAAATAGGGTGGATGAGAGTTCAGTGGTACTAAAGGGGTACATGACTCGATGATTTGGAGAATGATGTTTAAACATAGTATTTCTTCAGAAACTTGCCATTGACGGGCAACATAAGCAAGTCTCCGTTCTGCTTAGCGAGGCGGTAAGCACCATTGGAGAACACGGCCTCGATGATAAATGGACCTTCCCATTTTGGCTGGAACTTGCCGGTGGTCTTGTGAGTCATGACCATTGGCCTCCGGACTGCCAGAACAAGATCGCCCACTTGGAATGTTCTGATTTTAACTTTCTTGTTGAAGGCTCCTGAGATGCGTGCTTGGTATAGCTCGATCCTTGGTTGAGATAGGAGGCGCTTTTTATCTAAGGCCTCCAACTCTTGTAGTCATCGTCGGTAGTTATCATCCGTTGTCAATTGATAAGTGAGGGCGACGCAGAGTAAGGGGATCTGAGTCTCCAATGGGAGGACTGCCTCGCTCCCGTACACCAGAGAGAATAGTGTATTCCCGGTGGCTGTTCAAACCGTGGTACGATAAGCCCATAAGCATTCGCCGAGCTTCTCGTTCCAGTCGCGTTTATTGGAGGAGACGAACTCCTTGAGGAGTTTGATGATTGTTTTGTTGAATGCCTCTGCCAACCCGTTTGCTGCCGGGTTGTACGGTATCGAAGCGACATTCTGAATGCGGTGCTTATCGCAGAATCGGTAGAATGCATGGCTTATAAACTGCGGACCATTATCATGGATGATTCTTCGTGGTAGTCCAAAGCGGTAGATGACGTGATGCTTAAGGAAGCTGATTACGTTTAAAGTTTTAACTTCTGCGAGTGGGACAGCTTTCGCCCATTTGGAGAAGTAATCAGTGATCGCAAGTATGAAGCGATGTCCTCGGGAGGAAGGTGCGGTGATTGGACCAATGATATCCATTCCTCATGCTTCGAATGGCCAGGATGCCACCGTTGGATGCAGAAACTCGGATGGTTGGTGAATGAAATCCGCATAGACTTGCCAGGCCTTGTATTTTCTGGCATAATCTATCGTATCTGCCACCATCGTGGGCCAGTAATAGCCCATCCGGCGAAGGCAGTCCTGTAGCTTGGGGCCGGGCTGATGGGCCCCACAGACACCGTCGTGAGCTTCTCGTACAGCTTCTTTAGCTTCTGCGTTCGACAAGCACCGGAGCAATAATCCGTCGATGGAGCGGCGATACAACATTTTTGTCTCTGTATCGTAGAAGAATCTGAGAGAATGCCGTCTGATAGAGGTGGCTTCCTTTGGATTCTCTGGGAGGATGTCGTATACGACAAAGTCAATGAACGGCTGTCTCCAGTCTGGTGTGTCGTCGATCGTCTGGGCGGAATAGCTGGCCACGAATTGAACATTATTCTTAGGACAGACCAGTTCGTGGCCTATCACATCGATCAAATGATGAGCTTGGTTCGGCACTGCTAAGGAAGCGGCAAGACCTGCTAGGGCATCGGCTTTGATATTTTGGAGTCTGGGGACGTGCTCGATGAAGAATCCTTCAAACGATGAGATAATGTTGATCGCAATTTGATGGTAGGGGATCATGTCTTCATGGCGGACCTCGTATGAGCCCCTGATCTGATTGACGATTAGTTGGGAGTCGCCGTATGCTTCAAGGTATTCTACCCCCAGCTCTTTTGTAAGTTGGAGGCCAATGACCAGAGCGTTATACTCGGCCACATTGTTGGAGCAGGGTTCCGTGAGGGAGTAGGCACGATTGATCACCAGCCCAGTAGGAGAAATTAATACCACTCCGACCCCGATGACGATGTTTACCTTGGGTCCGGTCCTTGAAGCGCCATCGAAGAACATTCGCCATATGTTATCGTGGGTGGCTGTATTCGAATCGACGACCTCGTCTGGGATCTTCTCATAGATTCTGGATGACTCCGATCCTGGGTGGGCTGCCAAAAAGTCTGCTAGGGCTTGACCCTTAACAGCCTTTTGCGGGACGAAGATCATATGATAGGGGGACAGCAATATTGCCCATGTAGCGAGGCGAGAGCTGAGGGCCCCCGGTTTAGTCATGAGGACTCTGAGAGGGTTGACTCGCGAGATCACATGTATGGTTTATCCTGTGACATAGTGCCGCGTCTTTTGAATAGCGAATACCAGGGCGAGACACTCCTTCTCCACGGCGGTGTATCGATGCTCTGGCCCAATCATCATTCGGCTGAGGTAATATATGGCCTGCTCGTGGCCTGCGTCGTTATTTTGTGCTAGCAGGGCACCAAGGGAGTGTTCCATTGCTCGTACGTAGAGCAGGAATGGTTTTCCAGGGACCGAGGCCACCAGGACTGGAGGATTCGACAAATATTCTTTGATGTCGTCGAAAGCACGCTGGCATTCCTCGTCCCATACGAATGAGACTCCTTTCTTCATGAGGTGTGTGAACGGTCGGCATCGCCCGGAGAGGTTGGAAATGAACCTCCTGATATAAGCTAGCCTCCCTTGGAGGCCTCTGAGTTCGCGGAGATTTTTCGGGGGACCCATTTCCATGATTGTCTTTGTTTTCTCGGGGTCTACATGGATGCCTCGTGCAGTGATGATGAAGCCTAAGAACTTCCTGCTGGATACGCCCAAGAACGATTTCGTAGGGTTCATCTTCAGGTTGTGGGCTCGTATCAGGTCGAATATCGTTCTCAGGTCTTGCAGATGATCTTCCTTACGGCGACTCTTGACGGCGATGTCGTCGACATAGCATTCCACTGTTTTGCGTAAATGTTCTCTGAAAATGATACTCATGGCCCGCTGATATGTGGCGCCAACGTTCTTTAGACCGAATGGCATGACTGTGTAGCAGTATGTGCCAATAGGTGTTCGGAATGATGTGTGTTTTTCGTCGTCGGAAAACATCTTGATTTGGTTGTACCCCGAGAATCCATCCATGAATGACATACGTTCGAAGCCGCATGTGTTGTCGATCATGATGTCTGTGATAGGGAGGGGAAATTCGTCCTTCGGACATGCCTCATTCAGATTACGGAAGTCGATGCATATTCGGATCTTTCCATTCTTCTTAAGGACCGGAACTATGTTGGCAACCCAGTCAGGATGTTGCTCTTCACGATTGAAGCCGCTGGCTATTAGCTTATTGACTTCGGCTTCGATCGCGTCCATGACGCCTGGGCGGAAGCGTCGTTATTGCTGCTTGACTGGCTTTGCATCTGGCCGTATGTTGAGTTTGTGAAGAGCGATATCGGGGTCTAATCCTGACATGTCTTCGTAACTCCACGCGAACATGTCGATATATTCTCTGACAAGTTTCAGCAGCGATTCTCGTTCTTCGTCTGTTAGGCTCTTACTGATGAATATTGGCTTTGGAGAGGACTCGCCGCCGAGGTCGACCTGCATGACTTCATCTTCTGTAGGAGGTTCTCTAAGTTCGAATCGCCTTTCCCATTGCGCGTCCAGCTGTTGGGCCCACGGCTCAAGCTCGAGGATCTCAGGGATGTCCTCGTCTTCTTCGTAAGCGTCGACGAATGTCATGTTGACTGACAGGACCTGTCTGAATATGTCGCCGATGCTGGTATCCGAGTCGGAGGTTGGTGACCCGGTTGAATGTGACTGCCAATCGCATTCTTCATCTGAACTCTCAGGAGTTGTCGTGGGGGTTACATACCCAAGTCCATATCAAGTTTTGCTATAGTAGTCCCGTGGCTTACCGGACGGTACTGGGGGCTTCAAAGGTAGTCGCCGTCCGGTGCCGTAATTCAAACCTGACGTGGTCTCCAGATCATAGCCTTGTTTTTGTATGAGGTATTTGGACTGGGGGCTATAAAGATACAGAGGCAGTCTCCCGGCATCTGACCCAAGATCGACTTCTTTTATGGTGAAGGGGTACGGATCGTCTTTTCGGCCGAAGATAATCGGGTGGTCCCCTCCCTCGACTATTCGGTAAACGTCTTCTGCCGGAGTAAGCTGGATCGTGGTATATACATTTGTCACTTGTGTGTGTAGGTGGGTGCCTATACCGTGGTCCATAGCATACATTGTACATAGCTTATTGAGCTCGATGTAGTTCAAAGATAGCCCTTTATTGATAAAATAAGGTATCTTCTCGAGAGGGATTACATCATCTGCGGAAGGGGTATCGGAGTGAGCAGCCACATACTTGGCTAATTCTGGTTCTTCTTCGGCTACCCCCTGTATAAATGAAGACTGAGAGGACGACCTAGTCAGCTTGATCTTCAGACGCTCAACTGGCGGAGCAGATCGTGGAGTTGTTGGTAGACTAGCAACACCCAGTTTGGCACTTGATGCGGGGCGAGGGGTGGCTGGTTCGCTAGAAGTGTTAGACCTCGCATCGGGGTGACGACCCTTCTTGGAAAGGCGTATTGTGAGCGACCTGTCGGAGGGATTGAGCTTCTCCGTTTGGAGCTGACCGACTCTCGGTAGTCTGATGGTAAGTGGCCCTGTTATGGGTCTCGGTGCTTGGCCGGACCTTGGCAGCCGGATTCTCATCTGTTCTTCTTGTGCGGAGAGACTGATTGCGTCCTTACGTAGAGTGGCCGTAAGGGGTACGGAATTGCCTGGTTTACGAGCCTGAAGGTGGATCGTCAGAGGTTCTTCTGATCCTATAGCCGTCTTGGTGTGAGCTTGCACATCTTCTTCGACCAGGTGCTTCTTTGATTTTTCGTACAGACAGGAGTCTGAGTAATAAGATTCGACCCCCTTGAAGGGATCGATATCAGCAAACTCTGTCCTCATGAAGCCGTACTTATCGACATATTTGAAGCACTGGTGTAGCATGGAAGGCACGATCATGTAATTATGTATCCAAGGCCGCCCCAGAAGGATATTGTAGGAAGTGTCGGCATCTATGACATAACAGGTGACTTCTGATTGGAGATCGCCAATCTGACACCTCAAACGAATCTTTCCTATTGGGCAGCTCCTGCCCGAATTGAAACCGCTAATGGCGGTGCTTGTAGGTGTCAGGCGATGCATCGGAATACGAAGATGATGTAGCAGACCCTTCGGAATGATGCTTATAGAGGACCCAGGATCAATGTGGATTCGGTCCACCTTTACGTCGCTGATGTATCCAGTGTAGTATAGCGGGCGATCATGCAGGTTAGTTTTGATGAGCATATCTTACGGAGAGAAGACGATATTGGGCATTGCTCCCGTACACGCACTATCTTGGAGCTCTGCAGGTTGGTTATCTCTCGTGAGGTTGACCTGAGCCAAGTATGCGTCGGCATTTTGGAGCGCCTCGCTCAAAGCCGTGCGGACATCCTTTGAGAGCCTGAAGAGTTCATATAAAGACAATTTGGCCGGTGTATTAGCTAATTGTGCTAAGATGTCGAAGTTGTAGGGCCTCTCCAGCCCCTGAGGTGTCTCCTTTCGGAGGGACTTGTCGAAGCGAGTCTCCTTCGGCCTAGGCTTGTCGGTCGTCGAAGGCTGAGCCGGTCCCGGAGCATCATTGGTAGTGGGCGGATGATCATTAGTCGCGTTTTCGGTCACCGGTTGGGCTTGTGCTCCAGATCGAGTAGTGACGGCCGAGACTTCCTCTTCCTCCTCCGAGGCAGTGCGACCGGATCTGACTTTTCGACTTCTCTTTTTATAAGGTAGAGTAGGCTGAGTCACCTCATGGACTAGGTCCGGGTGGACCCACATGATCTTTCCTCGTGATGTGGTGAGGGGTACTAGACCGGGAGTTTGATCACGGGCAGGCGGAAGATTAGCAATTTCCATCGTTGCCAGAGGGATGGGTATGACACCGTCTTGAGCCTCTGTTGGAGGGAAGCTGCCGAATTGGACGGACACCATGTTGGCTGCTACGGTTACCTCCTCGAAATCGATAGCCAGAGCGTTCGAATCGATGAGGTTTTGGATATACCGTTTCAGTTGGTAGCAGTCGTGTGTAGCATGGTGGACATAGCGGTGGTAATGGCAGAACTTCGGGTTCTCCAAATCAGCCGGCCGAGGTTCTCGTCTGGGCAGAGGAAGCTGAATTCTATCTCCTTGTATAAGCATGTCCAAGATAGGCTTGACGTGGCCGTCTTCGAAGGAATAAGTGATTTGAGGCCATTGTTTGTCTGCCGGCTGTGGCTCGAGCTTCTGGGCTGTATCGGTCACCATAGCCTGCTTGCCTCTGTTGTCCCGGCTGTTGGAGGGGCTACCCCCATTGTCGTTGCTGGTGTTGGGATGCTTGCCCTTGTTCTCTCCCTCCGAGATATGCAACCCCAGTTGGCGAGCCTTCTTCAATCGTTCTTCAGCACTTGTAGCACTGATGATAAAAGCCTTCCAGTCCTTGAACTGACTTTCGCCCATCCAGAGACTAATTGTTGGGAGTAGTCTCTTTTGGCAAATTTCAATCAAAGTAGAGTCCGGGTTGCCAGATGGTAACTTCATTACGGTTTGACGAAACCGCTCAATGTAATTCCTCGTCAGCTCTTTCTCTCCTTGAACGACGTCCATGAGGGTAGACATCGTGACGTCCTGCCCTACCTCATAGAACCTCTCCAAGAATAAGCGTTTGAAGCCAGCGAAGGAGTGGATGCAATTGTCTGGCAGGTTGCGGTACCAATCGAAGGCGACTCCTTCCAATGCCCCAATGAATAACCGCGTGAGGATAGCGTCATCATGGGGCAGATGGTCGGTAGTGACCTCAAAGTAAGTGATGTACCGACTTGCTGAAGTCTTGCCATCATATGGGATGATATTGAACGGCTTATATCTTGGTGGAAAGGGAACATCCCTCCATTCGGCAGGATATGGTTGCCGTATTCTGAGGCCTTGAGAGTTTTCTCGGGCGTGGAACATTGCTCGGAGCTCCTGAACCTCTCTCCTTACTTCTCGGGCCTCATCTGTCGCGGTAGGGGCCGTTATCTCGGGAGTATTATTGCCCGGGTTTGGTGCCGCTGAATTTGAATCTATGTTGATTGCGGGACCCGTGCTTGTCTGACCAGGTGTGGCTTCCTGTAGAGTAGGAAGAGCCGCTTTAATCTCGTCCACAGACTTGACCAAAGCATGCAGTATTGCCTCCAAAGTGTCGATGCGTTGGCGATCACTGGAACCACCTTGATTGTTGTCCGTCATGAATACCGTCCTTACGTGAGGAGTGACGGAAGGGACGGTGGAGGATGTGCTCTCTGAGTCATACCCGTGCACAGAGAAATCATCGGGATACGTGGGAATGTTCTCTTCGGATTCGGATTCGGAAGGAACAGTACCCCCAATTTCGGAGCTTGCTTCATCTCGAGAATCATGGATGTCCTCGGGGACATCAGCATCTGTTGTACCCGATGGAAGGGTTGTCTCTCGGGGCTCGTCTCCTTGAAACATTGGATTATTGTGGACGTTCGGAGGAGTACTACCCCCAGCTCCTACGACCCCCAGGGTCGGGGACGATGAATCTCCTGTTGCAGCAGATTATGTCTTCGAACGGGTGTGTTGGTATACTCCGGTGGAGGGCAACCGTTTAGCCGACAATTTCTTAGCTGTAGTGGTTGATATCTTTGGACTGGAGATGCTTGTCTTCTTCCCTCTCCCCTCAGCGGGGACTTTTTGTGCGAAATTGCACGAGGCAACAGGAGGTACCTCGTCTTCAGAGCTCGGATGCTGTAATCTTTGGAAGACGGATGGCCGGTCTTCCGTCACTGCCGTGTTGTTGCAACAGTAGTTGACGATAATCTGGGTACAGTGACGTCCATGCGAGGACTCTTTGCACGCTGAGGCTCCTTCTCTTTCCTTGTGTTTGTGGAGGATAGCTTCACGCAGGTCAGAGGAACCACTCTGTCCGTTTGTCGCCGGGGATTGGACTTGAGCGGTTCTGTACAACTTCCCATCAGAGGCCCGCGTGATAATCAGCGGGATGCCCTGATAGTCAGAGGTTGGGGCAGCTGTCTGGGCTTGATGAGCCCGTGCTGCCCTAGACTTCTTCTTTTTAGCACTTGTGGGTGCATAATAGGAAGAGTCTAAGTTGAACATCACAGAGTATGGCTTATCATCCAGAGCGTCATCAGGGTTCGGACCGTACGAGAGACGGTCAAAAACTGATCGAGAGGAGCAAGGAGCGGGTGCTATACGGCTGGGAGCGGAAACCGTGCAGGCTGTCTGCATGCGGTTGTCTCCTGTCGTCGGACGAGTTCTTATGCGGCTAGGAGTCACGACCGTGCAGGCTGGCCGCATGCGGTTCGCATCTGTGGCCGCATGGGTTTTTTACAAACGATTGACTTTACTAGCCGCATGAGTCTCATCCATGCGGTTGGGAACTGTAGTCGCATAAGTTATACGGCTGACAGAAGTAGCCGCATGAATTTTCTTCATGCGGTTGGCGGACGTAGCCGCATGGGCTTTCTCCTTGCGGCTAATACTCTTCTGCGGTTCGGACCGCGTAGAGTCCCTCTTTGTCCCTGCAAGTCTAGCATCATAATGTTTTCTTCTGCCGGACTTGGGGACAGCAGAGTTGTCTATGATCTGAAGTGGGACCGCAGGAGAATCCTTCTCGCCGTCTTGAGCAACAGAGGGCATCCCATCGAGGGCTTGAGGAGGAGCAAATGACTTCGGTCTCCACTCTTTACGAGCCTTCGTGGTGTGGGTACGCTTCTGGGCCGGGCCAGCGCTGCCTTCAGAGAGCATCTCTTCGAACGCCTGTTGGTCGAAGCGGACGATCATCTTCTGTTGTGTGGAGCCAAGTTTGGCTGCATCTTATTGCATCACCAACTCCTCAGCCGTGGAGAAGTTAGTCCCCAGCAGAGTCGCCATCGTGTTTGTCATTGATTGTAAAAGAACAGAACAATTATCGGAGGACTGAACTTAGACTCACAATACAAACTCGCTCGTACAAAGAAAGTCTAGGGACGAAAACCTAGGTACAGCAGTCTAAGTACGATTGTTTATTTTTGATTCTGGGGGGTGACGATAGAGGCTCGGAAAAGCGACGGCCGCTCTGCCTTACTCCTTGGACGATCAGTACGCAGCCTTAGCTCGGAGAAGATCTGCTTGACGTTGATGAAGAAATGCTCTTCTTGCTCTCCTCGGGTTGCTCTCTTGGCTTCTTTCTCTCTGTGATTATCAAGAAAGGGGGGAGCTCTCTCTGTGTAGATCTCTCTCTTCTTATTTTTTTTATTCTTTGTTGCCGACCTTTTGCAAAGAAAATGATGCTGGCTATTTATAAGAGTGGGGTGTGATCATTAGGGTTTGCTAATGATTCACTACAACAAAAAACCCTTTTAATGACGCTCGACAAGGAGTTTTAATGACGGTTGATACATAAGCGTTATTAAGTTGAAAAATACCTTTTTTCTATGACGGTTTGGGCTAATTCTGGACTTTTTATAACGTTTATAAAATAAAGCGTTATTAATAGTTTAGAGCGGTGGCAAACTTGTAATTCTTTCATTGTATAAAAGCTAAGTAGGAGAGAGAGAATTTATTTCTCATCCATTTTCTAACCGAGCAGCTCCTCCCCAAACCTCTTCTCCCCCAATTTTTCACTTTTCATTTTCCCTCCTTTTCGGTTCGACTCCAATTTTTCCTCTCCTAAACTCCAGATCTACGCAAAGGTGGACGCGACGATGGTGGTGGTGAAGAGGCTGAAGAAGGTCGGGGTCGGGAGGAGGGAGTTCGAGCAGCAGATGGAGGCGGTGGGGAGGGTGCGGCACGAGCATTAGGAGGCGGTGGTATGATCCTCAACTTCAACTCCATTCTAGTTCGATTTTCGACTATTTTCTCACTTTTATCATCTGGGCAGCGCTTGATTCAGTAGATTTGAGTGTTTTATTTTGGGAAAGATTTGATTTTTTCCCCCCTTAGGGTTAGGGTTAGGGTTTGTGTTGTTTGTTCTCGTTACGTTTGTGTCTCGCACCTAGTTATATGTCCAGGTTCATCTAGCTTACCCCGAGCGCCTCCGACGGCACCGTTGCGTACAGTAGCGTGCCGACGACGATGCCCAAGGCTCCGCCGTCGTCCTCGCACAGCTCGGTGTCGACGTTCTCGCCGACCACGTGCGAGGAGGTCGAAGCGGAGAGGGGCTCCTCTTCGCGGGTGAGCGACGAAGAGGACGGCAATGTGAGGAAGAAGCTCAGGCTTACGAAGGAGCAGTCTGCTCTTTTGGAGAAAAGGTTCAGAGAACATAGCACTCTCACTCCAGTAACGCTCTACTTAGCATATATATTGTTCTGATAGCTTTCTTTTGTGCCTCTTTGGCATATATATTATTTTATTTGTATAGGAAGTTTATTATTGAATGAAATTCCTTGGATTCGTGATGGAATTTTGTTGATTCACTAGTAGTGAAATTTGAATTCTATTGCTGTGTATGCTATTATTATATGGATTAGGTGTTAACAGAGTGCAATTGGATTCTTTTGTAGATTGTGTGTCAACATAGAAGGTTCTTAATCTGCAAATATGCTCTCACGCTAGCTGAACAAGTATGTGCTCCTTGGTAACTGCTCTCCTAATTTCTCTTCTAATATTGAATGAAATTTAGATTCTCTAATATTTTGTGTGGTCCATCACCTTCAATAATATTGCCCCAGTTATTAACTTGAATTGGTTTAGGATTGTAAAAGAACTACATTAGTATCCAGTTGGGATATCGAGCTTCGGGTAAATGTGATCCATATACCTTCAGAAGAGCTAACAGTCAGTTTGCAAGGAAAAAAAAAAATGTGACAATGTTTAGACTTCTTTTGATAGTTACATTCATAAATAATAGAATCTTTTGGTTATCTCCATCTTGCTTACTGGTGTTAGTTCTTAGCATATATATTTTTATTTCTTTTAATTTTGTTTCGCTTCTTGTAACCTAGTTTATGTTTATTCTGCTTCTGAATATATAATGAACAGCTTGTGCTCTTTGCGGCTTGGAAGAGGCTTCTCCCATGACTGTGACTCGGTCTTTCCTCTCCTAAAGTTTGGGTAACAAGTCTTCCACACAACTTAACATGGATTTATTTAAGTTCAGTTAGCTGCCTTAGTTTCTGCTCTGTGAGCTTTTACTTGTGTTAACAAAGTATATATTAGTCTTGGATAAGACCAGTTTTATTCTCATTTAGTTGATTTACCTTTTACTTTCATCTATGTCATACTTCTGTACTTGCAAATTGACCTGAGTTACTACGGACCATAATACTTGAATGAAAGAATGAGCTATTTTACATATGCCAGAAAAAGCAAATACATTACATGGTAACAACTATGTGTTTGTGGTGAATCCTTGGTTGTAGAAATTGGAGTATTGGTGGCATAGATTTTAACATGGTATTAGACCAATTACAGTTTTATTTATTTAGAAGGTTCAAATCATGAATGGCATATTTTAAATTGGTTGAAAAAAAATAATTCCTTTCCCTCTATGTTGGGACTACATAATTTTTTCCCTCTATGTTTTATTGCTTGTGTTTTAAGGACTTACTTGCTTATTGGTTCATAATTTTTTCTTGACCGGTCTGGATGGCTCATTGGTTGGAGAGTTTCCTAGGTACTGTTATCCCTAACTATAAGTTACATGTTGGTGCTGCTTGAGAAGTTTGATGCTGGCTGCTCAGCTTCCAATGTAATCTTTTTTAAGCTTATTCATGTTGATTTAAGAGAATGTACTGTCAAGTTTATTCATGCTTCCAATGTAATCTTTTTTTTATTTTTTTCAGCTTTCCTTCTTTCATATGTGGACCAATCAATTGCAAGAGACATTAAATTCAAACAAACGAGGATACTGCTTTTTTCCATAAAGATTTTAGCAGTTGGAGGACCTTTAGTCCCTGGTAGTCAAACAGAGCTCTGGGTGCAGGTTTTTTGGTAGTTGTAAATGTATATATGTATTTGTAAATGTATATATGTATTTGGATATTCTATTTTGAGAATGTAATGAAGATGTTGATATGTACTCTATTTTGAGAAATGTAATAAAGATGGTGATATATAATGTTAATTTGATTTTTAGCCTGACAATTATATGGACTGATTTGGATGTGCTAATTTGAATAGTATAAAGTGTTATAAATGTGCTGCATTGAGCCTATACATGTTATCTATTCATGACGTTTTAAAATTGTTCTGAATTGTGCACTATATTTTAACTATTCATAACGCTTTTATAGAAACTATTCATGACGGTTATTTTATGACGCTTTTGAAAAACATTTATAATACCCGTTTTCATGACGGTTGCTGTGGAAAAAAAAAGCGTCATGGTTCGTCATTAATGACGCTTTTTAGCCGTCATTAAAAGGCTTTTTTGTTGTATTGATTATCTGTTTTGAATGTCGGCGCACCTTCATTCTATCTGAATCCTTGATCCTGGTTATAGTGAATCTCGGCCATTAATGAGGATAGCATCAAATCTTATGAGCAGTTAATGTTGACTGCTTTAAATCCTCATGATTGATTATACCAATGCCCGATTGCTCGCCACGTGTCCCATTGGCTTGATGATAAATGATATGCCTTGATCTCAGTAATTATGATGATGATGTCAAATATATCTGTTGAGATTCGGTTAAATCCTTGATTGATCCGATGCCACATGTTTGACTGTGGGTCCTGTCAGAGCCGCATAGGGTGGGTAACACTTGAACCGCAGGGAGGTACTCTTTGTGGGCCGCATAGGACAATGCTTCATCTAGCCGCAGGGATCGAATTCTCAATGAGCCGCATATGCAGAGTCTTTGCGAGCCGCATGAGCTAGCATTGTATTGAGCCGCAGGGATTGAGTCTCTCGGTGGGCCGCATATGGCTGATTTCTACTGGCCATATAGGGTGACTTCTTCGTGAGCCGCATGGAGCTGTTTTCCATTTAAGCCGCATGAGAGTTGCCACGTGGCAACCTAGGATCTCTGACGGATCGGGTCAGAGATCTTCTTCTTTTCCCAAAAAGTTTGTCATTATGGCAGAGCCATTATGACACTTTATGTCAGAGCCGTCACAGTCGTCAAGTCGTGCCAGAACATTAAATGAGGCCACTGCTCAAATGGCCAGCTGTAGGGGGGAATCCCAAGGGGATACGTGGCATCGATCGAGCCGCATATTCCTGTTGAACTGCATGCACTCGCGAGCCGCATGAGACTGAGAGTCTTCTTTTGAACCGTATAAGATAGCTCCCATATGAGCCGTATGGGCTTCATATCCGGAGCCGCATGGACCATTATTCTGATATTTTCTATGCTTTTTACAACAAGTATAATGCCTTCGTCCTTCAAAAATAGAAAGCAATATGGAGTTCGAAGGAGGCGTTATAGAATACGAATATGTGATTCAAAGACGATCGAATAATTTTAAAGGAATTGTCAAGGCAGTCTTGGATGGGACTCTATAGGACAAGCTTAACTATGTCCCCATCCACGTAGAATAATAGGCAAAAACGAACCAAAGTGCACTCGGTTGATCAGACCATCCTGCACCTGTTTTGATTAGACAATATGTTAGTGGGAATTCTTCCAATAACATATGTCATGAACAAGCTTGATAAAGATTTGAGCTTGCAAAAACTAGGCTACATTAGCATCATTAGTCTAGATAGTAAAAATATAGGCACGAGATTAAGATTGAAATAAAGAACAAATATGAATAGTCTAAGAGTCATAAGGATCTAAGTCTTGTTTATTCCTATATCATCATTCTACGGTTTTATTAACTAAGGCTTGGTTGACCAAGTGGGTTAACTTCCTCTAGTCTCTATGGTCTAGTTAATACTATTTGTATTCCCTTAATGATCAAGGGTGTGTCAAGTCGTGGGATATTCTACCCAACTTAAAGAATTAAGCTAAGGGTATTTTGGGACAATGTCTAACTAGTAGGGTCAATCTCTAGCAAGCACGAAGGGAAGATAAGAATAGTGATAGGAGGAATCAAGCAAGATGCAATTGATGAGTCGGTCGAATATGGAATCGAGGAAAAAGGTCAAGTATGTAGATGAGATCCTAGACTTCTAATCCTATTTGCAGGCTTGCTTGGTACGGTAAAGTAACCAAACAATTTATCTTGACCTGTATGGGCCACCACAAAAACATGTTACGTCCCAGTCCCAAAATACGTAGGACTAGGAACGTAGACATGCCAGCTGTATACATACGAAGTATAGTCCAATATATGGAACCCTCGTATGAATACATAAGCTGTAAAATACAGTAGAACCATAACTAATCTCATCCATACAGAATAAACGAAAAAAGATATCATATAATGAGAATGAATTTGTCTTGATACAATATGTTGGGCGGAGACAAATCCACTACCAACCAATAAATGAAGAATACATAAGAAAAGAAATGAATTTGGCGAGCGAAGCGAAGACGATCTAAATGCAATCATCCTCAAAAAAATAGCGATGATAACGGCTAGAGCTAGAACACCTGCGAAAGACAATAGCACACACCTCGGGAGATAACCAGGTCCTCAGAGGGACGTAACAAGACACATAATATCATGCCATATAAACAGAATAAATATTGCTCAAATAAATAAGTCAATCGAATTATAACATGGTCCAATACGCACCTACTGAACGAGCGTACCATCCCCCCAATGAAACAAGGACAGGAGATGGTAAACTAATTCACGGTGACGTATCTTTCCATGCTATGAATCCAATATGGTATCCGGACCCCAACAAGGTTCAATACCTTCTCATCGAAGTAGTAAGTCACACTATAACCAAACAAGGACAAGATGTGACGAACTAATCCACGACAAGTTATTGTTCCCATCTACGATCAGATACAAGTACCCAAACCAAAAGTACTTGTACCTAACGGATAAAGGTGTCTAACCGTTCTAAGTGAAATATAGTTAAAAACAATCCTTCCTACGCATGGGCCCTGGCTAAATAGGATCGGCATAGTCCCCCTTGGGCACCAGAGGCCCCGTCAGTAAGAGCATGACGTTCCGCAGAATCGTCAGTGGCCGTCAGTAATCATGGGTCATCAACCCCGTATCTCCAGCGGAGAGTCCGGGTCACAAGGAAAGTGCATCGAAGCCCATACGCTAAGGAATTGTCCTCCCTGCCCAATGCCTACTGTGTTGTATCCACAACACAAACCACTATAACCGCTAAGTCAAACTAAGCATGCAACCTCTATTAGCGGTTATTCCTATCACACGGCTTGTGCGTACTGGTGGCCAGCCAATCACGCACTTCCGTATCCTATATGCGACACACAACTTCGTGTTACAACGTGTCAAGGACAATGAATGCAACACACAAGGTGGTCCCTTAAATCTAGGTTTAATGTAAAAAAAATAATACATAGCAGGAAATATAAATGAACAGTAAGTTCTAACAGGTTATGCCATGTATCACAGTTTATTTTGCATAAAGGAAATAAATAATGCATGAAATATGAGCTAAAATAAATAAACAGCAAATGGCAAGGTGTCTTGCCTAATAGGACGCCTGGTGTGCTGCGATAATTATGGTGGCATGAATTGCGACTTTGGTGCAACAACTATGCAAGGTGACCTCTGATGGGGGCACGGACAGTTCCATCGAGTCTAGGACGGTCAATTTAATTAGGGTCAACAGGTTGAAGGAAAGAGTTTGGCAAAGGGATAGGAAAATGGGCTTGGTCACGGACAAGGAGAATCGATGGTAAAATAATTACATGCTTTTAGAAAATATTTAAAATAAGGAAAAATATATTTACTGAGTAAAATAGTTTTTGATACATACTTTAAAAATATGCAAAAATCAATTTAGACCAAAATTTCTAAGTTGGTAATCATAAAGTTTTGATAGAAAACCATTTCTTGTTAACGAAAATATTTAGATAAAAATAAATATACATATATTAGTATAAATCATTTTTTTGGGCAACTAAAATTTTAATTGTAGAATCACTATGGTAATTCAAAGTAAATAATTGGAAAAACTAGCAATTTATAATATATATATATATATATATATATATATATATATATATATATATATATATATATATATATATATATATATATATATATATTTATTTATTTATTTATTTATTTATTTATTTATTTTTACTAATAATAGTAATGGCAACATATCTAATACTCGTACTCATAGATATTTCTACAAAAATAAAATACTAATAATAATTTTAATAATAATAACCATAGCCAGATATTAATAATAATAATGATAATAATAATAATAATAATAATACAATTAATAAACTAATGATAGTAAGTTAACATATGCTAAAAGAAGAAGAGAAAAGAAAAACACAAAAAAACAATTAAATAACAAAACACAAAAAAACAAAAAATAAAAATCAGCAACAAAACAATAAAACACACTGCAGCAGTCAATTGACTGCTGCTGTTCTTCGGTTTTTAGAAAATAGAGAAAGGAGAGAGGAGACAGAGAGAGGGAATCGAGTGGGAGAGAGAGAGAGAGATGCGAGCGAGAGAGGGCGGCGCTGCACGCGGAGACGGAGCGGCGCGGAAGGAGAAGAGTGAGGGGAAGTCGGCGTCGGGCGGCAGACGAGGCGACCGGGCGGGGAACGGCGGGGCTGTGTCATTGTCGGAGGCGCGCGGCGAGGGGATCGGCCCGGCGTACACGGCGGAGATGCGCGGGAGGGTTTGGGAGAAGTCGGCCACGGTGGAGGGGACGAGAGGCGGCAAGAGCAGGAGAAGGGTCGGCGGTTCGCGGGGGCGCGACGAACGGTCGTGGCTCGTCGGCGGTCGGGCGCCGGTGGGAAGGAGGTCAGAGTAGTTTAGATCGGGCGGTGCGGCGGGGTAGGAGGATCGGCGGTGGTTGCACCAGTCTGGTCGATCGGCGGAGGAGAGGGTTTGGGTGGAAACGGCGTCCAGGCAGAGGGTTCGAGCGGGTCGGCGCGACGTGGTGACGGTGGCAGGGAGTCAATGGCGGAGGGCTCGACGTGGGCGACGGTCGACTCAGGTTAAGTTTCCTATATAGGTTTTTTTTGTTTTGCCGATGGTTTTTGGGTGTTTTGCTGCAGTGGCAGTGGTGGTGATTGCGCCGGGTTAGGTTTGTTGTGACGGTGGTATCGGGCAGTGGCAATGGCCGCGGTAGGGTATGCGGGCGTTGGCCGGGGTGGTTGAGAGAGTTGGGCTGGATCATTAATGGAGTTAGGTCGGAGGGTCGGTCAGGGAGAAGGAGGTTCGGGGCTGCCGGTTTTGTCGGGATTGTGAGGAGGTCGGATGCTGGTAGGGGGCTGGTGACGAGTCGACGGTGATGCCGACGGTGGTGGCTGCCGTGGTCTGAAATGGGGGTGGCCGAGTTGTCTCGGCCAGGGAGGCAGCCAAGGAAGTTAGGGTTAGGGTTTGGTTTTGTGTCGTGTTATTTGGACACGACGGGTGTAATCTGTGTTCGGGTTGTCGGACACAGAGGGCTGCACGTGAGAGTTAGAATTTGTGAACGAATCATGTCCGGTGTGTCGGACATGATTACGAAAATATGTAAATGTAATAGAAGTTATAGTGGATGGGAAGAGGACACGGGCACAGACATGATACACGAATATTTGTGGAGAAGTTATTTGGCTTGTGGAATTATGGAGGAGTATCTGCCTATTTATAGGATGTGGGAATTCCCATCTGGATAGAAATTAGGAATATTTAAAACCCAAAGTAGATAATTCTCTACTTAATTTAAAACAATGAAATCAAATCCAAATTCAATACAAATCCAAATTAAATCTAATTTAAATTCTATCCTTTATTTTAAAAACAATTAAGATAACTCAAACTCCAAATATAAATATTAATTTACTATTTAAAATATATCCATAAATTAAATCAAGATTTAAATTGGTACGATAATTTCAAAATATATTTTCAAAAAATGATATAATAATAATTTCAAAAATACACTATTTATTTAAAGTAACTAATAAATAATTACTAAATATATATGTATGTACAAATAATGTTTACATAAATACACTTTTCTAATATACCATTTTATAGGAAAAATAATTTATTATTATAGCTATATAAATGAAAGGCTTTTCATAATTAAAATCATAAACTTAAAAATGATAGCTAGAAATAATTATTACATATATTATTTTGAAACCATAAAGATAGAAAAAATATTTTTCTAAAAATATGTACACTCGCACATATTCGCACTCGTCGAGCAAAAACGAAAAATAAAATTTCGTGCACGATGTACAATACGACTACGCGACGTACAATACAAAAAATTTAAATCAGTACCAAAATCGATAAAAATAATAGTAGAAATTTACGGGTTTTACATATAAGGAGGTCGAATTCAGCTCCCTCCTCCAAGGCGTGAACCTCGACCTGTAGAAATGGAGAACCCCAAGTACTACCAGTACTACCATTACCATCGCTATGTCCACCATGCTACACATGACTGCTACCAACTGAAGCGATACATCCAGCATCTCATCGATTCTAAGGCCCTGGCCATTGATTTCGAAGATGTGACCGTAGCAGCCAATATGGTGTCAATAAAATTCGACAACTTCCCTCCGACAAAGACTCAAGATGTAGTAGTACCTATCCCCAGATCAAAGATGGAGGTCACCAACCTTCCATCTCCCCGAGACCAGGCTGCTGGTCTAGTGCCCCTTACCACATCACGGGAAGAGATCATGTGGGTCCATCCGGACTTGGTACCTGAGGTGACTCAGTCTATACCTCCCTCCACCAGCAAGAAGAAGAATGGGAAAGTCAAATCATACCGCACAATCTCGGCAGAGTTCGAAGAAGCTACTGCTGTTGTTACCTGCTCCGGCGCATAAACCCAACCTCCACCGGGTAACTCGGCTGAAGACCATCAACCGACAGCTGCTGATGCTCCAGGACCTTCGCAGCCTTCGACGACCGACAAGCCTAGGCCGAAGGAGACTCGCTTCGACAAGCCGCTCCGAAAAGAGATGCCTCATGGGCTGGGGAGGCCCTACAACTTCGACATCTTGGCGCAATTGGCTAACACACCAGCCAAATTGTCGCTATACGAGCTCCTAAGGCTCTCAAAAGTTGTTCGCGTCACACTGAGCGAGGTGCTCCAGAATGTCGACGCATATCTGGCTCAGTCCAATCTCACTGGGAGAGCTCGTCTACGGATTTCCAGGACAGCGCTTGCACAGGCACAATGCCCAATATCGTCTTCACTCCGCAGGATATGCTTATCAAGACCAACCTGCGTGATTGCCCTCTGTATTATACTGGGTACATTGGCGATGTCAAGGTGGATCGGATGCATATTGATCCCGGCTCTTCCATAAGCATCATCCCGAAGAGCCTACTACATCATCTGCGTATCCCAATGCACCGCCTGACGCCAACAAGCACTGCCATCAGCGGTTTCAATTCAGGCAGAAGCTATCCGATCGGAAAGATTCGCTTAAAGTGCCAAATCGGCGACCTTCAGTCATAAGTAACATGTTATGTCATTGATGCAGATACTTCCAATAATATTCTCCTAGGGCGTCCTTAGATACACGATTACATGATCGTGCCCTCCACACTGTACCAATGCTTCAAGTACGTCGACAAGCACAGTTTTGTGAGGACGAAATTTGCAGACATCGATCCCTTCAAAGGGATCGAATCCTACTACTCAGATTCATGCGTGTACGAGAAGTCGAAAAAGCATCTCGCCGAAGGAGATACTCAAGCTCGAACTGAGGTAACAACTGGATCAGAAGAACCTCTGACGATCCATCTCCAAGCCCACAAACCTGACATAACTGTGCCCTTTACGGCCACTCTGCGTAAGGACGCAATTAGCCTCTCTACACAGGAGGAACAGATGATAATCCGACTGCCAAGGTCTGGCCAAGCGCCAAGACCCACGATAGAGCCACTGTCAATCAGGCTGCCCAAACCTTGCTAGCAACGAACAGAGGAGCTCAATCCCTCTGTCAGGCCGATGATAATTCGTCTACCTAGAATGAATCGGTAGCCGAATACTAGGCCAGGGACTGCTAGCCAGCCAACAACCCCCCGTCCAGCACCAAGCACCAAACTAGGGGTGGCTAGTACGCCAATGACTCCACGTTCTTCTCCACCCATGGAGCCCCTGATGATTAAGCTGCCTAAGTCATTCTCTCAGTCTTCATTTACACGGGGGGTAGCTGAAGAAGAATCAGAACTAGCTAACTATGTGGCTGCATACACTGATGTACCATCCGCAGATGATGTAATCCCACTGGAAAAGATACCTTACTTCATCAATAAAGGGTTATCTTTGAATTATCTCGAGCTTAATAAGCTTTGTACAATGTATACTATGAAACACAGTATAGGCACTCACCTGCACACACAGGTAACAAATGTTTGCAACGCAAACCAACTTACTCCAGCGGAAGATGCTTACCGCATAATCGAGGGTAAGGATCATCCAATCATCTTCGGTCGGAAGAATGACCCACAAGCCTTTAGGGTAGAAGAAGTTGATCTCAAACCCGACATCGGGAGATTACCCTTTTATCTGTATAGTTCCCAATCCAAGTACCTCATACAAAAATAAGGGTATGATCTGGAAACTACACCAGGCTTAAACTACGGCACTGGACGGCGGTTACGCTTGCAATTGTCGATCCCGGCTGGTAAACCACGAGACTACTACAATAAAACCAGATGTGGGCTAGGTTATGTTGCACCGGCAACGACCCCTGAAAGCTCAGAGGGGAATGCGACTGGCACTCATACTCAACCGGATCACCCACTTTCGATTCGGATGTCAGCATCGGAGACATGCTCAGGCAAGTCTTGTCCGTCAATATGGCATTTGCCGACGCCTACAAAGAAGATGAAGACATTCCTGAACTTCTTGAGTTAGAGCCGTGGGCACAACAACTGGATGCACAATGGGAGAAGCGGTTCGAACAAAGAGAGCCTCCCACCGAGTATGAGGTTGTGCAAATTGATCCCGGTGATGAATCCTCTCCAAAGCCCATCTTCGTCAGTAAGAGTCTGACAGACGAATAGTGGGAATCGCTACTACAGCTCGTCAGAGAATACATCGACGTATTTGCTAGGAGCTACGAAGATATGCCAGGACTGAATCCCGAGGTTGTACTTCACAAACTCAACACCCGTCCGAACGTAAAATCGGTCAAGCAACATCAACGGCGGTTTCGCCCCGACATCATGAATGCTATTGAAGATGAGGTCAACAAACTGATAGCCAGCGGTTACATCCGTGAGGAACAGCATCCAGACTGGATCACCAACATAGTACACGTCCTCAAGAAGAATTGAAAGATTCGAATCTGCATCGACTTTCGCAATCTGAATGAGGCGTGTCCTAAGGATCAGTTCCCCCTCCCTATCACTGACATCATGATTGACAACACCTGCGGTTTTGAGCATATGTCATTCATGGATGATTTTTCGAGGTACAACCAAATCAAAATGGTCCCTGATGACAAAAGCATACATCATTCCGAACACCAATTGGTACATACTGATACACAGTCATGCCTTTCGGTTTAAAGAATGTCGGCGCCACCTATCAAAGAGCTATGAGCATTATCTTTAGAGACCACCTGCGCAAGACAGTGGAATGCTACATCGACGACATCGCCGTCAAAAGTCGCTCTATGGCAGATCATCTGTATATGATCTGAGGACAGTGTTCAACCTGATGCTAGCACACAATTTGAAGATAAATCCCATAAAATCCTTCTCAGGCGTATCCAGCGGGAAGTTCTTGGGTTTCATCATTACTTCCCAAGGTATCCACATAGACCCTGAGAAGACGAAGGCAATCATGGAGATGGGTCCCCCAAGAAATCTCCGTGAACTCCGAGGCCTTCAAGGGAGGCTGGCCTACATCAAGAGGTTTATCTCTAACCTCTCCGGACGATGTCAACTATTCACTCACCTTATGAAGAAGGGCGTTTCATTCGTATGGGATGAAGAATGCCAGTGCGCCTTCGACAGCATCAAAGCATATCTAACAAACCCTCCAGTCCTGGTGGCCCCGGTTGCTGGAAAATCATTCATGCTCTATGTGCGAGCAACAGAGCATTCTCTCGGTGCTTTACTGGCACGAAATAATGATGCAGGCCATGAGCTAGCTATATATTACCCCAGCCGAATGATGATGGGGCCTGAGCATCGATACACTGTCGTGGAGAAGGAGTGCCTTGCTCTGGTGTTCGCCATTCAGAAGATGCGACACTACGTCACAGGACAAACCATCCATGTCGTATCAAGAGTCAACCCCCTCAGGGTCCTCATGACTAAGCCAGGTGCACTCAGCTCCCGCCTCGCTACCTGGGCGATATTATTGTCTCCCTATCACTTAATCTTCGTCCAATATAAGGCCGTTAAAGGTCAAGCTTTGGTAGACTTTTTAGCAGCTCATCCAGGTTCGGAGTCAACCAGAATAGACGAGGAGATTCCAGATGAGGTCGCCGATTCAAATATGGCCTCCCACGATACTGTATGGTGAATGTTCTTCTACGGCGCTTCTAGAACTGGGCCCAAAGGCAACATCGTCACTGGAGTCAGAGTGGTGCTGATTTCTCCCTCCGGGCTGATGATCAATCTAGCTTATTCCCTTACGGAGCCCTGCTCAAACAATGTGGCCGAGTACAATGCTTTGGTCATTGGCCTCCGACTTGCAAAGGAGCTAGGTGTAGAGTACCTTGAAGCATACAACTATTCACAACTAATCGTTAACCAGATCTGGGGCTCATACGAAGTGTGTCATGAAGACATGATCCCCTATCACCAAATAGCGATCGACATCATCTCATTCTTGGAAGGGTTCTTCATAGAACACGTTCCCAGGCTCAAGAACATTGAAGCCGATGCCCTGGCAGGTCTTGCCGGTTCCATAGCAGTTCCGAATCATGCTCACCACTTGTTTGACATAATAGGCCGTAAATTGGTCTGTCCCAAGGACAATGTTCAATGTGTCGAGAGTTATTCCGCTCTGACTGTCGACGAAGCACCAGAATAAAGACAACCATTCATCGACTTCGTGGTCTACGACATCCTACTAGAGAATCCGAAGGAAGCCACTTCTATCAGAAGACGTTCCCTCAGATTCTTCTACGATACAGGGACGAAAATGCTATATCGGCGATCATACGATGGATTACTGCTTCGATGTCTGTCAAATACAGAAGCCAAAGAAGCCGTGCGTAAAGCTCATGATGGCATCTGTGGAGCCCATCAGCCTGGCCAGAAATTACAGGATCGCCTTCGACGAATGGGCTATTACTGGCCTACGATGGTTGCAGATGCAATAGACTATACACGAAAATGCAAAGCCTGTCAAGTCCACGCAGATTTCATCCACCAGCCATCCGAGTTTCTACATCCTACGGTGGCATCCTGGCCATTCGAAGCGTAGAAAATGGACATCATTGGTCCGATCACTCCGCCTTCGTCCTGAGGATACCGCTTCATACTCGCAATCACAGATTACTTCTCCAAATAGGCGGAGGCTATTCCAGTGGCAGAAGTCAAGACTTCAAACGTGATCAGCTTCCTCAAGAATCATGTTATCTACCGCTTTGGACTGCCATGAAGAATCATCCACGACAATGGTCCGTAGTTCGTAAGCCATGCCTTCTATCGGTTTTACGACAAACACCGAATCCAAAATATTGCTTCAACACCATACAACCCAACGGCTAATGGTCTGGCAGAAGCGTTCAATAAAACAATCATCAAGCTTCTCAAGAAGTTTGTATCATCAAACAAATGTGACTGGAATAAAAAGCTGGGTGAATGCTTGTGGGTATACCATACTACAGTACGGACGGCCACTGGGAACACACCACTCTCTCTGGTATATGGAAGTGAGGCAGTTCTCCCACTGGAAACTCAAATTCCCTCGCTCCATGTCGCTCTCACCCATCGGTTGACAACAGATGATAATCACTATCGCCGACTGTAAGAGTTAGAGGTCCTATATGAGAAGCGTCTGTTAGCTCAACAGCGAATCGAGCTGTACCAAGCACGTATCTTCGGAGCCTTCAACAAAAAGGTTAAAATCAGAACATTCCAAGTGGGCGGTCTTGTTCTGGCAGTTCGTAGGCCGATGGTTATGACTCACAAAACTGCCGGCAAGTTCCAGCCAAAGTGGGAAGGCCCGTTCATCATCGATGCTGTATTCTCCAATGTATCTTACCGCCTCGCAAAACAAAATGGAGACTTGCTCATGTTGCCCATCAACGGTAAGTTCCTAAAGAAGTATTACGTCTGAAACGACATCTGCCAGGGTGTTGAGTTATGTGCCCTGTGGTACCGCTGAACTCACGCCCCGACTACAAATAGCCAAAGTGATGAGTTATGTGCCCTATGGTACCGCTGAATTCACATCCCGACTACAAATCTGCCAAATTGTCGAGTTATGTACCCCCTGGTACCGCTGAACTCATATCTCGACTACAAATCTTCCTGAAGGACGAGTCATGTACCCTCTCGTACAGCTGAACTTATATTCTGATTCCAAATCTCTAGATTGTCAAGTTACGTACCCGTAGGTACCGCTGAACTCACATTTCGACTCCAAATCTCCCAGATTGTTGAGTTATGCACCCGCAAGTATCGCAGAACTCACACTCTGGTCACTACATATAAATCTATATCACATCTTTTAGGTAGTAGGTCATGTATGATCATACCTCTGAACTTTTCTCCTAAAAGAGGTCCCTCCTCATGATCCAATACCCGCACTTTCAGTGCATAAACAGGGTAACAGATCCACAAATTTCCTGAAACAACCACGTCGATGTTACCTCTGAGTTGTTTCCCTTCCATCAAAAACAAACCGCCCATCACAAAGAACATCCACATCCTCATTACCTCTGAGTTGTTCTATATACCCTTCATGGAGCCCACTCCTGCCATGTCCTCATTACCTCTGAGTGGGAAGGCTCCATCGAAGAAACCCTCATAGTTACCACGTCCTCATTATCTCTGAGTAAGTATGTTGGTTCTCTCGACTTATTATCCGTACCTAAAAAAAACCCAGGGTACACCAAGGATAATAGGCCTACAAATGTCCTCAGTTGACCACAAATGTCCTCTGTTGACCGCAAATTTCTCATCATGCCCCGGGAGCCCAGCTGCTCCATGGCATTCTTTCTTCCAATACCGGGAACTTCCATGGCCACCTCACTATGGAATTTTCTAAGTATCCCCATCAAACTTGTTATCCGTACCTAAAACGAAGGTATGTCAGGGGTAGCAAGTCCACAAACAGTCCCCCAGTGGGGCAAATACCCCAACACCACAAACGCAATAAGCAATACAAACGAAGGGTAAAATGAAACATACTCTTTATTTAAAAGTCAAAAGTACTACATGTTATGGGGATCACGTCCCCCTCAAGAAAGGAAAGCAACAAAAACAAAAGAAAGAAAAAAGTTGAGTATGGTTCGACGATACACAATTCCATGAAACGGTCCCTTAGCAAGACAATCGACCGCTCGAATCCCTGTCTGGCCCGACGCTCGGCCTCCTGAGCCAGCCGTTCCGCGTCTTCTAGGTGCGCATGCGCCCGCCAGCCAGCCATCCTCGAGCTTCTTCAAAGCACGCTCCAGACCAGCAGAAGCTCGGGAGATCTTTTCGGCCTCATGGACGATCAGCTCTTTGTCCGCACGGGAAGCTCAAGCTCAGACTCCAAGAAGGCTAGCTTCCACTAGAGTTCAAGGATCTGCTCCCTTGTATTAGTTATTCCGCGAGAGGCGGCCGCTTCCCGAGCTATGCAATCCTCGCTCCTGTGGCTCAGCTGATCATATCGAAGAGATAGGTCGTCGAGGTCTTTCATTATAGCCGGCTTGGACTTATCTCGTGTAGCCCTTACTTTCTCCAAGATAGTGGTAAGGAAGCCCCGCTCCTGATCTATTGCTGCAGACAGATCAGCTTGCCTCAGCACTTGAAACTGGGCCACGAGCTGATCAGCCTCTAACAATTTGGGTTCCAGAAGCGCAGCTATCCCTGCCCCACCAGGGAGGGCTTTAAGAATATCAATTTGGCCTCGGGCACATTGTCGAGCCAAAGCAAAGGGGGTCCCCCGCTCCACAGCTGCTTCGACCCCTCTCTTCAAGTGGCGGTAGAAACTGTAAACTACATCCTGCGATGCCTCATCTAGAATTTTTGTAGAGGACGGCGTTTGAGGAAGTGTAGCTGGCAATGTCGAAGGAGATACGCCAGAACCTGCTGCCCCTGCCACCAGGGCAACAAATTCCGAACGAAAAGATGCATCGATAGCATCTAACTCCTCCTCCGCGGCTCGGAGAACCTGGATACTCGGCAAGGCGGAGAGGTCGACCCCAGAAGCCACATGAGTAGAGGAGGATGCATGGACGATTGCTTCCTGCTCCGATTGTGTCGGCGTCCGATCTCTTGAACTCGAGCCAGCGGGAGGCCCCTCAATATAAGTCAGGAAAGAAGAGGGCACACTCCTTCCCGCCAGATCCCCACTGGTAGAGCCTTTCCTGACAATATCCGTCATTGGCAGTGAAGAGGCAGGACCTGTATGTCCAGAGCAACCATCAATCAGCCTAACCCGAAGGATGTGATGATAGAGCAAATGGGCCTCCTCACTAGTCAAAATTTGGCTTATCCTCACCAGCAACCTCCAAGCCGAATTCAGTTGGCTTTTCTGCCCCAACCGCCCCAGAAGGAGATACGACTGGATCAGTGTCACCCTGCTGAAATTCAACGGTCTCGGGAACGGGTTCAGCGGAGCCCCCGTCGCCCTGCATTGAGGCCTCAGCAATGTGAGATCACTCAGCCATCGCCAAGAGGGCCCCCGCAGAAATAATCTCGACACACATGTCACTAATTAAAGTATTCAAGGCCGGATTAATTTCAGAAACAAAGACCGATTCTCGAGATCCCGACTATTCTGACTCCTATAAGAGGAAAGAAAAATGATTAAAATCAAAGTTCAGAAGAAAGGAAGAACTGAATAAAGATGGTAGTGACTCAATTTACCTCCGAAGCGGGGTCGACGTCCTCGCTTCTCTCCTTTATAGTTAGCTTACGACGTCTGATCGCAGCCCATTTCCGGGAGTAAGGAATACCGCCAACAGGGGAGATTTGCCTGCTATATTTTCGTACAGGACCAGGTACAATAGGCGGCTGATCCACCACCATCTCATTTGGCATGACAGGTGGCTGATCCGCCACCATCTCATTTGACATAATAGGCGGCTGATCCGCCCCAACATCTTCCACTGGAGGGGAAGAGTTATCTGCATCGTGCTCATCATTCTCTTCGTCCGTATTTGTGGACTCCGAGTCAGGCACGGGAACTGCATTCGCCCTCCTTTTCCTCGTCTTAGACCCATTGGGCTTCTCCGCCAAGCCAGTGCCCACAATGAAGCTGGTACTCGGGTCAAAATTAACGGGAGGCTTGCTCGCCGTAAAATGGTATAAGGCCGCCATATACAAAATCTCTCCTGGCACCTCACCATCAGGGAGTGAAAAGGTGGTTCGGGTATGAACCTTGTCATAATAATGCCATGCCCTGATACCATCCAGGACTCTACCTTCAAAGCCCAGGCAAGAGCTGGGACTGTCAAAGAACAACTGGCTATACCCGAACTGACAGAAGAACCTGCTGGGCAAGTAAGGCTCCAGGTAGACGATGTTGCGGTTGCGATACAATATGTGCGCAGGACGGATATTACGCAGCCAAAGGAGCATTTTCTCAGGTAAGAGGAGAGGAGGTTCGGTACCATCAATATGTACGCTCCTCACTTCTTCAATAGTAAAACGAGGGACGGACATAAAAAAGTCGTATCCGTCCACTCTTGCCAGCGCTCTCCGACAGGCTGGCATGGTGATGTACTCCCAGGGCTGATGGTGGAATCGAAAAATGAAAGCGTCATCAGCCGTAACGCCATCTTCTGCTCCAGGCCTCATCGAAGACCGGTTGTGCATTAACAGCCACCCCATTAGATAATGGTATGGCAGCTCTATGCGCTCAAAATCTATTATCGTGTCACGGGCGATGACCTTGGAAGGAAAGATGCGAAGGCCATGATGCATGTTGTACACCATGGCCGAAAGAAGAGCCAGCTTGGCCCCAAAGACCAGCTTTACGGCAGGGAGGATAAAATGGCAACTGATCCTCTTAATGGAACTGCCCGTCCGGAGACTACGCAGTTCCGTAGCCACACCATCAGGAATCCTGCCAAAAGCCCCTTCTCCGACAGTCGCTGAGTACCATGATAAAAATAACTAAAGGAGTCGGTCTTACTCGCAAATATGTCGTCCGTAGACCTCGATCTCTTGGCAGTTGACACCAGGTTTGTACCAAACCTCCTCATGAGTTTGAGGATCTCGGAAAGAAACCCGGCCTGAGGCGCCTAGTATGAAAAGGTATCAGACCCAGGTGGTGGTGTGAGGAATTCTCCCTTCCGAGCTACCATCCTTCTTGATAGCCGTCTGATGACAAGTACTGTGGTGACATAATAATTCCCGATACACGGCAACAAAGCCCGAGAACTGCCGATCCAAATCCTCGAGCTCTTCGCTCGTAGGGGTGTACACTTCAAAGACTTCTTCCCCATAGGGCAGCTTAAAGATAACATACATCTCATGGAGAGCAAGTCCCAGCTCCCCTCCCGGTGTGAAGAAGGTTCCCGTCCGCCGGTTGTACATCTCCAGAAGAGCCATGAACAACGACTTATTTATGGGTAGACCATGACAGGTGTCCCGAATGGCGTGGTAGAGGCCGATCTCACGCAGGGGAGTCGCATACTTCTGCAGAATCTACGTGGTCAAGTTGGCCCATGCAGGGATAGGGTTTATCCAGTTCAACAACGCCAACCGGCCGACAGGATACGACCCTTTGCGAGCAAGCTGGTTCAAGAAGGTATCAGCCTGAGAAAATATGAAATTAGGACCCGTTACGTTTATAAAGGTACCCGGAGCCAGTCCCATCACGTACTGACTGACCGGTTCCCTTCCCGCATACGCTGACCCCAAATTCCTATTGTAATGGATGTTTCCTATAAACATCCCCGACATGTTTGGAGTCAAGGAGTCTACCATCTTTCTGTCCAGCGGTAACATATTGAACCATGACAGAGGAAAATAATGCTCTATCGGAGGGATATGGATCTCCACCCCGTCAAGAGCAAAGTCCCAGCTCTCGGATATATCCAGCACCCGGGAGTTCTTTACAGACAAAGCATCCCAAAAAGGAACGCAGGCTTCAGATATTCCCCCTCTAATTGCCCCGAATTCATCATGGCACAGAGAAAGTGAAAGTACTGTTTCTTGATAGCATTCAGCCTCTCCAAAGGCTCTTTTGGAAGCTGGCTTGTCACATACTCGACTATGTGGTCATATCGATAGCTCATAGCTGATTAGGCGCGACCCACCAGAGGCTCTCCTGCTGCATTAACTGGCAAATTCACTGAAGAAGGAAAGAAAGAAACAAATCAAAAGATGGCTAAAACAAAATTACTGAGTGCTTTGGCTTACATGAGCTTATGCGGCTCTATTTAAAGACGAACTTATGCGGCTCTATTTAAAAATGAGCTTATGCGGCTCTATTTAAAGACGAGCTTATGCGGTTCTATTTTAAAAGAGCTAATGCGGCTCTGTTCGATCATGAGCTTATGCGGCACTGATTAGCGTAAGCTTATGCGGCTCTGTTTAGCGTGGGCTTATGCGGTTCTACTTAGCAGAGCATTATGCGGCTTATTTCAGAGGAGCTCATGCAGCTCGGTTCAGCAGAGCCTTATGCGGCCCAATCCAGACGAGCTTATGCGGCCCTATTTAAGGGGGGTTCATGCGGCTCGATTCAGAGAGACTTATGCGGCTCTGTGCGACAGGTCATTATGGGGTTCAGTTTGTGAAGTGCCTGTGCAGCTACTAGACAAACCCCCATGCGACTCAGACATGGGGTATATCCCCATGCGGCTCGGATATGGGATATACATACGGCCCATACAATTTGAACAGTTCAATGAAGACGAGGGACGCATTAAAGGCTTGTGAATAAAGCATGCAACAGAGTCATTTTTGTTAGGGTTTCAAAGTATACGATATTTCTAAACCCTTACCAACAATGATGGGGTGAACGTCGGGGTGGACTTCGGGCGTCGTGGCTGATGAAGAAGCCACTCCCTTATCATTCGCCGTGGCTGTAGAAGATTTGGGGGCCATTGTTGATCGATGGACGGAGAAAGGAAGACGAAGGCAGCAACTTAGGGCAATAAGAGTTGAAGACGAGAGAAAGTAAAGAAGTCTTCCCGTTCCACAAACCCTCTTATTGATAGACAAAAAGTGGAGCTCATGAACAGACGGACGCTTCGATCCGCGTGCTACATAAAAACAAAACTGACTCATCGGTCATCGAGGAAAACCCGGATATTTAAAACCGACTCTTGGGATCCTGCCCCGAAAGGCCGCTTTAAATCCAAAGCAAAATCAAGAGCAATTAATAAGACGCACACGTGGCAGGAGACACACACATGGCAGAGAGTCTATGCGGCCAGACAGTCCATGCGACTGGATAGTCCATGCGGCTAGGAAGTCCACGCGGCTAGGATAGTCCATGCGGCTAGGAAGTCCATGCGGCTAGGAAGTCCATGCGGCTAAGAAGTCCATGCGGCTAGGAAGTCCATACGGTCAGAATATCCTCTTCAGCCAGAAGAGCTTATATATATATAGCCATGCTTCTTATTCAAAGTATTTCAATTTTGCAAATTGAAAACTTTTAAGGGGGTCTTGTAGAAGCATAGAAAAAGACAAGGAAAGCCCATGCGGCTCAAAACAGAAGGAGCCTCATGCGGCTCATAGGTCATTCAGGATTCCATACGGTTCACAAAACAGAAGGAGCCTCATGCGGCTTCAAAAGTCCTTCATGCGGCTCGGATGGCTCCACGCCACGTAGCCTCACGCTGTTCGATCCGACAACTGGCCATAAAGCAGCAGCTTGAATTAATTACTCTGACGACAGCCCTGACAATGACAGCTCAGACAATAACAGCCCTGACAATAACAGCTCTGACAATGACAGCTCTGACAAATGACAGCTCTGACATCAAAGTTGAAATGATGACTCTGACATGATGGCGTGTTCCAAGAAAAAAGAAGAAAATCTTTTATAACTAGCATGATCCGTCAAGGCCAAAGCTCCCTATGCGGATGCCATTTCCTATGCGGCTGCTACTCCTATGCGGCTGTCATTCCTTCATGCGGCTGCCCACTTCATGCGACAGCCATCTTCATGCGGCTGTCACCTTCATGCGGCTGCCTCCTTCATGCGGCTGCCTCCTTCATACGGCTGCCTCCTTCATGCGGCTGCTACCTTCATGCGGCTGCTACCTTCATGCGACTGCTACCTTCATGCGGCCAGGAATATGGGGGCCACCCATATGCGGTTCATTTAGAGACCGCATTCATGCGGCTCTGTCAGGACGTCCCACTCACGACAGTTGAGACACGTGGCGGTCCTCATGACATTTGAGACATGTGGTGATCCTTATGATAGTTGAGACACGTGGCTATCTTATCCCCTCGGAGTTATGGCTGCTCGCAAATCATAACAACCAGATTTAGTGCAATCACCATTATTACTCAAATCAAATCAGATTTGTTGTAATTAAGCAAATTGGACACGTGGCGGGAGATCCGAGCTTGTTATAACAAATTATGAAGATTCATTGTAATCAGCATTAATTGCCCATACGGATTTGGCGCAATCAAGAATTAACTGTCCAGATGTAATGCAATCAAGATTAATGGTCCAGATGATTGGCCGTCGACTTTTCAAGTAGGGAATCATTGCAAACCCTAATGATCGCACCCCACTTCTATAAATAGCAAGGTGCCATTCCCTTGCCAACCCGGGAGAATTCAAGAAGAAAAAGAGAAGGAGAATTCCAGAGAGATAGAGACTCCCTCTACCCGGCTGGACACACAGAGAGAAAAAGGCACACGCACAGAGGATTCTTCCCACACATCCCGAGAGCATTTTTTTCATCAGAGCCAAGGCTACGTCCGATCGTCCAAGGAGTAAGGCAGAGCTGCCGTCGCTTTCCCGAGCCTCTATCGTCACCCCCCTCCAGAATCAAAAATAAACAATCGTACTTAGATTGATGTACCTAGGTTTTCATTCCTAGGCTTTTTATGTACGAGCGAGTTTGTATTGTGAGTCTAAGTTCAGTCCTCCTATATAATTGTTCTACACTTTTATAATCAATGGCAAACACATACATTTGCCCCTTTATACATAAGCCTTCGATTGAATTGGCTTCAAAATACTTCAGCATAGGAAGAGCTTCAAAATGCCTCTCCGCACTTCAGGTTCAGTTTAGTGCCCCCGCCGCACTTGGGGAAATTGGGGGAGGGGATTAGCACACTTGCTAAGTGGACGAGATGAACCCACTTATCTAAACCGACTCTGATTGTTAAGGTAAGCATGCTTTAGAGTTGTATTTCTATTTAGAACTAAATGAATTCAGTTCATATCGATAGCCATCTTTGAAGTTGTAGAAGCATGGAAAAGAACAGGAAAATCCATGCGGCTCAAAACAGATTGAGACTCATGCGGTTCAAAGAAGCTCTCAGAGCTTCATGCGGCTCAGGAGTTTTATGCGGCTCAAAACACGCCAACCAAGCCATGCGGCTCGAGTAAAAGCCACATGGCCTTATGCGGCTCACCTCTACAGCTGGCCATTAAGCATCGGCCTTGTTTAATGCTCTAACACAATAAGGCAGCTCTGACATAAAAGTGAACTGACAGCTCTGACATAAAGCTATAATGATGACTCTGACATAATGACGTGCTCCTAGGAAAACGAAGAAAATCTCTATAGGTGGCACGATCCATCAAATTCCAAAGTCTTTCATACGACTTTGACACGTGGCCAGCCGCATGCGGTTCAGGTGGAAGCCACCCCCATGCGGTCGCTACTCTCATGCTGCTCGGATTAGGGGGACCATCTCCATGCGGCTCAAATCCTGAGAAGCCACCCCCATGCGGCCGCTACTCTCATGCGGCTCGGATTATGGGGACCATCTCCATACGGCTCAGATGCTGAGAGACCACGCCCATGCAGCCTTGACATGTGGCCAGTCTTATGCGGTTTAGATGGAAACCACCCTCATGCGGCTCAAATTTTGGAAGCTACACCTATGCGGCTGCCACCTTCATGGGGTTCAAATCTTGAGAAGCCACCCTCATGCGGCTCTGTCAAGTCACATTATCCCTGTGGCTCGCGGTTAGGACACGTGGCAGAAGATCAGTTTCCCCGTTGTCCCTACGGCTCTCAGCATAATGATGGTTGGACACGTGGCACCAAATCAATCAAGATTTATCAACAAATTCCAACGACCAGATTTAGTGCAATCATCATAATTACACGGATTAAATCAGATTTATTGCAATCAAGAAGATTGAACACGTAGCAGGAGATCCGAGCTTGGCAATCAACATTAATTGCCCATACGGATTTGGCGTAATCAACATTAACTGCCCAGATTTGTTACAATCAAGATTAACGGCCCAGATTAATTGCCAACAAAACAGGATCAAGGAAAATGGTAATTAATCCCCAAACTGCCGATTTTTCAAGGGACAATCATTGGAAACCCTAATGATCACACCCCACTCCTATAAATAGCAAGGTGCCATTCCCTTGCAAAGCGGCGGCTGGATACACAGAGAGAAAAAGGCATGCAGAAGAGTCTCCCCATATATTTCTAGAGCATTTCTTCATTAGAGCCAAGGCTACGTCTGATCGTCCAAGGAGTAAGGCAGAGCTATCGTCGCTTTCCCGAGCCTCTACCGTCATCCCCCAGAATCAAAAATAAACAATAATACTTAGATTGCTGTACCTAGGTTTTCATTCCTAGGTTTTTTTTGTACGAGCGAGTTTGTATTGTGAGTCTAACTTCAGTCCTCCTATAAAATTATTCTGCACTTTTATAATCAATGGCAAACACGATGGCGACTCTGCTGGGGACGAACTTCTCCATGGTTGAGGAGTTGGTGACGCAATCGAACGCAGCCAAACTTGGCTCCACTCAACAAATGCTGATTCGCCCGTTTCGACCAGCAGGTATTTGAAGAAATGCTCTCCGACGGGGGTGCTGGTCCGGTCCAGCTGTCATGACCCATACCCTAGAGTAAGGGCACGAGACGTGGGTGCGTCCAGCCTACGCCGCAGTGTCGACGGTAGAACGCTATCCTAGGTCAAACATCTAATAATATAAAGGTACCTGTACAGTATATACACTCCGAATGGAGGTGATATAGCAAATACAGTCTCAATCACATCTAAGGTAGAGCATGATAAAGATAGATAAAACATGAAATCCACAAAGAGATACAGCAGATAGAAGTCTAAGTGTCTAAGATACACAAACCCAGAAAACATCTCAAATCTCAAATACAGTAATACATAGAGTAAATACAGCTCAAGGCAACTGAAAATAAGCTATAAGAAAAACCTTAGCTATCTATACAACCTCTACTGTGTCTCCTCTAGGCTAGCAGGCAACCTCCAAGCTATCTGTAAAATTTATCAACAGGTCCAGTCAGGACAGGAGCGAGTACAGTACATCTCAACAAATCATAACAGGCTAGGAAAAATAAACATGCTAGAGAGTAAGATACAGGAAACTGAAGAAAACATGATGTAAAAGAGAGAGACTGTAAGTAAATAGCTACAATATATAGAGAACTATCAGTAAATAGTGATTCAGAGCACAAGATGGTTATGTAAACGGCACAATGTTATACACGAGTAATCTACAGAGGTTGTACACGACTAATCTACTGGATTGATTACTTAACCACTACTACTCCCCCGCCCCAATCAATACACAACGATCTAGCCAAGATATGTTATTGCGCACGAAGTATAGTCGTATACGAAGATTATGTGAGCACATAAGTATATACGATTTCACACGATTGTACACGAAAAGCACGAACACAAGGAGTACACGATGCTCATGATAAAGTACACGAACACGAAATACCCGATGTATCCGCTAAGGGGATAACATCGTATGACAAGATCCATATAGTACTAATCCGTGTTACCAACGTGTCAGCATTAAGTAAAGTAATCTAAAGCAGGAAATATACTCCTAAACAGGATATGAAATGATCAGAGAATGTACTCGCCTGGTATCCTGAATATCTGAAGAGTATCTACTGTCCGAGGAGTGGTATCTGTCTGTTATAGAACAGTACAAGTCACTACAAGTCCAAAATAGTAAAATTGACTGCTACAATGCATCTACATGCTGTCTAGGTCAAACTAGACTAAAGTCAACACTTGGTCAACTCTAGTCAACCACACTAGTCAAAATAGGTCAACTAGGTCAAGTACTAGTCCAAACAAGTCTAACAAGTCTCACTAGGCCTAACCAAGCCTAGGCTAGCACTCACACAATCACAAGGCAATATGAACCACAATAATACATAATATAAATAGATACCATATATAAATACATACCTTCATACATATATGCATATCCATATTACATACATATTTATATATAGGCATATGTTATATCATGCATATTTACATAGTTACATAGATATATACATTCATGCACATTTCTATACATACTTTTATACATTATATATGTTAACATTCATTACAATGCATTATATTTTACTTATACCTTTGATTGATTCATTCATTCATATATGACATTCATTCATGCATTTATACATTCATTCATTCATGTTATCACTATATACATATTTGATTCATGTATCCATACATACATACATGGATACACAACATACATGTATACATTCATACATGCTTATATTGCATACATGTATACATACATATCATGTATATATACATACATTGCATACATGCCTACATACGTATCATATATGCATACTTGCATTCATTTATGCACATTACATACTTACATGCATATATATATTATATACATTGTATACAACATGTATAAATAGAAGAAGGAAAAAAAGGAAAAAACTGAAATGGAAAGGGAAGGAAGGAAAAATATAAGAAAAAGAAATAACAGTGGACATATACATGCTTGCATCATATATTTTACATTACCATACATGCTATCATTAAAAATTGTATTACACTATGTATACATTACACATTAATAACTATCATTATATGTATACCTTGCATTCATATCTAGCATTCATTATATACTTTCACGCATACATTGTATATCATTCTTTCATTCAAGCATTTATGCATTGCTTACATACATTACATTGATTGCATTCCTACATGCTTGCATTCAACTATATATATATATATATTAATGTAAAGAGGATACATAATATATATATATTTTATATATATATATATATATTTATATATATATATATATATATATATATATATATATATATATATATATATATATATATATATATATATATATATATAATATATATATATATATATAAATATATATATATATATATATATATATATATATATATATATATATATATATCATTTCATTCATCTAATATATCATGCATTACATACTCTATATTTATTTAATATCCATACTACATAGGCTCATAGGTTACACAAAATGTCTATGTCGTATAATCACTCTTCTACTTAAAATCAATACTGTACCAATTGGGCCTTCACTAAATTTTAGGATTAAAGTATGTCGTATTCCTTCGTGTTAGCTTTCCGAAACTTTAAACGGATCGTATTTTCGTGTCCGGAAGCTCCTGGAATCGCAAAAATACCGAAACATGTTCGTCTTTCGTACAGCTGACACTCAAATAATTTTACAAAAAGTTCCAGAACGATTTTGGCTTATTAAAATATATATTTGGAAAGATAACTTCGATATGTTTTTTTTAAAAAAAATAGGAGATTAAAAGGAGTTCTAAGCTAAAAGTTATGACATTTCTATTGCTTTGGTTAATAAAAACGTGGATGAATATTATGACGAATTTGAGTTGTTTTGGACCAAAAAAAACACATGTAGGCCAAGATACTTGGATACCAACATAGGTATCCAAATAAAACTCATTCTAACCATCCTAACTAAGGTCAATCCACTCTCTAACAATTCTAAAATTGAATTTAAATATTTATTTAAACTATTAACATACAAACATACACATGGGGTGTCCTAATTTGAGATCTATCAAGTAGGACACAAGACACATATCTAATATCCTCAAGAGAGCTCCAAATAGTCTCAAATTTGAATTTAAAGGGGACACATGCATTAGGATGGATCCTACGAATTCAAAACTAATTTATATGCAAAGAAAATCGATTTAGATGATGGGTTTTACCTACTGGGAGTGGAATCCCAATAAAATCCTTTAGGACATGGCTCCGATACGAAGATCCCTCAAAGTGGACACTCCTCCTTGCACTTCTCTTCCAATACTTGGTAGCACCCTTCCCTTGGAGAATGGGAATGATTGAGGGAAGATTTGGTGAAGGAATGATTTGATTTGGAGATCAAATCATAGGGAAGGCTCTCTAAAATTAGGGAAGAACAATAGGAAAATAAAAGAGGCAAGATTGTAATGAATGAAATGAATCATTCTCCCCTAAAGGTGGCTGCCATAAAGAGTCCATTAGGGCTAATGGAAAATGTCCTAATTACCACTCTCTAGTCTCATATGGTTAAGTCTAGACTAGGTTCAAGTTTGGGGTCAAAATGATCTAGTTTGAGTCTCTAACTTAACCATTCTAACATAATAAAAATTAGTTTAACTAACTTAAATGTTGGGTTTTGTGGGCCATGCTTAACATAATATTGGGTCCTATCTAGAGTTTAAGCTACCCGTGTCACAATACAAGTCGGAACGAGACGAAACTCAAACCCGACTAAACAAATCCAACAAAAACAATATTAAAAATATAAAAATTTCCCAAAATATTATAATATAAAAAATGACCAAAATTATAATAAATTAATTTAAATATTATTAAAATAATCTAAAATTCACCAATTAATTAAAATTCTAAATAATTCAAAAGTCACAAAATGACCAAAATACCCTTAGTCTAAAAAGTTGTAAATAGTCATTCTAATCACATGGTTAGGTCCCCATAGTCATGGTTAGTCTCTAGGCTCAAAAGTTCGAGGGTTCACTAGCTAACACATCAAAATTAGAATTCACCAATTTTAAATAGTATTAAATTAATTAAAAATTCCCATAAATCATAAATCCTATTATTAAAATAATAAACTTTTACAAAAGTTCAAAATTACCCACATTTTAGAAAAGTGGGTCTTACAAGTCTACCTTTCTTAGAAAATTTTATCCTCGAAATTAAGATGGTCGTACTTCTTCTGGAGTCTCGTCCCCAACAATCAAAGTCTCAGAACTTACCTAAATCATACAATTTAAAAGAATGACATACATGGTCATGGTATACGGTGGCAGTGAAAGTCTCATCTAGGTGTACTAGTCACACTAGACCAAAACAATCATAGGGTATCAAAACACACAAGTAATCTAGGGTGCTAAACTAGAAAAGATACAAAAATAACAAATCATCAAAACTGTAAGGCAGTCTACCATCCTATATGAAAACTGGTACTTATCAAAAAATAAAATAAAGATAACTACTAATTATCTATAAAAGGGTACTATTCAAAGAAAAAAAATCACAATCAAAAGTTAAAGAATGAAAGTCAATTGCATTGAAATCCAATCACAATATATATAGATAGAGAGCACGTTAGAGAGGAAAAAGCTAGCATTATATAAAGTTATGTGGTTCGTGTGTGTATGGGTGTATGTGGACATGTTCATATGTTTAGATGGTAGGTATGTGTGTATGTGAAATATACATGAAAGTGTATAGGAGGATTTGGGTTTCAAAACAATAGCTATCAAGCTATACTACTCATAGCATATTGGTTAACAATCTACAATGCACAACCTATTTACCTATAACATGCATGGTTAACCATATATATATATATATATATATATATATATATATATATATATATATATATATATATATATATATATATATATATATATATATATATATATATATATATAAAGAGGTAGAGAGTTAGTTATGTATCTATATACATTATAACATGCATGCATAAATTCTATATATATATATATATATATCTATATAGATATATGAACATAACATAGAGATGAAGGGTTAGGTTTACATGGCAGTATATACTAGGTTAGCGTGTGTGTGTCCTTGTACAGGGTTATAGCTTTAGTATTGAAAGGTTAAACCCAGTTTTAGTTCAGCATTTACATACAAAATCTGAAAATGAGCTAACATTTAAAGCAGTGTAATATTAACATAATGTAATTTCAGATTTTTTGGGGTTTGAAACATCACAACCAACTCAATGCTCCCAATACATCCTAACATAATGGAGATGAAACCCTAACATACTATCTATACATTTAGCTAGGCATACAGTTCAATATTACATATCAAATCTGAAATTGAACTAAACATTTGAAATCAATGTAAAAATGTTAACATGTGTTCAGTTTTAGGATTTTGGAAAAATTCGAACATCAAACCAACCCAAAGTTTATCACAACCTAAGATGTAAGAATATGAAACCTAACATTATATCCCTACATACAACAATGTATATAGCTCAAAATATTACATTTAAAAAAACAGCAAATTGAACTAACATTGGAATCCAGTATTAAGGATTAATATGCACACAGTCTCAGATTTGACAAGTTCAAACACAAAACTCAACCAATTTCTTTAAGAATTGAAACCTTGTGTATAAGATACATGTGCAGTGATGTAAACAAAACTAATAACATAAAATTTATATTTAAATTACAAATTTAAACTAAAAAAAGTAGAGAACCAGTCTCTGATACTGTACTGTATCAGAAATATTGGAGTTTTAAGAATTTAAACATCAACCACATATTAATATGTATTTAGATAGGTTGGTAATCAAAGTGTAGCATGCATACGAGTCAGACAAAGTGTCTGTGTCCACTATATATATATTCTCATGTCTCGATATACAAATCAATTTCTATATCAAGACCAACATTTAGATTCCTACCAAGATTGCAAAGTAGGTGATTGAAGTGATCAAGACAGTTTTATTATTATTATTATTATAATTATTATTTTAATAATACAAGAAATAATGGCAAGAAGGAAATAATAAAAAAAATCTGTTCTGCTTTTCTGTTTAAAATAATGAACCATTTTGAAACCAGAGCTATAATATCAAATCCAAGATAAGGTCTAGCAAAATCATCGATTCATTGTATTATGAAGAAACTCATAGCAAAAAGTTACACAAGATTTATAATAACAGCTAAAACTACTCCTAAGTTAAATAATGAGAAGCAAAATAAAACAAAAACAAACAATAATTCTTTTTTTTTTGAAAGATTGAACAAAAGTAGAGAAAACATGTTCAAAAGCATTATGGTACATCTGATAATCATATACATCTATCCAAAATCATGGTGGTCTAAATCCTCATCATACTAGTAAGCAAGGCTACGATAATCACAGAGTCCTCGACTAAGGCACATACCTCTAGAATTATGGTATTTAAAATTTTTGCGATGCCGCTAGCTTGGCTGCGAAAACCTTAAATTTTCACACCCGAGAAATATATCCAAAATCAGACTATATGTCCTCACCATGCTGGCTAATGTGACTGTAGAAGACTAGATTCCATAATTTAGATGACCTAGCCCATACAATTTCATCTTCACAAAAATTAAATTAAATTAACAATGGATACCCAAAAATCAAATTCATTAGCTAACCAAGAAAGATAAATATAAACTATTAGAATCAAATTTCGAAATATTTTATAATGAGATTCTCAAGGGTCATCCCAGAAATCTCTCAAGGAATCCTAACTGTGATTGAGTACCTTCAAAAATATATCATAATCCTACTACAGGCTGTAGTGGTACTCTAGTTCGAATACCACTACACAAACTCGACCTGCATGGGCCACCACTAAAAACGTGTCACGACCCGCACCCTAGAGTAAGGGCACGAGACGTGGGTACGTCCAGCCTACGCCGCAGTGTCGACGGTAGAACACTGTCCTAGGTCAAACATCTAACAATATAAAGGTACCTGTACAGTATATACACTCCGAATGGAGGTGATATAGCAAATACAGTCTCAATCACATCTAAGGTAGAGCATGATAAAGATAGATAAAACATAAAATCCACAAAGAGATACTGCAGATAAAAGTTTAAGTGTCTAAGATACACAAACCCAGAAAACATCTCAAATCTCAAATACAGTAATCCATAGAGTAAATACAGCTCAAGGCAACTGAAAATAAGCTATAAGAAAAACCCTAGCTATCTATACAACCTCTACTGTGTCTCCTCTAGGCTAGCAGGCAACCTCCAAGCTATCTGTAAAATTTATCAACAGGTCCAGTCAGGACAGGAGCGAGTATAGTACATCTCAACAAATCATAATAGGCTAGAAAATATAAACATGTTAGAGAGTAAGATACAGGAAATTGAAGAACAACATGATGTAAAAGAGAGAAACTGTAAGTAAATAGCTACAATATATAGAGAACTATTAGTGACTAGTGATTCAGAGCACAAAATGGTTATGTAAACGGTACGATGTTCTACACGAGTAATCTACAGAGGTTGTACACGAGTAATCTACTGGATTGATTACATAACCACTTCTACCCCCGTCCCAAGCAATACACAAGGATCTAGCCAAGATATGTTATTGCACAAGAAGTATAGTCATACACGAAGATCATGTGAGCACATGAGCATACACGATTTCATACGATTGTATACGAAAAGCACGAACACAAGGAGTACACAATGCTCATGATAAAGTACAGGAACACGAAATATCCGATGTATCCGCTAAGGAGATAACATCGCACGACAAGATCCATATAGTACTAATCTGTGTTACCAACGTGTCAGCATCAAGTAAAGTAATCTAAAGCAGGAAATATACTCCTAAACAGGATATGAAATGATCAGAGAATGTACTCGCATGGTATCCTGAACATCTGAAAAGTATCTACTGTTCGAGGACTGGTGTCTGTCTCCTATAGAACAGTACAAGTCACTACAAGTCCAAAATAGTAAAATAGACTGCTACAATGCATCTACATGCTGTCTAGGTCAAACTAGACTAAAGTCAACACTTGGTCAACTCTAGTCAACCACACTAGTCAAACTAGGTCAACTAGGTCAAGTCCTAGTCCAAACAAGTCTAACAAGTCTCACTAGGCCTAACCAAGCCTAGGCTAGCACTCACACAATCACAAGGCAATGTGAACCACAATAATACATAATATAAAATAGATACTATATATAAATACATACCTTCATACATACATGCATATCCACATTACATACATATTTATATATATAGGCACATGTTACATCATGCATATTTACATAGTTACATAGATATATACATTCATGCACATTTACATACATACTTTTATACATTATATATGTTAACATTCATTACCATGCATTATATTTTACTTATACCTTTGATTCATTCATATATGACATTCATTCATGCATTTATACATTCATTCATTCATGTCATCACTATGTACATATTTGATTCATGTATCCACACATACATACATGGATACACAACATACATGTATACATTCATACATGCTTATATTGCATATATGCATACATATATATCATGTATACATACATACATTGCATACATGCCTACATACGTATCATATATGCATACTTGCATTCATTCATGCATATTACATACTTACATGCATCTATATATTATATACATTGTATACAACGTGTATAAATAGAAGAAGGAAAAAAAGGGAAAAACTATAATGGAAAGGGAAGGAAGGAAAAATGTAAGAAAAAGAAATAACAGTAGACATATACATGCTTGCATCATATATTTTACATTACCATACATGCTATCATTATATATTGTATTACATTATGTATACATTATACATTCATAACTATCATTACATGTATACCTTGCATTCATATCTATCATTCATTATATACTTTCATGCATACATTATATATCATTCTTTCATTCATGCGTTTATGTATTGCTTAGATACATTACATTGATTGCATTCCTACATGCTTGCATTCAACCATATATATACATTAATGTAAAGATGATACATATCATATATATATATCATTTCATTCATCTAACATATCATGCATTACATACTCTACATTTACTTAATATCCATACTATATAGGCTCATAGGTTACACAAAATGTCTATGTCGTATAGTCACTCTTCTACTTAAAATCAATACTGTACCAATTGGGCCTTCACTAAATTCTAGTATTAAAGTATGTCGTAGTCCTTCGTGTTAGCTTTCCGAAACTTCAAATGGATCATATTTTCGTGTCTGGAAGCTCCCGAAATCGCAAAAATACCGAAACATGTTCGTCTTTCGTACAGCTGACACTCAAATAATTTTACAAAACGTTCCAGAACGATTTTTATTTATTATAATATATATTTGGAAATCTAACTTCGATACGCTTTTTTAAAAAAAATGGAAGATTAAAAGGAGTTCTAAGCTAAAAGTTATGACATTTCTAAGTTGCTTTGGTTAATAAAAACGTGGATGAATATTATGACGAATTTGAGTTATTTTGGACAAAAAAAAAAACACATATAGGCCAAGATACTTGGATACCAACATAGGTATCCAAATAAAACTCATTCTAACCATCCTAACTAAGGTCAATCCACTCTCTAACCATTCTAAAATTGAATTTAAATATTTATTTAAACTATTAACATACAAACATACACATGGGTGCCCTAATTTGGGATCTATCAAGTAGGACACAAGACACATATCTAAAATCCTCAAGAGAGCTCCAAATGGTCTCAAATTTGAATCTAAAGGGGACACATACATGAGGATGGATCCTACGGATTCAAAACTAATTTATATACAAAGAAAATCGATTTAGAGGAAGGATTTTACCTATTGGGAGTGGAATCCCAATGAAATCTTTTAGGACACGGCTCCGATACGAAGATCCCTCAAAGTGGACACTCCTCCTTGCACTTCTCTTCCAATCCTTGGTAGCACCCTTCCCTTGGAGAATGGGAATGATTGAGGGAAGATTTGGTGAAGGAATGATTTGATTTGGAGATCAAATCAAAGGGAAGGCTCTCTAAAATTAGGGAAGAACAAAAGGAAAATAAAAGACGCAAGATTGTAATGAATGAAATGAATCATTCTCCCCTAAAGGTGGCTGCCATAAAGAGTCCATTAGGGCTAATAGAAAATGTCCTAATTGCCCCTCTCTAGTCTCATATGGTTAAGTCTAGACTAGGTTCAAGTTTGGGGTCAAAATGATCTAGTTTGAGTCTCTAACTTAACCATTCTAACATAATAAAAATTAGTTTAACTAACTAACTTAAATGTTGGGTTTTGTGGGCCATGCTTAACTTAATATTTGGTCCCATCTAGAGTTTAAGCTACCCGGGTCATAATACAAGTCGGAACGAGACGAAACTCAAACCTGACTAAACAAATCCAATAAAAACAATATTAAAAATATAAAATTTTCCCAAAATAATACAATATGAAAAATAACCAAAATTATAACAAATCAATTTAAATATTATTAAAATAATCTAAAATTCACCAATTAATTAAAATCCTAAATAATTCAAAAGTCACAAAATGACCAAAATATCCTTAGCATAAAAAGTTGTAAATAGTCATTCTAATCACATGGTTAGGTCCCCTGGTCATGGTTAGTCTCTAGGCTCAAAAGTTCTAGTGTTCACTAGCTAACACATCAAAATTATAATTCACAAATTTTAAATAGTATTAAATTAATTAAAAATACCCATAAATTATAAAATAATAAACTTTTACAAAAGTTTAAAATTACCCTCATTTTAGAAAAGTGGGTGTTACACCAGCGGCGGGATCGTACGATGAAGGCTCGCAGGGAGTGGAGGCCCAAATCATTCGCTCCTCCCCAAGCTCTCGAAGAAGAACTCTCTGTTGCCCAAGGTGGCGGGGAAGACTCTCATGCGGCCCCACTTCAGGCCACAGAGGACTCTGCTGTCCCCAAGTTCAGCAGAGGAAAATACTACGATGCTGGACTTGCAGGGGCAAAGAGGAACTCTGTGCGGTCCAAGAAAAAGTCGCATAAGGGCGCCAGCCACATGAAAACTCATGCGGCCACAGAAGCCAGCCGCGTGTAGGAGGATCATGCGACCAGAATGTCCAGCCACATGAAGGAGGCTCATGCAGGTACGACAGCCAGCCGCATACAGGAGGCTCATGCGGCCACGACTGCCAGCCGCATACAGACTGCTTATGCGGCCACCGCTCCTAGCCGCATACAGCAGGGTCATGCGGCCACACATACCAGCTGCATACAGACAGCCTGCACGGCCACCAAACCCAGCTACATACCATCTGCTCCATGCGGCTCACGGTCAGTCTTCGACAGTCTCTCAGGCGATCCTGACCCCAGATGCTCTCATTTGCCAGTCTCTATGGACTCTTCCTACTATGCACTCTCAGGTGCTAGAAGGAAGATGTCTCGGGCGGCGCAGGCTCGTCGAGCTCAGACAGCTGTCCCAACTACTGACTATCAGGGCGTCCCGCTAACTATTACGCAGGCCCCTGATGGAAAGTTGTATAAAACTATCCGTGTCCAGCCCCAAGCGGCCAACGAACAGAATAGTTACCAAGAATCTCCCAACAATGATCAGGGACAAGTACTCGTACTACCCCCACATAAGGGAGCAGGCAGGATACCAGCATACTCATGTGCTCATAACTTCCGGGCCCACAAAATGGGTGACTTGTGCAACGTAATTCTTCACAAACGCAAGAAAAGAGACGAAGACTTGGTGTACAGGGAGTCCTGTCAGGGACATCAATGCACCCAAATTATTGTCAACTGCTGCTGCAACAAGGCGGCGGTACAAGAAGACCTGCGGTTCGTCTTCCAACGACCGCAACACCCAAGCTTAGAAGATGAGGCGCTTCTCGTCGCCTCCTGCAATTCTGCTCATAAGATCCCTGGCAGCGGGAGGGGAAAGAAAACAAACGTCTCCAGCCCAAAAATCTCAACTTAGAAACTCTCTTCTAAGCGGTTGTCCACGACCGTTACGGGAGAAGTTTTTTAGGGTACTCGCTCAAAAACGAAATCTACCACACTTGGAGATTCGTCGTCCACATCTCTGGGAGGCGTTGGAGCCGGGGGTAGCACTCCTCCAAACATCTACGACAATCCGGTGTTCCAAGAAGATAATCCAGGGGAAACGGTCCCCCAACAGATGCAGCAGATCCCGACGTCAACGAGGACGTCCACAACTCTCAAGACGAGGCAAGCTCTGAAGCTGGAGGTACCACTCCTTCTGAGTCTGAACCAGAGGAGAACGTTTTCACATACCCTGATGACTTCTCTGTACAGGGGTATGACTCAGAGGGCGCGTCTTCCACCGTTCCTTCCATCTCTCCTCATGTAAGGACGTTGTTCATGACGGACAGCAACCAAGATGGTCCCAGTGATCGCCAACGCATCGACACTCTGGAGGCCATATTGCATGCCTTGGTCAATTTCGTGGACAAGATCAAAGCAGACCTTCCAATTCTGCAAAAAAGAATGCCTGGCCAAACAAGCTTGGGTCCCGCGGTCAATGTGAACTCAAACTCAGCTGCACCAAACCTGGGTGATAATCCTCCTGCAATATCAGCCCCCACCGCTGCAGACGAGGCCAGGGAGGCAAGAAGAGAGGTCCAAGAGCTCCGGGCCATGTTCTACGCTCGAGAAAAGTGCCAAGACCTCAGGATACGACAACCGTATCCTGCTGCGTGTAGAGATATGCCCTTCCCAGCAAGATATAAACCATTCAACATCAATCTGTATGATAGGATGACATCTGCAAGCAGGTACGTCACCTACTTTAAAGTCACAACCGACCATCTTTCTTATGACGATGCCATCCTTACGCGATTGTTCATCGGGGCACTGGAGGGGGTTGCCTTCGACTGGTATCGCAACTTGTCGGACAACTGCATCCATTCCTTCGCTGGCTTCAAACATATGTTCCTGGAGAGATTCTACGATGTAGGACAAGACGTGACAATATCTACCCTCATGGACGTTGTTCAGGGAGAAAATGAGCTGACAAGGAACTATATCGAGAGGTTTCGCTAAACTGCGATAAAGTTGCCTTCCGGTAACCCGGATTCTTCCTTAATTAAAATTTGCCAAAAGAGGCTGCTTCCTAAGATCAGCCTCTGGATGGGCGAAAGTCAGTTTAAGGATTAGAAGACTTTCATTATCAGCGCCACTAGCGCAGAAGACAAGTTGAAGAAAGCTCGTCAACTGGAATTACACGTATCGGAAGGAGAGGATAAGGGCAAACGCCCTAACACCAACAGCAATAATGGTGGTATCCCTTCCAATAATAGAGACAACAAGGGCAAACGAGCTATGGTGGCCGACACAATCCTGAAGCCTTAACCGAAGCCGACAGAGAAGCAGTGGCCTCAGATGACCTATTCCTTCGAGGATGGCCATGTCAAGCCCATCTTGTACATGCTCATACAAGGAGGTCGAATTCAGCTCCCTCCTCCAAGGCGTGAACCTCGTGCGACAAAAATGGAGAGCCCCAAGTACTACCACTACCATCGCTATGTTCACCATGCTACACAAGACTGCTACCAACTGAAGTGATACATCCAGCATCTCATCGACTCTAAGGCCTTGGTCATTGATTTCGAAGAGGTGACCGTAGCATCCAACATGGTGTCAGTACAATTCGGCAGCTTCCCTCCGACAAAGACTCAAGATGGAGTAGTGCCCGTCCCAGAGCAAAGATGGAGGTTGCTAAACTTCCACCTTCCCGAGACGAGGCTGCTGGTCTAGTACCCCTTACCACATCACGAGGGGAGATCATGTGGGTCCATCCTGACCTGGTACCTGAAGTGATTCAGTCTGCACCTCCCTTCACCAGTAAAAAGAAGAGTGGGAAAGTCAAATCATGCCACACAATTTCGGCAGAGGTCGAAGAAGTTACTGCTGTTATTACCCGCTCTCCCGCACAAACCCAACCTCCATCGGATAACTCGGCTGAAGATCATCAGTCGACGTCTGCTGATGCCCCAGGACCTTCTCAGCCTTCGACGACCGACAAGCCTAGGCCGAAGGAGACTCACTTTGACAAGCCACTCTGAAGAGAGATGCCTCATGGGCTGGAGAGGCCCTACAACTTTGACATCTTGGCACAATTGGCCAACACACCGGCCAAATTTTTGCTATACGAGCTCCTAAGACTCTCCAAAGATGTCCGAGTCACACTGAGCGAGGCACTCCAGAATGCCGACGCATATCTGGCTCAGTCCAATCTTACAGGGGAAAGCTCGCCTGCAGATCTCCAGGACAGTGCTTGCACAGGCGCAATGCCCAACATCGTCTTCACTCCGTAGGATATGCTTATCAAGACCAACCTGCACGATTGCCCTCTGTATTATACTGGGTACATTGGCGATATCAAGGTGGATCAGATGTATATTGATCCCGATTCTTCCATAAGCATCATCCTGAAGAGCTTACTACACCATCTGTGCATCCTAATACATCGCCTGACGCCGACAAGCACCGCTATCAGCGGTTTCAATTCATACATAAGCTATCCGATCGGGAAGATTCGCTTGAAGTGCCAAATCGGCGAACTTCAGTCAGAAGTGACATGTTATGTCATAGATACGGACACTTCCTACAATATTCTCCTGGGGCGTCCTTGGATACACGATTACATGATCGTGCCCTTCACACTGTACCAGTGCTTCAAGTATGTCGACAATCACAGCTTCGTGAGGACAGAATTTGCCGACATCGATCCCTTTAAAGGGGTCGAATCCTACTACTCAGATCCATGCTTGTACGAGGAGTCGAAAAAGCACCTAGCCGAAGGAGATACTCAAGCTCAAATTGAAGCGGCAGCTAAATCAGAAGAACCGCTCACAATCCACCTCCAAGCCCGCAAACCTGGCAGAACTGCACCCCTTACGGCCACTCTGCGTAAGGATGCAATCAGCCTCTCTGCACAGGAGAAGCAGATGATAATCCGACTACCAAGGACTAGACAAGCGCCAACGACAGAGCCACTGACAATCAAGCTGCCTAGAGCTAGTCAGCAACAAATAGAGGAGCTCAACCCCTCTGTCAAGCCGATGACGATTCCTCTTTCCAGAATGAATCGGCAGCCGAGCGCTAAGCTGGGGACTGCTAGCCAGCTAACAACTCCCCGTCCAGCACCGAGCACCAAACTGGGGGTAGCTAGTACGCCAACAACTCCACGTTCTGCTCCACCCATGGAGCCCCTGATGATTAAGCTGTCCAAGTCATCCTCCCAGTCATCATTGACACAGGGGGTGGTTGAAGAAGAGCCAGAGCTGGCCAAGTATGTGGCTGCTCACACTGATGTTCCATCCGCAGATGATGTAATCTCACTAGAAAAGATACCTAACTTCATCAATAAAGGATTATCTTTAAACTACCTCGAGCTTAATAAGCTTTGTATAATGTATGCTATGGAACACGGTATAGGCACCCACCTGCACACACAGGTAACAAATGTCTACACCACAAACCAACTTACTCTAGTGGAAGATGCTTACCGCATAATCGAGGGAGAGGATCATCCAATCATCTTCGGCCAGAAGAATGATCCACAACCCTTCAGGATAGAAGAAGCTGATCTTGAACCCGACAACGGGAGACTGCCCCTTTATCTGTATAGTTCCCGATCCAAGTACCTCATGCAAAAATAGGGGTATGATCTGTAAACTACGCCAGGCTTGAACTACGGCACTAGACGGCGATTACCCTTACAATTGTCTGTTCCGACTGGGAAACTACGAGATTACTACAACAAAACCAAATGTGGGCTAGGTTATGTTACACTGGAAACGACCCCTGAAAGCTCAGACGAGGAATGCGACTGGCATTCATACTCAACCGGATCACCAACTTCCGATTCGGATGTCAGCATCGAGGACGTATTCAGGCAAGTCTTGTTCGTCAATATGGCATTTGTCGACGCCTACGAAGAAGATGAAGACATTCCTGAACTTCTTGAGTTAGAGCCGTAGTCACAACAACTAGATGCACAATGGGAGAAGCGGTTCAAACAAAAAGAGCCTTCCACTGAGGATGAGGTTGTACAAGTTGATCTCGGTGATGAGTCCTCTCCAAAGCCCATCTTTGTCAGCAAGAATCTGACAGACGAAGAGCAAAAATTGCTACTGCAAGTCGTCAGAGAATACATCGACGTGTTCGTCTGGAGCTACGAAGACATGCCAGGACTGAACCCCGAAGTTGCACTTCACAAGCTCAATATTCGTCCAGACGCAAAACCAGTCAAGCAACAGCAACGACGGTTCGTCCCGGACATCATAAACTCCGTCGAAGCTGAGGTCAAGAAACTAATAGCCAGCGGCTTCATCCGAGAAGAGCAACATCCAGACTGGGTCGCCAACATAGTACTAGTCCTCAAGAAGAATGGGAAGATTCGAATCTGCATCGACTTCCGAAATCTAAACGAAGCATGTCCCAAGGATGAGTTCCCCTTCCCTATCACAGACATCATGATTGACAACACCTGCGGCTTTGAGCGTATGTCATTCATGGATGGTTTCATGGGGTACAAACAAATCAAGATGTTCTCCGATGACGAAAAACATACATTATTCCGAACACCAATTGGCACATATATTGCTACACAGTTATGCCTTTCGGTTTAATAAACGCTGGCACCACCTATCAAAAAGCTATGAGCATCATCTTTAGAGACCACCTGCGTACAGTGGAATGCTATGTTGACGACATCGTCGTCAAAAGCCGCTCTAAGGAAGTTCATCTGCATGATCTGAGGACAGTGTTCGACCTGATACGAGTGCACAATTTAAAGATGAATCCCACAAAATCCTTTTTGGGCGTATCCAGCGAGAAGTTCTTGGGTTTCATCATTACTTCCCAGGGTATCCATATAGACCCTGAGAAGACGAAGGCAATCATGGAGATGGGTCCCCCGAGAAATCTCCGTGAACTTCGAGGCCTTCAATGGAGGCTGGCCTACATCAGGAGGTTTATCTCCAACCTCTTCGGACGATGTCGGCCATTCACCCACCTCATAAAAAAGGGCATTTCATTCGTATGGTATGAAGAATGCCAGAGCACCTTCGACAGTATCAAAGAATATCTAACGAACCCTCCAGTCCTGGTAGCCTCGGTTGCTAGAAGACCATTCCTGATCTATGTACGAGCGATGGAACATTCTCTCGGTGCTCTGCTAGCACAAAACAACGATGCAGGCCAGGAGCAAGCTATATATTATCTCAGCCGAATGATGATGGGGCTGGAGCATCGATACACTACCGTGGAGAAGGAGTGCCTTGCTCTGGTGTTCGCCATTTAGAAGACGTGACACTACATCACGGGACAAACCATCCATGTCGTATCAAGAGTTAACCCCCTCAGGGTCCTCATGACCAAGCCAGGCGCACTCAGCTTCCACTTCGCTACCTGGGCGATATTATTGTCTCCCTACCACATGATCTTCGTCCCACAGAAGGCCGTTAAAGGTCAAGCTTTGGCAGACTTTTCAGTAGCTCATCCAGGTTCAAAGTCAACCAGAATAGACGAGGAGATTCCAGATGAGGTCGTCGATTCAAATATGGCCTCCTATGATACTATATGGCGAATGTTCTTCGACGGCGCTTCTAGAACTGGGCCCAAAGGCAACATCGTCGCTGGAGTCGGAGTGGTGCTGATTTCTTCCACCGGGCTAGTGATCAATCGGGCTTATTCCCTCACAGAGCCCTGTTCAAACAATATGGCCGAGTACAATGCTTTGGTCATTGGCTTCCGACTTACAAAGGAGCTGGAGGTAGAGTACCTTAAAGCATACGGTGATTCGCAGCTAATCGTTTACCAGATCCGGGGCTCATACGAAGTGCGTCATGAAGACATGATCCCCTATCACCAAATAGCGATCGACATCATCTCATTCTTGGAAGGGTTCTTCATAGAACACGTTCCCAGGCTCCAGAACATTGAAGTCGATGCCTCAGCAGGCCTTGCCGCTTCCTTAGCAGTTTCGAATCATGCTCACCACTTGGTTGATATAATAGGCCGTGAATTGGTCTGTCCCAAGGACAATGTTCAATATGTCGAGAGTTACTCCGGTCTGACTATCGACAAAGCACTAGACTGGAGACAACCATTCATCGACTTTGTTGTCTACGACATCCTGCCAAAAAATTCGAAGGAAGTCACTTCTATCAGAAGACGTTCCCTCAGATTCTTCTACGATACAGAAACGAAAATGTTGTATCGGCGATCATACGATAGATTACTGCTTTGATGTCTGTCAAATACAGAAGCCAAAGAAGCCGTGCATGAAACTCATGACGACATCTGTGGAGCCCATCAGCTTGGCCCAAAATTACAAGACCGCCTTCGCCGAATGGGCTACTACTGGCCCACGATAGTTACAGATGCGATAGACTATGCAAGAAAGTGTAAAGCCTGTCAAGTCTACGTAGATTTTATCCACCAGCCATTCGAGTTTCTACATCCAACGGTGGCATCCTGGCCATTCAAAGCATAGAGAATGGACATCATTGGGCCAATCACTCCGCCTTCGTCCCGAGGACATCGCTTCATACTCGCAATCACAGATTACTTCTCCAAATGGGGAGAGGCTATTCCGCTGGCAGAAGTCAAGACTTCAAACGTGATCAGCTTCCTCAAGCATCACGTCATCTATCGTTTTGGACTACCCCGAAGGATCATCCACGATAATGGTCCGCAGTTCGCAAGCCACGCCTTTTATCGGTTTTACGACAAACATCGAATCCAGAATATTGCTTCAACACCATACAACCCGGCAGCTAATGGTCTAGCTGAAGCGTTCAACAAAACAATCATCAAGCTTCTCAAGAAGTTTGTGTCATCAAACAAACGCGACTAGAATAAAAAGCTTGGCGAATGCTTATGGGCGTACCGTATTATAATTCGGACGGCCACCGGGAACACACCATTCTCTCTGGTATATGAAAGTGAGGCAGTTCTCCCACTGGAGACTTAAATCACTTCACTTCGCGTTGCTCTCACCTATCGATTGACGACAGATGATAATCACTATCACCGACTACAAGGGATGGAGGCCCTAGATGAGAAGTGCATGTTAGCTCAACAACGAATCGATCTGTACCAAGCCCGTATCTCCGGAGCCTTCAATAAGAATGTTAAAATCAGAACATTCCAAGTGGGCGATCACGTTCTGGCAGTTCGGAGGTCGATGGTTATGACTCACAAAACCGCCGACAAGTTCCAGCCAAAGTGGGAAGGCCCGTTCATCATCGATGCTATATTCTCCAATGGAGCCTACCGCCTCGCAAAACAAAATGAAGACTTGCTCATGTTGCCCATCAATGGCAAGTTCCTGAAGAAGTATTATGTCTGAAACGACATCCTCCAAATTTACCAGAATAATGAGTTATGTACCCTCTGGTAACGCTGAACTCACATTTGAACATCACAATATGCATATCATATGGGGCACTATATTGTAAATCTACAATCTCCCGAAGTAATCCATAATAGTCAAAGTCCGGCTCGTCGTCATAGATGGTGCCTCTTATGCAAACACCAGAATTCTTGGTATCGAAGCCGTCATTGAGAAATTCGGCATTTATAGCATGCTGAGTTGACTTAAACTTGAAGCCATTAACGACATAGCCTGACAAAGTCTTTGCATACTTCTTCGGTCCCAATGCCAAATAACGAATGCTCTCATTTATGAGTGTTGTTTCAGGCAATAAAACCTGTAAACATGTATTGATAATTTAAATATTTTAGCTGCATATATTTTAATGGTAGCCGCATAACATATTATCTCAGTTACTTACGTATTTACGAAACCAGGACGGAAAGGTACAATCAACCTCTCTTTGAAGTCCCTCATCTGTAATATATGGTGTCCTCATTTTGACTTCACCTCTAAATACACTGTTAGAGAGAATAAAAATAAGTGTAGTCACTTAATTCACCAAATTAGAGATTATAACGAGGCGTAGTCACTTACTTCTCCAAATCTCTCACTTCTTGTATGTCACAATTTAACAAGACATATCGGTGAGCGGTATCATACTCATCGTCGGTCAACCACCGTTTCTTACTAGCCCCAATAGGCTTGCCCCTTAAATTGAATATACCTCCATCCTCAACGTCTTCTTCATTCCTTTGAGGTCTATTTCGATTTGTCTCGACATGAGTATCGAAATAAATGGAGCAGAAATTTGACACCTCCTCGATAAGATATGATTCGCATATCGAAGCCTCTATATGAGCCTTGTTGCCAACTTTCTTCTTTAGATGGTGTAGGTACCTAAAGAGACAAATTATCTTGAGAATTAACAATGAATTGTAAAATCTACTTAAATTTCACTTAAATTATATCGATTTTTATTTACCTTTCAAAGGGGTACATCCATCGATAATGAACAGATACACCGACACGGGCTTCGTATGCTAGATGAATCGGTAGATGCTCCATGCTGTCGAAAAAGCCCGGTGGAAATATTTTCTCTAACTTGCAGATTGTTAAGACAATCTTCTCCTCAAGTTGTACCATATGTTGCACCGTCAGCTTAGTTGAACAGATATCCCTGAAGAATGTAGACAGCTCGGCCAACGGAACCCATACAGCAGAAGGCAACAACTCTCTCAAAGCAATGGGCAGTAATCTTTCCATAAACACGTGGCAGTCGTGACTCTTCATTCCCGTTAGCTTGCGTTCATTGAGATCAACGTATCTAGACAAATTCGAAACATAGCCGTCGGGAAACCTTAAATTAGATATCCACTTGCAGATTATTAATCTATCTTCCTTGCTCAATGTGTATGGCGCTATAGGCTTACTTAATTGTCCACCAGCACCCCTTTGTATCAAGTTCAGATGAGGACGCTTGCATATCTCGGCTATGTCTTGTCTTGCTTTTGGATTGTCCTTCGTCTTTCCTTTAATATCCATGACGGTATTGAAGACATTATCGAACACGTTCTTTTCGATATGCATGACATCAAGATTATGCCTTATAAGATTATCTTTCCAATAAGGCAAGTCCCAGAAGATACTCCGTTTGGTCCAGTTATGGCTTTGTCCGAACCCCTCGACACGATGGTTCGATGGATCTTCCATTGCGGTGGGCAATTCCTTTACAGCTTCCCAAATATCGTATCCCGAAAATCTGGCAGGAGGTTGAGAAAATTCTTGTTTTCCATATCTGAACGCGTCCTTATTCTTTCTCCAAGGATGGGTCGCGGGCAGAAATTGACGGTGACAGTCAAAGAAAGAAGTTTTTCCTCCATGCCTAAGGCGGAACGCCTTACTATTTTCCATGCATATCGGACAAGACATGTTGCCGTGCGTACTCCATCCCGACAGCATACCGTATGCTGGAAAATCATTGATTGTCCACATGAGTGAAGCTCTCATCTGAAAGTTCTGTTTCCTGGAAATATCATAGGTCGTGACGCCGATCTCCCACAGCTGTTTCAGCTCATCCACCAACGGCTGTAAATATATATCGATGTTCTTCGTCGAATTTTTAGGACCGGGTATGATAGCTGTCAGAAACATATAAGGAGTCTTCATACACATCCATGGTGGCAGATTGTAAGGGGTAAGAATGACCGGCCAGCATGAGTACTGAGATCCCGACTGTCCGAAAGGGGCAAAGCCATCAGCACATAGCGCCAGGCGTACATTTCTAGGCTCTGCAGCAAAATCTGGATGACACAAATCAAAATGTTTCCACGCCTCTCCATCCGAAGGATGTGACAATTCTCCTTCGTCCTTTATGCGTTCTTCGCTATGCCACGTCATGTGTTCTGCTGTATTTAGAGACATATACATCCTCTGCAAGCGCTTCGTGATCGACAAGTAATACATATACTTGTAAGGACGTCGTTTTCTAGTCGACTTTCCTTTTCCCTGTACTGGCTTGTAACGATCCGCATTACAGAAGCTGCAACTTTCTGATACGCAATTCTCTTTGTAGTACAACATGCATCCGTTGCGACAACAATCTATCTTCTCGTACCCCAGTCCCAGTTGTCGGACCATCATCTTTGACTTGTAGAAGTTTTTTGGTAGCTCTTTTGATTCCTTCGGTAACACCTCCTTGATTACTTCTGTGATCCGATTATAGCAAGCTTGTGGCAAGTTAAAATCAGACTTTATGTTCAACAACCGCATCGTCACTGACAGTGCGGAATGAGTCTCACAACCAGGATATAGAGAAGTATCTGCGTCCTGAAACATGTCATAGAACTCCTTCGCCTCGGGATTAGGATCCTCCGGATCAAAATTAGGCCCTGCCGCATCATACACCATATCTCGTGCAAGGTTCTGCAGATCTCCATAATCAACAGAGCATCCGTGGTCTTTGATGACATCCGTTGCAGCATTATCATCAAAAGAATAAGTAGCAGCTTCCGCAGCCTGTCTTTCCGAATATAGTTCACCTTGCGATGACCACAGGCCGTAATTACGTACGAAACCCTTACGGGTCAAATGATCTCTCACAGTCACCACTTCTTCGTAACGTCTATTGTGACATTTAACACATGGACACTTAATTTTGTTACCGTCCATGTACTGAGCTTTGCTCATTGCATAATTAAGAAATACTTCCACGCCTGCCTGAAAATTGTCACTCACACCAATTCTACTCTCGTGTTGCCATTTGTACATCCATGTACGATCAACAAAATAACGACTCATCCTCAATTTGGATGTGAAAATCTGTATCGTAAGACAAACTAAACATAAGAATAGCCCGATACCGATACTCATAAATTTGGATTAGGGTTAGGATGTTAGATATAAGTGAACTAGGTGATGTAGAGTACAATATAGGGAACTGTGAATGGACTGAAAGTTGCATATGAGAAGGTTCAATGAAGGGCCCATAAATGGGTTCACATGATAAGTTAGTAAGAATCCACATCACTATACATACTCCCCCGTCTCAGGAGTGTGTCTGGCTCCTATTTAGAACAGCACAGGTCACAACATGTCCAGAATAGCAAAACAGAGCTCTACAATGTATATCGGTATCAGACTATTCCTACGAGTATTGGTATCGGCGATATCAATACTCGTGTGAATAGGAGATTGCAATATAAGTCTAAGCTATCTAGCTAACATGTATACTTGCATTTACATTGTATCATAACTTGTATCTAGTTACCTTGCTAATCATGTATATACTCTTAACATATATGTGAAGACACTATACTAACATGTATTTAAATCAAGGTTCAAAGTATCGGTATCGGAATCGGTATCGGACTATATATTCCTACGAGTATTGGCATCGGCGATATCAATACTCGTGTGAATAGGAGATTGCAATATAAGTCTAAGCTATCTAGCTAACATGTATACTTGCATTTACATTGTATCATAACTTGTATCTAGTTACCTTGCTAATCATGTATATACTCTTAACATATATGTGAAGACACTATACTAACATGTATTTAAATCAAGGTTCAAAGTATCGGTATCGGAATCGGTATCGGACTATATATTCCTACGAGTATTGGCATCGACGATATCAATACTCGTGTGAATAGGAGATTGCAATATAAGTCTAAGCTATCTAGCTAACATGTATACTTGCATTTACATTGTATCATAACTTGTATCTAGTTACCTTGCTAATCATGTATATACTCTTAACATATATGTGAAGATACTATACTAACATGTATTTAAATCAAGGTTCAAAGTATCGGTATCGGAATCGGTATCGGACTATATATTCCTACGAGTATTGGCATCGGCGATATCAATACTCGTGTGAATAGGAGATTGCAATATAAGTCTAAGCTATCTAGCTAACATGTATACTTGCATTTACATTGTATCATAACTTGTATCTAGTTACCTTGCAATATAAGTCTAAGCAATCTAGTATTGGTATCGGCGATATCGGTAGTATCGGCGGTATCGGATCGAAGTATCGGATTTTTTTGGTATTGGAAAACAAATAATTATTAATAAATTATTTACATTTAAAAACATATAATCATATAATTTATACATTTAGGCATAATTTTAAGTGTTTTAAGTATTATTTCTTAGTAGTTTTGAAATTAAATGAAATTAAATTAAATTAAATAGTATTATTTCTTAGGATCGGGACATGCCAAACCGTATCCGTATCGGGGAATGCAACCCATTCCCCACCCCCCCGACCCCCCTGTCCCCATTCAACACCCCCCCCCCCCCGACCCCCCTGCCCTCTCCATTACCCACCCCCCCGACCCCCCTGCCCCCATTCCCCACCCCCCCCGACCCCCCTGCCCTCTCCACCCCCACCCCCCCGCCCCCCGACCCCCCTGCCCCCATTCCCGACCCCCCCCCCGACCCCCGGGCCCCCATTCAACACCCCCCCCCGACCCCCCTGCCCTCTCCACCCCCCACCCCCCGACCCCCCTGCCCCCATTCCCCACCCCCCCGACCCCCCGACCCTCATTCCCTACCCCCCCCCACCCCCTGCCCCCATTCCCCACACCCCTCCGACCCCCTGACCCCATTCACCACCCCCCCCCCGCCCTCTCCACCCCCCGCGAAGCCGACCCCCCCCCCACTCCCCCCCCGGCCCCAAAACCCAAAATTAGAGAAAGAGAGAGAGAGAGGAGAGAGAGAGAGAGAGAGAGAGAGAGATACCTGGTAGAGAGAGAGAGAGAGCCGCGAGAGAGAGAGAGAGAGCCGCGCGCGAGAGAGAGAGAGAGTTTTGGGGGGAATGAAAAATTCTCCCCCGTCGGTTCAATTTAAGTTAGGGCACAGAACCTAGCGACGGAATAGCGACGGAATAAATTAGTCGCTACACCGTCGCCAATTAAAAGGTGTTTTCCGACGGATATATCCGTCGCCAGTTAGTCGCTAAAGTTCCCGCCAATGTTTTAAAGATTTTGCCGCCAACATTTGCGACGAATAAGCGACGAAAAAGAATCCGTCGCTAACGTTCGTCGACTTAGCGACGGAAACCCGACATATTTTAACATTTAAAATTGGAAAAAATTATGTTATGTTGTCTGTCGCTAATCCGTCGCTAAGATGTCGGAAACTGGTCGCTATTAGCGACGGAATCCGTCCGTCGCTAAACTTCCGTCGGTAAAGTAGGGTATTTTAGTAGTGACAGTGGAATGCTACGTTGACGACATCGTCGTCAAAAGCCGCTCTAAGGAAGTTCATCTGCATGATCTGAGGACAGTGTTCGACCTGATACGAGTGCACAATTTAAAGATGAATCCCACAAAATCCTTTTTGGGCGTATCCAGCGAGAAGTTCTTGGGTTTCATCATTACTTCCCAGGGTATCCATATAGACCCTGAGAAGACGAAGGCAATCATGGAGATGGGTCCCCCGAGAAATCTCCGTGAACTTCGAGGCCTTCAATGGAGGCTGGCCTACATCAGGAGGTTTATCTCCAACCTCTTCGGACGATGTCGGCCATTCACCCACCTCATGAAAAAGGGCATTTCATTCGTATGGTATGAAGAATGCCAGAGCACCTTCGACAGTATCAAAGAATATCTAACGAACCCTCCAGTCCTGGTAGCCTCGGTTGCTAGAAGACCATTCCTGATCTATGTACGAGCGATGGAACATTCTCTCGGTGCTCTGCTAGCACAAAACAACGATGCAGGCCAGGAGCAAGCTATATATTATCTCAGCCGAATGATGATGGGGCTGGAGCATCGATACACTACCGTGGAGAAGGAGTGCCTTGCTCTGGTGTTCGCCATTTAGAAGACGTGACACTACATCACGGGACAAACCATCCATGTCGTATCAAGAGTTAACCCCCTCAGGGTCCTCATGACCAAGCCAGGCGCACTCAGCTCCCACTTCGCTACCTGGGCGATATTATTGTCTCCCTACCACATGATCTTCGTCCCACAGAAGGCCGTTAAAGGTCAAGCTTTGGCAGACTTTTCAGTAGCTCATCCAGGTTCAAAGTCAACCAGAATAGACGAGGAGATTCCAGATGAGGTCGTCGATTCAAATATGGCCTCCTATGATACTATATGGCGAATGTTCTTCGACGGCGCTTCTAGAACTGGGCCCAAAGGCAACATCGTCGCTGGAGTCGGAGTGGTGCTGATTTCTTCCACCGGGCTAGTGATCAATCGGGCTTATTCCCTCACAGAGCCCTGTTCAAACAATATGGCCGAGTACAATGCTTTGGTCATTGGCCTCCGACTTACAAAGGAGCTAGAGGTAGAGTACCTTAAAGCATACGATGATTCGCAGCTAATCGTTTACCAGATCCGGGGCTCATACGAAGTGCGTCATGAAGACATGATCCCCTATCACCAAATAGCGATCGACATCATCTCATTCTTGGAAGGGTTCTTCATAGAACACGTTCCCAGGCTCCAGAACATTGAAGTCGATGCCTCTGCAGGCCTTGCCGCTTCCTTAGCAGTTCCGAATCATGCTCACCACTTGGTTGATATAATAGGCCGTGAATTGGTCTGTCCCAAGGACAATGTTCAATATGTCGAGAGTTACTCCGGTCTGACTATCGACAAAGCACTAGACTGGAGACAACCATTCATCGACTTTGTTGTCTACGACATCCTGCCAAAAAATTCGAAGGAAGTCACTTCTATCAGAAGACGTTCCCTCAGATTCTTCTACGATATAGAAACGAAAATGTTGTATCGGCGATCATACGATAGATTACTGCTTTGATGTCTGTCAAATACAGAAGCCAAAGAAGCCGTGCATGAAACTCATGACGACATCTGTGGAGCCCATCAGCCTGGCCCGAAATTACAAGACCGCCTTCGCCGAATGGGCTACTACTGGCCCACGATAGTTACAGATGCGATAGACTATGCAAGAAAGTGTAAAGCCTGTCAAGTCTACGTAGATTTTATCCACCAGCCATCCGAGTTTCTACATCCAACGGTGGCATCCTGGCCATTCAAAGCATAGAGAATGGACATCATTGGGCCAATCACTCCGCCTTCGTCCCGAGGACATCGCTTCATACTCGCAATCACAGATTACTTCTCCAAATGGGGAGAGGCTATTCCGCTGGCAGAAGTCAAGACTTCAAACGTGATCAGCTTCCTCAAGCATCACGTCATCTATCGTTTTGGACTACCCCGAAGGATCATCCACGATAATGGTCCGCAGTTCGCAAGCCACGCCTTCTATCGGTTTTGCGACAAACATCGAATCCAGAATATTGCTTCAACACCATACAACCCGGCAGCTAATGGTCTAGCTGAAGCGTTCAACAAAACAATCATCAAGCTTCTCAAGAAGTTTGTGTCATCAAACAAACGCGACTGGAATAAAAAGCTTGGCGAATGCTTATGGGCGTACCGTATTATAATTCGGACGGCCACCGGGAACACACCATTCTCTCTGGTATATGGAAGTGAGGCAGTTCTCCCACTGGAGACTTAAATCACTTCACTTCGCGTTGCTCTCACCTATCGATTGACGACAGATGATAATCACTATCACCGACTACAAGGGATGGAGGCCCTAGATGAGAAGTGCATGTTAGCTCAACAACGAATCGATCTGTACCAAGCCCGTATCTCCGGAGCCTTCAATAAGAATGTTAAAATCAGAACATTCCAAGTGGGCGATCACGTTCTGGCAGTTCGGAGGTCGATGGTTATGACTGACAAAACCGCCGACAAGTTCCAGCCAAAGTGGGAAGGCCCGTTCATCATCGATGCTATATTCTCCAATGGAGCCTACCGCCTCGCAAAACAAAATGAAGACTTGCTCATGTTGCCCATCAATGGCAAGTTCCTGAAGAAGTATTATGTCTGAAACGACATCCTCCAAATTTACCAGAATGATGAGTTATGAACCCTCTGGTACCGCTGAACTCACATTCCGACTCCAAATTTCCTAGAATGATGAGTTATGAACCCCCTTGTACCGCTGAACTCACATTCTGACTCTGAATTTCCCAGAATAACGAGTTATGTGCCCTCTGGTATCGCTGAACTCACATTCCAACTCCAAATTTCCAGAATGATGAGTTATGTACCCTCTTGTACCGCTGAACTTACATTCTGACTCCAAATCTACCAGATTGTTGAGTTATGTACCCGCAGGTACCGTTGAACTTACACTCTGGTCACTACATATTAGTCTATATCGTGTCTTTTAGGTAGTAAGTCATGTATTATTATACCTCTGAACTTTTTTCCTAAAAGAGCTCCTTTCTTTTGATCCAATACCCGCACTTTCAGTGCACAAAAAGGGTAACAGATCCACAAATTCTCTGAAACAACCACGTCGATGTTACCTCTGAGTTGTTTCCCTTCCATCAAAAACAAACCGCCCCTCACATAGAACTTCTATGTCCTCATTACCTCTGAGTTGTTCTATGTACCCTTCATGGAGCCCACTCCTACCATGTCCTCATTACCTCTGAGTGGGAAGGCTCCATTGAAGAAACCCTCATATTTACCACGTCCTCACTACCTCTGAGTAAGTATGTTGGTTCTCTCTCGTCTTATTATCCGTATCCAGAACCAGGGTACGCAAAGGATAATAGGTCCACAAAAAGTCTCCAATTTGGGCAACTACTGCAAGCAAAGAATAGAGAGAATGCATTCTGTTTATTCAAAATCAGTAACATTCACATAACTACATCTCATGAGCAAGCCAGAGAAGTTTTCCATCGTTTTATTCAGACAAGAAGAAAAAAGATTACATTGATGTCCAAAAGAAGCAAAACACAAACTACAGCTAAAGACAAACAAAAATATCAAGACAAAAGACGGACATTTATGAGAGCCCGTGAATCCTAGTTGTGGGGGCGCATATACCAACCTCTCAACCATTTTTCATATGAAGGATCTACTTGAGCAAGATCCTCGTCCGGAGCAGGAGGATCAGAACTCCCAATACTACCCCCTTCAGGCTGGAGCTCCTCCTTTATAGCAACTTCAATGTTGGGATTGGTTCCCTCCCCTATAGGCGCCAGCTCTTCTTGTTGTTCCTCCTTTTTTGGTATCACCTCTTCCTTAACGAGCGATGACTCTGGAATGATGAAAGAAGGCAGCAGCTCCTCCTTCACGATGATCTCAGCCTTCGGCCGGGATGATGCAAGAATCAAAGATAAAAGAAACAAAGTTAGAAGATGGCCAGGTGAAACAAACTTAGTGTTTCGGGGCTTATGCGGTCCTGTTTGATGGGGCTTCATGCGGCTCCATTCAGAGGGGCTTATGCGGCTCGGTTCGACGGGTCATTATGCGGTTCAGTTTACGAAATGTTCACACGACCACTAGACAACTCCCATGTGGCTCGGACATGGGATATACCCCCCATGCGGCTCGGACATGGGACGTACATGCGGCCCATACAATTTGAACAGTTCGATGAAGACGAAGGACGCATTAAAGGCTTGTGCATAAAACATGCAACAGAGCCATCTTTGTTAGGTTTTGTGTAGCATACAATCCTTCCAAATCCTTACCAGCAATAGTGGGGTGAACGTCGGGATGAACTTCAGGCACCGCAGTCGACGTCGAAGCCGCTTTCTTATCCTTCGCCGCAGCCTTGGAAGTCTTGGGGGCCATCGTTGATCGAAGAAGAAGAAGAAGAGGACGACAGTTAGGGCAAGAAGAGCTTAAATCGGGAAAGAGAGTAAAGAGTTTCTTTCTCCAAATTACTCATATTTATAGGAGGACAAAAGGGGGCACGTGGACCGATAAACGCTTTGGGTCGTGTGCTGCAGGCAAAACCGACTCCTAGGATTTCGTCCCCTCTCATAAAGGAGATTCATCAAACCACAAAATCCAAATATTTAATGAACCGACTCTTGGGATTCCTCCAAAAGATGTCTCTAAATCAAAAAAAAAAATGAATCAAGGGCAATTAATGATGCCTAAGTGGCAGAAAGGACAGTGTACGGCCAGAGCGGTCCATGCGGCCAGAGCGATCCATACGGCTAGGAAGGCCATGCGGCTAGGAAGTCCATGCGGCCAGGCAGTCCATGCAGCCAGGAAGGCCATGCGGCTAAGAAGTCCATGCAGTCAGAACATCCTATGCGGCCAGAAGAGCTTATGTGGACATAGCCATGCTTCTTATTCAAAGTATTTCAATTTTACAAATTGAAAACTTTAAAAGGGGTCTTGTAGAAGCGTGGACAAGAACAGAAAAATCCATGCGGCTCAAAACAGATGGAGTCTCATGCGGTTCAAAGAAGCTCTCAGAGCATCATGCGGCTCAGGAGTTTTATGCGGCTCAAAAGACGCCAACCTAGCCATGCGGCTCGAGTAAAAGCCACGTGGTCTTATGAGGCTCGCCTCTACAGCTGGCCATTAAGCAGCAGCCTCATTTAATGCTCTGACATAACAAGGCAGCTCTGACATAAAAGTGAACTGACAGCTCTGACATAAAACTGCAATGTTGACTCTGACATATTGGCGTGCTCCTAGGGAAACGAAAAAAATCTCTATAGCTGGCATGATCCATCAAATCCCAAAGTCTTCCATACGGCTTTGACACGTGGCCAGCCGCATGAGGTTCAGGTGGAAGCCACCCCTATGCGGTCGCTACTCTCATACGGCTCGAATTAGGGGACCATCTCCATGCGACTTAAATCCTGAGAAGCCACCCCCATACGGCCGCTACTCTCATGCGGCTCGAATTATGGGGACCATCTCCATGCGGCTCAGATGCTGAGAGGCCACGCCTATGCAGCCTTAACACATTGCCAACCTTATACGGTTCAGTTGTAAACCACCCTCATGCAGCTCAGATTTCAGAAGCCACACCTATACGGCTGCCACCTTCATACGGTTCAAATCTCGAGAAGCCACCCTCATGTAGCTCTGTCAAGACACCCTGTCCCTGTGGCTCACGGTTAGGACACGTGGCAGAAGATCAGTTTCCTCCGTGTCCCTACGGCTCTCAACATAATGATAGTTGGACACGTGGCACCAAATCAATCAATATTTATCAACAAATCCTAACAATCAGATTTAGTACAATCACCATAATTACCCGAATTAAATTAGATTTATTTCAATCAAGCAGATTGAACACGTGGCAGGAGATCCAAGCTTGGCAATCAACATTAATTGTCCATACTGATTTGGCGTAATCAACATTAACTGTCCAGATTTGTTGCAATCAAGATTAACGGCCCAGATTAATTGCCAACAAAACAAGATCAAGGAAAATGGTAATTAATCCCCAAACCACCGACTTTTCAAGAGGCAATCATTGCAAACCCTAATGATACAACCTACTCCTATAAATAGCAAGGTGCCATTCCCTTGCAAAGCGGCGGCTGGATACACAGAGATAAAAAGGCACGCACAGAAGAGTCTCCACAAACATTCCGAGAGCATTTCTTCATCAGAGCCAAGGCTACATCTAATCGTCCAAGGAGTAAGGCAGAGCTGTCGTCGCTTTCCCGAGCCTCTACCGTCACCCCCAGAATAAAAATAAACAATCGTACTTAGATTATTGTACCTAGGTTTTCATTCCTAGGCTTTCTTTATACGAGCGAGTTTGTATTGTGAGTCTAAGATCAGTCCTCCTATAAAATTATTCTGCACTTTTACATTCAATGGCAAACAGAAGTAATAAAGCATACAGTAAAAAATAGCAATTTATCCCATTTCTTACCACGGCCGTGCTCGTCCCTGCATAAAAATAGAGATAATACTTATTACCTGCATAAGACAATAGGTGAGCATGATACTATCTTATATACGCGGTCATTGATGCTATGCACCATGAGAGACTTTATATGGCATTACGACGTGCCTGCAGTTGGGTTGCAAGCCCTGCTGCAGGTCCCGTAATACCTCGTGCCGAAGCACGAATTTTTTTATTTCCCCTAGGTCGATTCGGTTCCGATGCCCCGGATACCGCATCGAGGAAAGTTTAACTTGTGCACAAGCTGTCCTTGACCATGCCAATACGTGAACAGTTTAATATGTGCAGACAGATTTGTATAGCATGGAAAGTATTGAGCGACATTATCATTTCTCCCAACTCATGCAACGAATTATTTTCCTCGAGTCGTACTTCCGACTTAGCATCCCGTAGGCACCAAATTCCTCGTAGCACCGTAAGCCACAATCGATATTTTATATTATTTTGCAGCACGTAAAATAATCTATCTTTTTACCAGAACCTTAAACTTTCTCGTTTATGTACGAAACTTATATTTTTAGAGTAAATTACTCTAAATTGATACATTTTTTTCCTAGTTCTTGACCTTATTGGATTGGCATATATTTAACTTGGCATCGTCAATTTGAATGAATTCGAGGCAAAGGAAATTTCGTTTGCGGGACAGAGTAGAAAAGAAAGGGTCGAATCACCCACCAAGTTCCTCGAATCGTGTCGACCGTCGAAGCGTTTCACAACGTTCAAGCTTTAGTTACACGAGCTCCTACAATGGCACCAACACTTAGTTAGGATTCCTTCTTTATTCTTTCGCTTTAAAATTCGTAAATTGCATCCAGAAAAATGACGTGAAAGCACTTCATCAAAATCCAGCGGCAAAATCTCTAAGAAAACCATACAGCAGTCCGATCTCGTCGAATGGACTCTTATATGGAGCTCACTCGCCGAGACACAGCCTGCTACATCTAGGACTTATTCCAATAGAAGTCGTTCCATTAGTTGGATCGATTCTCGTAACATCCGTCCAAATCTAATTGATCGATGCTGCAAAGTGTTATCGTTTACCAAGCTCAGCGATCGAGTCAGATGGCCATCTAAGTACACGACCGATCTGACTCGGCACAAACATATTTTGAAGTTTGTCGCCTATCGAAAGCGGGGCGCTACATAATATACCACTAAAAAAAGTTTCGTCCCGAAACATAAGAACAAGGGTCTGACCTTAAGTTAGACAAACAACGCAGGGTACTTCTCATTCATCTCTGACTCCATTTTCCACGTTGACTCTTCAACTGAATGGTTCTAGCTAAGCACGCAGACCAAGGACATCGATCGATTTCGTAATATCTTCTCCTTACGGTCCAAAATTTGAATACACTCCTCCGAGTAAGACAAGTCAGTATGTAGCTCCAACTGATCGAAGATAACCACGTGACTTGGATCATGCACATATTTTCGAAGTTGTAAGACGTGGAAAACATCATGCACATCAGCCAAAGCATGAGTTTGTGTGATCCGATAAGCCACCGTGTCAACTCGCTCGATGATCTCGAAGGGGCCTACAAATCTCGGGCTCAATTTGCCTTTAACGTCGAACCGCATTACACCATGCATGGGCGTTACTTTCTGAAACACATGGTCCCCGACCAAAAATTCTAGTGGTCGTCGGCGAAGATCTGCGTAGCACTTTTGTCGACTTTGTGCGATACATAGTCTATCTTGGATCAAACGGACCTTCTCGACGGCCTGCTCCACCAGTTCCAGTCCAAGCACTTGTCGCTCTCCGATTTCGTCCTAGCATATTGGTGAACGATACTTCTTTCTATAGAGCGCTTCATATGGAGCCATCTGAATGCTCGATTGATAACTGTTGTTATACGCAAACTTTGCAAGCGGTAAATGCGTATCCTAACTAGTCTTTAAATCGATCGCACACAGACGTAACATATCCTCTAAGATTTAATTTACCCTCTTCGTATGAACGTCTGTTTGGGGGTGGTACGTCGAACTAAAATTTAGTTTGGTCCCCATCGACGCTTGTGGGTTCGTCCAAAAATGCGATAGAAATTGCCTGTCTGTGTCTGAAATTATTAAGGTCAGAACCCCATGCAGTCGAACAATCTCGTCGATATAGATTTACGCTAACCGATTGATGCTCCATCCTACTTTAATTGCGATGAAGTGAGCCGACTTGGTCAATCTATCAACAATGACCCAAATTGCATCATTTCCCTGTGACACGAAAGTAGCCACGTCCTTCCTCATATCGTACCACCAAAAGTTTGTACGCAAGTCCTTGCACATCTTGGTGCTTCCAGCATGTAATGAGTACTTCGCATAATGTGCCTCCGTCAGAATTTCTTTTCTGAGTTCGGCAGTTTCAGAAATACAGAGCCTTCCTTTTAGTCGCATCATCCCGTCTCCATCTTTCGCAAAGTCAGACGTTCTTCCTGTTGAAATTAGCTCATGCATCTTCTTCAGGAATGATTCGTCCTTCTATGCGGTCTTTATCTTGCTAAGCAGGCTCGATCGTAACTACAACTGAGCTAGGTGCAGGTGTTGATATACAATTCCGAGTTCGATACCCATCGTTTCAAGGTCTCGTCGTATCTCATTATTCATGGCCAGTGATCCCATAAACATTCTTCTAAGCGCATCGGCTACAACGTTTCCCTAACCCGGCGTATACTCGATCGTTAGCTCGTAATCTTTTATGAGTTCGAGCCAACGTCGCTGTCGTAGGTTGAGTTCTCGTTGCTTAAATAATTATTTCAGGCTTTTATGATCGGTGTATATTCTGCAAGCCACACCATAGAGGTAGTGCTGTCAGAGTTTCAATGCAATCACGATCGCCGCCAATTCTAGGTCATGCGTCGGATAGTTTTTCTCGTACTGCTTTAACTGCCACGAAGCTTAGGAGATGACTTTATCTCTCTGCATGAGTACGTACCCGAGGCCAATTCTCGATGCGTTGCTGAATATCTGAAAGCCTTCCGGACCATCTGGAAGTCCAAGGATTGGAGCTGAGACGAGCCTTGCTTCAACTCTTGAAAGCTGGATTCACAGTCGTCACTCATTCAAATACTACTCCCTTCTGGGTGAGACGAGTCAGAGGCGACGCTAATTTTGAAAAGCTTCGTACGAATCTTTGTTAGTAGCCTGCTAAGCCCAGGAAACTCCGAATATTGCTAGCCGAGGCAGGTCGTTTCCAATCTACCATCGCTTCAATCTTCTTTGGATCCACTGTGACACCTTCGGTAGAGATTACGTGTCCGAGGAATATCATACTACTTGTCACGACCCACTCCTGAATAATCGGATACGAGTCGGACACGCCCAGCCTACGTTGGGAGATACAACGTAGTAAGCTGTACTAAGTATCTAATATCTCAAGTCACATCATGAAATTATATCACAGCATCTAAAACACGTGCTAACCAACATTACAAATTACTATGTCTTATAATATAATACATCAAATTTAAAGGTAAACTTGTACAACGAAATCCCAATCTATCACTAATCTCCTCGTAGCATCCAGGCTAGCAAAATATCAACCCGACCTGCCACCCATAATGCTATGATAGAATGTCCTGACACCTGCAACGTATCCTGTCAGGAAAAGAGCAAAGTACAACCCCGACAAGAAGCACTAAACAATGTAAACTGAAATGCATGAAAAGAGTCATAATATGAACTATGGTACAAGACAGGAACATGAAACTTTAGTGCAGGAAAAACGATAAACTATAGTACCAGATCCAAAAACAATGAACTAGACTATCAGTGTAACATGCAAGTGAAATAACTATCAGAGTATGTGACCGGCTGGGTAAACAATGAATAGTGAACAGTGAACAATGAATAATGGTACGGCTTAGAGTCCCACGTGCACGATGTGAGACCTAAGCTATTAGTCAATGCCTAACTAAAATAGGATTGGTCACATATCTGTAGTATTTTCCCACCCCAATGTACAAGTAAGAACAATGAACTATGAATGATGAACAATGAACGATGAACGATGAACAGTGAACAATGAACAATGACAATCGTGTGTACAACGTGTCAATATGAGAACATGAAGCAAGACAGAAAACACAAAGTAAAGAGTTCGAGCCGGTGTACTTGCCTTTGTCCTTGCAAATCAAGTTTGTCTTAATGTCTCCACCTAAGTAGGGCAAGATTTGGTTAGATTCTATCAATGTCATTGTCCAACTATCTCTTATCTAACTATCTATGAACTAGCTATTTATAATATCACTAGCTATCTATAAAACTAGCAATATTACTAATCAAGAGTATAGATAATGTTGGCAAGGAAAATATTGCATTAACTAGAACTTGAAGATAATTTGTATTAATAACATAGTTTTGGATAAACACTATTTGTAACCAAAATATACATTTAATTAAACAAACCTTATGCTAATATTTATAGATATAATCAATTTAAGTTCATAAAATATATTATAATTGATTTTCAAACTTATAGAAATATTAATTGGTGATATAACTAAAATTTAATCATTAATCAATTATTAAGAAAACATAGTTAGCCCCCATAAAATTTATAAAATATTAAAATATATATTAGTCATAGCAAAATTATTGACTATCTATATTAAGTAATCTTACTAAAATAAAAATACACATAAATTATTTCTTCATGCTAACTAAAATTAATAATAATAATCATACAACAATATTTATATATACTCAATTTAATAATACTAATAAACTTTAAATGAATTGAATAAATGCACAGCACTCGAGTGCTGTTCCTGGAAAAAGGATCAGACAATAAATGACAGAGAGAAGAGAGAGAGGAGCTAAATGTCATTAAGAATTGAGAGTGAGAGAGAGAGAGAGAGAGAGTAAAGAGGAGTGAACGAGAGGCAGAGCGAGAGGGAAAGAGCGGCTTACCGAGGTTGCGGTCGGGTGCGAGCGCTCGGCGGTGCTCCGAAGCTCGGCGAGTCGGATCCGGCTCGACAAAGCCACGGCGAGGCGGATGGACGGCGGCAACCCACTCGAAGGGCAGCGCGCCATACGAGGAGGCGCGGTCCCCAAGAAGGCGGCCTCGATAGGTGTGCTGGCAACGTCGAGGCTCGTCGAAGTCGATCTGGCATCGCGGAGGCTCGGTCGGCCATAGATCTGGCCTCCGACCATCGAGCGGCGGAGAAAGGAGGCCGCAGTCGCTGGTCTTGGCTCGGCGAGGAGGAGTTGAGTCCCGGGCGACGGCTCTCCGGATCTGACACTTGACTCGAGGCGAGCTCGAGCGGCACGGCGGGCCGGGTGAGTGCGGCGGTGGATCGACGTCGTGGCTCCTCCTCGAGACGTCGAAAAGGGTTCTGGCGTCTCAGCTCGTCGAGGCGGCGGATCGGAGTCGACGACGGGGTCCCAAGATCTGGCCGCACAACGAAGGTGAGTGGGTCTGGGCCTTTGGGTGGCGGTGGTGGTGTTTGAATGTGGCGGTGGTTTGGGATGGCCGGTGGTGGTGTTTGAATGTGGCGGTGGTTTGGGATGGCCGGTGGTGGTGTTTGAATGTTGCGGTGGTTTGGGATGGTCGGTAGTGGTGTTGAACTGGAGTAGGCGAGGGTGGTCGGAATTGGCCGATCGGGTCAGGGACAGGATGATGGTGAAGAACATGAAGGGGGAGAGCAGGGAAGATGGTGGGGCTCCACTGGCGGCGTGGTGGCGCTTTATGGCGGAGCAAGGCTGAGCTCAGGGAACAGGAGCTGGCAGAAAGAAAGAATAGAAAATATTATTGTAATAGAATATTGGGAGTCCCAATATTCTATAGGAAGGGTGTGACTTGTCCTCCAAGACAACGATGGCATGAGTGTAAATTGTAATAGATCTAGGGATATAGTGAAAGACTAACTAACTAACCTTAACCAATTCTAACTAATTTCTAACAAATTGCTTAACTAGTAACTAATCAATAATTAAAGACAACTAACCCCATATCTTGTAACAAAATACTAATTATTATTCTGTCAAAATGTAGGCCAAGGTCCCATATAATTTTCTTGTCATATAAAAATACTTTTTAGGGAAATCTTTGCGCACATATATAGAAGAATATACATAACTATTTCACTAATGATACAGTAATTAATCTAATAATTAACCAATTATTGATTTACTAACTAGTCAATACATAAAGACTAATCAATAATTAAAACTAACCATTTCATCAACTAAACTAACTAGTTAATCACTCTCTAAATCAAAATCCATAGCTCCACGATCCAAATCCAATCTTGGTAGGTTCATAAGGGATAAATTAGCAAATAAGTATGAAATGGAAATAACTAACAATATTTAGAGTCAGTAAAATAATTTCAAACTAATATAAGATTAGAATTTCAAATTTTGAAAAGATTTGTAGTTTAAAATTAATTCTTTCTCTTTTTTTTTAAAGTAGAGTTTTCAAACCGAGGTAGTTACACTACTCGTCCAGAACTCGCATTTACTCCGCTTGGCATATAATTTGTGTTCACGTAGAGTCTGCAATACCGTCTTCAAGTGTTCTGCACGCTCTTCTCGATTCTTTAAATAGATAAGGATATCGTCGATGAACACGACTCAAATTATCGATTTGAGGTCGGAAGACTCGGTTCATCGGGTCCATGAAAACGGCTTGGACATTCGTCAAATCGAACGGTATGACTAGGAATTCGTAATGACCATATCGAGTACGGAAGGCAGACTTCGATACGTCGTCTGACATGATCTTCAATTGATGATAGCCTGAACGAAGATCAATTTTTGAAAACATTGACGTGCCTTGCAGTTGGTCAAACAGGTCGTCGATTCGAGGCAAAGGATACTTGTTTCGCATGGTGGTCTTGTTGAGTTCCCGATAGTCGATGCATAGCCGCATCGATCCATCCTTCTTCTTCACAAATAGTATGGGAGCTCCCCACAAAGAGATGCTAGGATGAATAAATCCACGGTCTAGCAACTCTTTTAATTGTACCTTCTGCTCCATAAGTTCTGCTGAAGCCATTCGGTAAGGCGCCTTTGATATCGGCCGTGTATTCGGAAAGGTGTCGATGTTGAATTCTATTTCTCGATCCAGTGGAATTCCGGGCATCTCGTCAGAAAAAATGTCGAGAAAATCTATCACAACATCAGTCTACATTGTGCTTGTATTATCCTTTTGTGTGTCTCGAACTGATGCCAAATATTCCGCACAGCCGGAACGCAACATACGCCTCACCGAGATTGCCGATACCATCATTGTCATCTTCGAGACCGTACCGCACGAATATGAGAACTATGTCTCGCTAGGAAGACGAAACACAACTCTCTTCTCTGCGCACTCGATCGTTGCAAGACAAGCGTCCAACCAATCCATGCCCAGGATTATGTCGTACTCTTTGATGTCTAGTACGACGACATCCAATGATAGATTTCTTCCCCCAATACAAATATGGCCATCCCTACAAATAAAGTTTGCAGGCATATTGACTCCCGATGGAGTGCTAACGCTAATCTCTATATCTAGTTATTGCATGGTTATTTTATTTTCTTTCGCAAAATCAGCAGATATAAAACTATGCTTCCCATCGTTTCCTGCAACTCTGCTCAAAAAATCTTCGCTGATGGGAGAGGGAAGAAGACAAATGTTCTCAGCCCGAAGATTTCGACCACTATGACTAAGAGACTGTCGTCTAAGCAAGTGCCCACCACCGGAGTTTTCCAAGGCACCCGTTCTAAGATGAAATCTGCTACAGTGGGAGATTCATCGTCCACACCACTGGGGGTTGCTGGGACTGGGGGTAGCACTCCTTCGAACCTCCACAACAATCCGATGTTCCAAGAAGACGAGCCGGGGGAAACAACTCTCCCATCAGATGCAGCAAATCCCGACGTCCCCGAGGACGTCCACAGCTCCCAAGACGAGGCGAACTCGGAAACTGGGGGTACTGTTCCTTCTGAGTCCGAACCAGAGGAAGACATTCCCACATACCCCGATAATTTCTTATTACAGGGGTATGACTCGGAAGATACGTCCTCTACCGTCCCATCCGTCTCTCCTCATGTAAGGACGGTATTCATGATAGACAGCAACCAAGGTGGTTCTAGTGATCGCCAACGCATCGACACTCTGGAGGCCATACTACATGCCTTGGTCAAGTCTGTAGACGAGATCAAAGCGGCCCTTCCAACTCTCCAAGGAGGGATGCCTGGCCAAACAAGCGCGAGTCCTGCGGTCAATGCGGACTCGAACTCAGCGGCACCGAACCCGGGCAATAATCCTCCTGAAATGACGGCTCCCACCGCTGTGGATGATGCCAGAGAAGCAAAAAGAGAGGTCCAGGAACTCCGAGCCATGTTTTACGTCCGAGAAAACTCTCAAGACCTCAGAATACGGCAACCATACCCCGCTGCATGAAGGGATGTCCCCTTCCCGCCAAGATATAAGCCGTTCAACATTAATCCCTATGATGGCAAGACCTCCGCAAGTTGATACATCACTTACTTCGAGGTCACCACCGACTATCTGCCCCATGACGATGCCATCCTCACACGATTATTCATTAGAGCATTGGAAGGAGTCGCCTTCGACTGGTATCGCAACCTGCCAGACAACTACATCCACTCCTTCGCCGGCTTTAAGCGCATGTTCTTGGAGAGATTCTACGAAGTAGGATAGGATGTCACAATGTCTACCCTCATGGACGTCGTCCAAGGGGAGAAAGAGCTGACAAGGAACTATATTGAGCAGTTTCGCCAAACCGCAATGAAGTTGCCGTCTGGTAACCCAGATTCCTCCTTGATTGAAATTTTCCAAAAGAGATTGCTCCCAACAATCAGTCTCTGGATGGGCGAAAGTCAATTTAAGGACTGGAAGACGTTTATCATTAGTGCCACTAGCGCCGAAGAACGGTTGAAGAATGCTCGCCAACTGGGATTGCACATCTCGGAGGGAGAGAACAAGGGCAAGTGTCCTAATGCCAACAACGACAATGGGGGTAGCCCCTCCAACAATCGGGACAACAAGGGTAAGCAGGCTATGGTGGCCGACACAGCTCAGAAACCTGAGGCAAAATCGGCAGACAAACAATGGCCGCAAATCACTTACTCCTTCGAAGATGGTCACGTCAAGCCCATCTTGGACATGCTCATACAAGGAGACAGGATTCAGCTCCCTCCACCAAGATGGGAACCTCGGCCGGCAGAAATGGAGAGCCCGAAGTACTGTTATTACCATCGCTACGTCCATCATGCTACACACGACTGCTACCAATTGAAGCGATACATCCAATATCTCATCGATTCGAACGCTCTGGCCATCAATTTTGAGGAGGTAACTGTAGTGGCCAACATGGTGAGTTGAAGGGGGTCTTGTAGGGCCTAAAACTTAAGTTGCGCCCTGAACATACTAATCAGTGATCTAGTTGCACCCCAAAGATCAGGTTGTGCCTAATATCAGACTGCGCCCAGTCTTGTTGCGCCAAAATCTACGTGGCGTCTGACACTTAATGGCCATCATTACCTGACAGTATTGACGACTGACACCACAGTGAACGAGGAAAATCTTTTCGAATCCCGTGAATTGTGCCGCTCAAAGGGAGTTGGTAGACAGCTGTCCTGTACACTTTGTAAGTTGCGGCTAGGCGCAATCCAGACAAAATCTTTAGTTGCGCCTAGGCACAAACTGAATGACTTCTGCTCAAAAGCTGCCACGTGTCTAGCGCGGCTCAATCAGGCGCAGTTGACCGAAGATCGTGCAACCTGATGAAGTTGAGACAACTTATATTCTAAAGCAGGATGATGTGGCGCACATGCCACTAATCTCTCAAGACGTGTCTACTATCCTGTACACGACCATGCGCATCTCAATCACATGATGCCACGCGTCTAAATACAGTTAGTACACGACTTAACAACTGAATGAAAGTTGGCACAACAGGAGGTTGGCGTAACCCAATTTGGCATAATTCAGCCTCGCGCACATCAGAATAACTGTTAAAATAGTTATTTCTTGAACTCTATAAATAGAGTTTCCAATCATTGTAAAAGATCAGATACATACGCACAGAGATCACGAACTCTTGTAAAATCGCTGCTCATTCTCCAAAGACTACAGTCTTCAAGTTCACAAAATTCGAGGGATAAAATGATCGTCTTCTGATCAGATTCCTACAGTTGTACTTCTCCAGAATTCATTGTACTTTGTACTAATTCTTTTTTCAAGTTTGGAATAAACTTTTTGTTTTTTCAAACAACAACGATCGAGAGCAAATGATTTTACTAGCGTCAGATCAGGGAGCAAATATGATACCTATGCACCCGGGCGCTCGGGATACTCGGGCCCATAAAACGGATGCAAAGGTAGATCAATCTGCTCTCGACTTGCGAGAGGTGGTCATTCACAAACGCAAGGAGAGAGAAGCAACCTTGGCGTACGAGGATCCCTTTCTAGGACATCATTGTACCCAAGTTGCCAACAACTACTGCTGCCACAAGACAATGGCTCCACCACCAAGGCAGTCTATGTTCCAGTGACCGCAACCTGCTGCGCCTTTCTGACATCAACTCAGAAGCATGATGCCAATTGAAGACTTCGTAACGACATACTCTCAACTAGACGCATTACTCGGATGTCTCAGTTAGGTGCATTGTCTCAGCCCGACGTATCATAATCTTTTGAGGGAGTTCATCATCAAATCTTCTTCGAACAAGGAGATCCATAATCCGCAGTGCCAACACTCGCCAAGGAGGAGGATCGGTCAAATTCATCTTCATCAAGAATTTAAGAGAGAGACAAACAAAATTCTCTCAAAATCGTTGCTGACCGCATAGGCGTTATGCGGCCAAGTTGATCCAGGCCGCAGAAGGAAGAGCCGCATGAGTCTTATGCGGCTAAGTTGATCCAGGCCATAGAATGAAGGCCCCTAGGACAGCTCTGGGCCAAGTTAATTTGGTCCGTAGAAGGAAGAGCCGTATGAAAACCCTCCCCTAATTTCTCTAGGTGCGACGGGCGCTCTAAACTGAACCTAAAGTGCGGAGAGGCATTTTGAAGCTCTTCCTGTGCTGAAGTATTTTGAAGCCAATTCAATCAAAGGCTTATGTATAAAGGGGCGAATGTATAAAACGGCAAGTGTTAGTTCAGGCAGCTGGTCGAGTACGTTTTCTTTTGTTTTCAATCAATGTAGCCGCAACGGCATCCAATGTAATTACGACTTGTACTTCGTTGTAAGCTATGAATGAAAAAGTATTTTTCTATCTTTCTATACTGTGTCTCAATTTGATGTGATTTGTGAAGTTTCAACTTGGCATTTCAATATAAAATCAACGTAACGTTCTTGCCTTGTACGAGTACAATTCCAGACTCGTACGATATCACGCCTTAGAGAGGACGATCGATTCGAAAAAATAACACCGGGGACGAACAGTTTGTCGACTCGGGGTATGACAAATTGGTATCAGAGCATAGATATGTTTCCTCGAATTTTTCAAAGATGTTTCATTGTTGGATTGTTCGTTGCGATGGCTCGATTGAATGCTTGTCGACATGCTACATGAAATAAATATTCTATACAGGTAAGCCCGTAGATATTTTTGAAAAATACTAACAGGTTTACACTATTTTTAAGGAATGACTAAGAGAAATAAGAACAATCTCGGTACAACAATCCAAACCGTGGATAGTACGTCGAGCACAAAGAGTGGCCATAGCGGGACGACCATGGAAAAAATGCTACAGTTGATGGAACTTCAGCAGCAACAGCTTCATATGCAATTTAAAGCCCAATTTGATGGGCAGCAGCAGCAAATGGACGCCCTGACTCAGATAGTGAACAAGATGGCTGACAATACCAAGACAATGGTCATGGTACCCTAGGAGAGGCAAGATGTTCAAGATGAAGACGAGAAAGAAGCTCAACCGCAAATGATAAATCCTTCTTCCTTGTTCAAAGCAAAGGAGTTCTGCAAGATGAATCCACCAAAGTTCAATGGCCGAGCAGAGCCTGATGTGATCGTGGGGTGGCTCACAGAAATTGAGGACTTATTTAATCAGCTTAGCATTAAAGGGTCCCAGAGGGTAACATGTGAGGTGTTACAACTGCAACTGAGGGCTTACGACTGGTGGGCAGCGAAGAAGCAGAAAATCTACGAAGCCGATACTGACACCACGATTTCTTGGAAAATGTTCAAGGAAGCATTTTTTGAGCAATACGTTCCTCGTGCCGTCCGTCGACAAAAAGAAGACGAGTTCATGATACTGCAATAAGGAAATATGTCAGTCGACGATTATGACTCGAGCTTTTTGAAACTGGCAAAGTTTGTCGGCGCTTTTCTACCCAATAAGAAAGCATGGTGGGAGCGTTTTCAACAATGTCTCAACGACGAATTGCGTAGGGACGTCATGAATCAACGATGCCAAACTTATCGTGAATCCTATGAAGCCGCGCTTGATAGCGAATGGATCTTTGGCCGTACATCGCAAAGTCCTGTGCCTGTCGTCCGTAACAATTTCAACAAGCGTCCTAATAACGTTGGAGGATCGGGAGTACAAAAGCGTCCAAATACATCCGAAAATCGGCATCCGTATCCAGGATTATATTATAATATTACGGCAGACATGGGCATCGTTCGGGCGAGTGTTTCTACAGAATATGTTACGGGTGTGGCGAGAAGGGCCATTCAAAGCTGCAATGTTCGAAAAATGTTCCGAATCAACGCAACCCACCAACGAATGTTTCGAATTAATATAAAGCGCCTATACTGCAAGGTGCAAATGCGGTACCCGTCAACCCACAGAATCAACGCCATGGAGCTCAAAGCCGAGTCTATGCATTAACTCGGGACGAGGCGTTCACGTCCGGTATTGAGCGACATTACCATTTCTTCCAACTCATGCAACGAATCATTTTCCCCGAGCCGTACTTCCGACTTAGCATCCCGTAGGCACCAAATTCCTAGTGGCATCGTTAGCCACAATCGACGTTTCATATTATTTTGCAGCACGTGAAATAGTCTATCTTTTTACTAGAACCTTAAACTTTCTCGTTTATGTGCGAAACTTATATTTTCAGAGTAAATTACTCTAAATCGATACGTTTTTCCCGAGTTCTTGACCTTAGTGGATTGGCATGCACTTAACTTGGTATCATCGATTTGAATGAATTCGAGGCAAAGAAAATTTCGTTTGCGGGACAGAGTAGAAAAGAAGGGACGGAATCACCCACCAAGTTCTTCGAATCGTATCGACCGTCGAAGCATTTTGCACCATTCAAGCTTTAGTTACGCGAGCTCCTGCAATGGCACCAACACGTAGTTAGGATTCCTTCTTTATTTCTTCACTTCAAAATTCGTAAATTGTATCCAGAAAAATGACGCGAAAGCACTTCATCAAAATCCAGCGGCAAAAGCTCCAAGAAAACCATACAGCAGTCTAGTCCCGTCGAAAGGACTCTTATATAGAGCTCACTCACCGAGACGCAGCCCGCTGCATCTAGGACTTATTCCAACAGAAGTCGTTCCATTAGTTGGATCGATTCTCGTAACATCCGTCCAAATTGATTTGATCGATGCCGCAATGTATTATCGTTTACCAAGCTCAGTGATCGAGTCAGATGGCCATCTAAGTTCCTGACCGATCTGACTCGACGCAAGCATATTATAAAGTCCGTCGCCTATCGAAAACGGGATGCTACACTCGCCACCATTGCAAAGCCAACCACCACCCGCTCCTTATTCCGGCTATTCTCTCACCAGAACGCCGCTGCAAGAGTTTTTTGTTCACCATCATTTTCAAGTTTCCCGACCAAGAACCACCCCGTGCTTGTGGCCGAATTTATCTCCTCCGCCACCGTCAACGACCCTGATTACATCATCCCGTTAATCATCACTACCATCGAATAACATCTAGCACCGCCCCTCCACTATTGTTCCCTCAACTCCATCACAAGACTAACTCATATGTCAGACCTCCGCGACTGCTCTTTCCCGTCGATCTCGGTCGCGATGCCAACATCTTCGGTTCCCTCTCCATCGGCCAATGGACCACAGTCGACCAAGTTATGGTTGTGCTCGCTCGTGTTCGATCATCGCCTCCTTGAGTCGACTTTTCCAGCGCCTCACCGCGTGACTGCCTGGTTGAGCTTCTCTTCACATAGAGATCACCACGGTGGCCGCTGCGTTCGACCGCTACCGACGCCTTCTTCCGACTCATCTCCGAGAGTCACCATGCAACCTCTTTCCCAAGCCAGCGCTTGGTCCTCCACTTGGTAATTAATGATCTCTTCATACTCCCCTCTGTCTTCATCTTCTTCTCGTCCTCCTCTTCTTGAATCCCTCTGGGAATCGAAAGCAATTGTTGCTGTTTCTTCCTCTCTTTTAAATGATGATTAGTTTTTATTAGAATTTGATTTGGGTTTGTGCTTCGTGCCACCTTGTTTTAGTTTTTGGGTTATAATGTGTGGACAGCCGTGGATACATTAGATTTGAGAAGAGTAGGAGCTAGCCTTCACTCTTCGAATTTTAAGGAGACCTTAACTCTTCGAGATTTGAAAAGTCAAGTTTGTTTGCAAACTTTTCTTTTGTGTTCAGTATTTGAGCATTAGTATATTACATGTGTAAACTAGCATTTATATGTAAAGTAGGTATGGATGTATATTAGTTTCTTTCATATTGTTTCACTAATATTTATCTTTCTATGATAAATTTGTTACAAGGGACTTGCATCCCTCTGGTTCTACAAATAAATAAAATTTTGACATCTATATTATTATTAGTGCTATTACTGTGATGATTATTTTCTCTATTATTCTTATATTAGATTCCTAGCAATATTCCTAATCAACAAGTAATTGCAAAATATATCTACTAAAATAATTGTGATTAAGTTAAAACCCATTTTACTAGTATTATTTTACTTTAGATATTTGTAATTGTTTTGGTTATAAACATTTTGCTATAATGTACTTGTATTACCTATTGATTGGGTTGCTAAGGTATAGCTTTACTAAATTACTTGAATATCTAGATAATACAAGTTACTATATATTATCTCCTATGTTTATTAATAGTAATTAATTGCTAAGTTTAGTTATTATAATATTAATTTCTAAGCTAGTTTCTTGCTAGTTAATTAGAAATAGGTAGTAATATTATATAATAGCTAAATTTATGGATAGTTAGCTACTAGAGGGCTAGATCATATCATTGTTATATTTTAACCTATTCTTGCTCTATTTCTAGGTGGACATTGTGATAGATTTGATGCAAGGACGAAGGCAAGTACACTACGATTGAATTTTACTTTGTATTTTTGCCTTGAATTGATCTTATATTGGACACGACGTTACACGATATGGTCTTGTGCTCTTGTTTATGTTCCATGTACTTTACCTATGTCTGGGGAGGGAAAATACTACAGATGTGTACCAAACCCAAAATAAATTCATGTTAATAGCTTAGGCCTCGCACCGTGCACGCGGGATCTAAGCTGTACCATTATTCATGTGCCCTGTACCCCGTGCTATCCAAGCCGGTCACACATACTGGATGTATTTTAATATATTGTACATGTTAGGTTCCCTGTGTATTTCATGTTCAGAATTCAGTTCATGTATTTGTTTTCATGTACTTCATGTTATTTACTTTTTCTATACCCATTATATTACAGTTTTATATTGTACATGTTCATTTCGTAGGATTGTACTTTGCTCCTTTCCTGACTGGATATGTTCCAGGTTTCAATGTATTCTACCTTAGCATTTATGGCCCACAGGATGAGGTGATGTTTAGCTAGCATGGAGGCTACAAGGAGATCAGTGATGGGTTAGGACTTGGATGTACAGGTTTACTTTTACATTTGATGATGTTGTACTATAAAGAACTTGGGGTATGTAATATTATTCTAGCACATGATTAGATGCTTTGATGTGACTTGAGTTGTTGATACCTAGTACAGCTTACTACGTTGTGTCTACCAACATAGGCTCGACGTGTCCGACTCGTATCCGAGTATTCGGGAGCAGGTAGTGACACATTTTTAGTGGTGATCCATGCAGGTCCATCCAATGGTGCTTAGGATTAGAGTACTATTAGGAACCTGCTATATAGGAATAATCAATCAAAGCTTAGTCCGATTGTATGGTTATACATATTTACTATATGCATTTTCGAAGGGTCCTTTTCCTATCTCTTTTAGTTTTTAAAATTTTCTAGGTCTGTTATTATCTTAGAAGTTTGTTTTCTCTTTTAGCAAAACCTATCATCAATGACTAAGTCTCCAAATTCCTTTGATAGTTTGTTAGGCTACTTCAATCTGATTTCCTTTGATCAATTCAAATATTCTATCATAGAGCCCTAGACTAACTATTTATTTTAACTTGTCTATCTAAATTTTCTAAACTTTTTATTGACCACATGGAATCATTCTCTCAGAATAATTCCGGTATGGTTCAATATTCCATAGCCAATTTTCTGGAGACACATAATTCTACTGGTTCTTCCACTATGCTTGAAGTCGTACTATTTCTACTAGTCAGATTCAGGTTTGATCAAATTCATAAGCAATCCTCAATCTATTAAGCAGGGAAAGGTCGGAGAACAAATACTCCTCTTGATTTTAGTCATTTTTCTACTGGTAGTTGACCTTGACTCTCGAAGACCTATAGAACGGATACTTCCACTGGATCAATATTCTTATTTTCTAAAGAACAGATACGTCACTTTTATCATGATTAGGACTTTTAGAACTCATTTGAATTGTCGTAAACTCCTTTGGAATTCCTATGGATAAAGTTGAGAAAATATTCGACGACCCACTATGACGTGGCATATGCGCACTGCAGTCATTTATCTGGATTATGGAGATCGCGAGTTCACTGTAGTCACCTGCGCACTGGAGAGGCATGAGCTCAAAGTCAAAGTAATTTTAGGTATTCATGGGATCTTGAATGTTATCGAGGCTATGTACTAAATGTTTTGACCTCTTGAGTTGTTATAACAATCCTAGATAAAGTTGATAGAATATTCGATGATCTATAATTATAGGAGTCATGGACACCGAAGGTTCCTTGCAGCCAGATGTATACCACATTAGTGGGGCATGAACTATAGGCAAAGTGACTTCGAATATGTATAGTTTTCAGATACTATTGAGACTATATCCATAATTCCCTGTTTGACCTCTTATTGCCATTGACAATATTACAGAAATTTTCTTGAATTGTTTAAACTTTTGACTTATACAAATCTTAGTGTCAGATCCAAGTTTCAGAATTCGTTTCTATTACCATATGTTCCATATAGAGATGTCCACTTGATTTTCTAGAACTCATTAGGACCATCTTTTCAACAACTATTAACCAAATCTCTTTCATGGTTCGACCCTAGTGAATTGTATGACTTTTGTTGATGGTTGCATAATTTGATAGCTACATAGCTATGCATAGTCGGATATATTTGTATATATGTAGCTATATATATGTGGTTGATAGCTATATAAATATACAGAGGAAAGCATAGATAGGTTACCTAGATTATTTTTAGGTATTCTTGAGAATTGACATTTTCAATTAGGTCGGGTTAGGAAATATAGTAGAAAGGAGATCTTGGATAAAGTAGTTAGTAAAAAGAGAATTATAGATCATAGAGCTTATGATTTATTCCTTTCATTCATATCTTACATTATAACCGTCTTTGATTTTTCTAAACAACAACTTATTTTTCTTCTCTAAATACTATCATGTTTCAATAAAAGCATATACCAGATTTCGCTAATATTTATGCCATGTCTAAATGATTCCTTAAAAAATATTTATAGGATTTTGATTGTGGCTAGATTTTATTTCAAATATTGGCCGTGTCATGACAATTTTTATGTCATGACGATTTTTTGGATTCTCTTGGTTATGAATTATATTTTGGGTATACCTAAATTATTCTTGATCATATTAGGATTATAATTTACAAATATGATTGGGTCTTTATGTCTGAATGATTTTGATCTTAATATAAATCATGCCCAAACGATTTATTTCTTTTGATCAAGTTTCAAAGAATTTGATTTGTTTCATTTTTTTAAATTGATTTCTAGCTAAGACAAAATTTCAAAAATTCATGTTTTGGTTATTCTTAGTTGTTTTATTTCTACGTTTATCACCAATAAACCCATTAGTATTCACTATAGCATTTCGACCCTATTTTGGATTAATGGTGTTCGAAATTTTTCTAACTGTATTAATTATGCCTAAATGATTTTGATTTTGATTTTGATTTAGCCATGTCTAATTGATTGTGGTTCCTTGAGCATGACTAGGTCATACCTAAATAATTTTGATTATGTTCATGACTAATTTCTGATGATTTTGATCATACATATGACACATATTTTACTCTTGAAATATTTTGATCAAATCGTGCCTAAATGACTTATTTTTCCTTGATCATGCTCACTCTTAAATTGATTTCTAGTCAGGTCAAATTTTTGAAAATTTTGTTTTGATTATCTTAGGTCGTTTTACTTCTATAATTGGTTGTATGATTTTGACTATATCATTTTGGTCGTGTTTAAAAAAAAAATTATGTTAATAATTTGTTTTGTTTGAAATTCCTAGCCGTATTAACTATGTCTAAACTATTTCCATGTTTAGATTAAAATTTTATTCTTGACCATACCCAAGAAATTTTCTATCGTATTTGATATTGATTATGGTTATATGATTTTGTCTTCACTTCTGAACGGTGTGGATCTTAACCAAGCGTGCCAAAATAATTTAATTCTTTTACCATACTTCAAATCAATTCAAGAACTAAATTTTGTTCGTTTTTAACTTCGATTTCTGGAAAAGCTAGAATTTCAAAATTTCTGGTTTTATTCTTAGTCGTATCATTTATATATCAATTGTATTTTAGCATTTGTGACCTTAATAATTGTGATTATATCAAGCCTAAAAAAATCTTGGTCATATTCTTTTCTAAATCACGTTTAAATGACTTGAATTCTAATCATAGTCGAGATAGTCATGTTTAAACAGTTTTCTATTGGGTCTAGGTCCTAGTCTTATTCTTGACCATATTTAGGATTTAAGGGATGATTACATCATTTTGATGCTATTTTAGTATGCCTAAATTTAAACTTTAATCGTTTCTAGAAAATCATGATTCTATTAGTCATATTTAAATTTTGATTTTATGATTAACCGATTTTAAGAATTTTAAAATTTTTGTGTTTGGTTAATCTTAATAGAGCTTATCGTGCCATTTGAAATTTCGAGGACGAAATTTTTTTAAGGGTGGTAGATTTGTAAATACCTAGATTTCAAATTCCTTCCTTTGAAAATTTTGAAATAAAATTTTCTTCAAGCCATGAAATTCTTTCCTAAATCGAGATTCTATTTTTGATATAAAAGACATTATTATTGGAATCATATTTTATTGATTTAAATTTAACTTTAAATTACTATTATTATCTAATGAATCAGTAACTCTTATTTCATTTTATTATCTATTTTATTTGAGCCGACCAAGTTCATGGAGTAGGTTCAGTTGGGCCAATTACATGGTCGGATTTTAGGCCAACAAGCCTGAAGGCTAAAGTTTAGAATGATAAGAATATAGACTTTTGGTGTATGGGCTGGGTTGTGGTTATTTAAGAAACCACATGGGTTTGGATTAGTAGTGCGACTGGATAAAGGGGTTGAGTATTATATAGTTAGTTGTTTTAAATTAGTTATAAAATCAATAATTTATTAGTAGTATAACTAATTGTTTAGTCCTAACTAATTGATTGGTTACTAATTAGGTAATTAATTGGAGTTAGTTATGGTTGGTTATGGTTAGTTAGTGGCCCTCTCTATCACCCCTAGATCAAATGTAAATTACATAGCATTGCCACTCTAATTGTGGAACACTCCATCCCCTCTATTAAAATAGGCAATTGATAAGGCAACTTTTGATCATGGCTAGTCCATTAGGGCCAGCCCTGATCAAAAAGTGAAGTGTCTTTTATAACAAGGACTGTCCAAATTCCTGGCAGTCCTACATACAGTAAGGACTACCAGAAAAATGGACAGTCCTTTTGTTTCACATGCTGAGACTTAGGACTGCTAAGTTTTCTGGCAGTCCATTCAGTTTGCAGGACTGCCCGAAAATTGGACAGTCCTTGTTATAAAAAAAGTGAAGTTTTTGATCAGGGGCTGGCCCTAATGGGCTAGCCCTGATCAAAAAGTGCAGTGCCTTTATCAATTGTCTTAAAATATTAGGACTCCTAATATTTTATTACAGGAATATTCACTTTCTCTCCTGCCTCCCCCTCTCTCTCTTTCTCTAGATCTACTCCGACTGCCGATCTCCGCCTCGTGCACCACCATGTCGGCCGAATTTCGGCGATCCTCGTCGCCGCAGCCCATCTCCTCGCCACCATTGTAAAGCCAACCACCACCCGCTCCTCATTCTGGCTATTCTCTCACCGGAACGTCGCTGCGAGAGTTTCCTGTTCACCGTCGTTTTCGAGTTTCTCGACCAAGAACCACCCCGTGCTTGTGGCCGAATTCATCTCCTCCTCCACTGTCAACGACCCTGATCATATCATCCCGTTAATCATCACCACCATCGACTAACATCCAGCACTGCCTCTCTACCACTGTTCCCTCAACTCCATCACAAGACCAACTCACCTGTCAGACCTCCATGACTGCTCTTTCCCGCCGATCTCGACCTCGGTGGCTCGGTGCCAACAACATCGGTTCCCTCTCCGTCGGCCGATGGACCGCAGTCGACCAAGTTATGGTTGTGCTCGCTCGTGCTCGAGCACCACCTCCATGAGTCAACTTTTCCAGCACCTCGCCGCGTGACTGCCTGGATGAGCTTCTTTTCGCCGAGAGATCGCCACGGTGGCCACTGTGTTCGACCGCTTCCGACGCCTCCTTCCGACTCATCTCTGAGAGTCACCACGCAACCTCTTTCCAAAGCCAGCGCTTGTTCCTCCACTGGGTAATTAATGATCTCTCCATACTCTCCCTCCATCTTCGTCTTCTTTTCGTCCTCCTCTTGTTAAATCCCTATGGGAACCGAAAGTAATTGTTGTTGTTTCTTACTCTCTTTTAAATGATGATTAGTTTTTATTAGAATTAGGTTCGGGTTTGGGCTTCGTGCCACCTTGTTTTAGTTTTTGGGTTATAATGTGTGGACAGCTGTGGATACATTACATTGGAGAAGAGCAAGAGCGAGCCTTTACTCTTCGAATTTTAAGGAGTCCTGGACCCTTCAAGATTTGAAAAGTCAAGTTGTTTGCAGACTTTTCTTTTGTGTACAATATTTGAGTATTAGTATATTACATGTGTCAACTAGCATTTATGTGTAAAGTAGGTATAGATGTATATTAGTTTCTTTCATATTGTTTCACTAATATTTATCTTTCTATGATAAATTTGTTACAAGGGATTTGCATCCCTCTAGTTCTACAAATAAATAAATTTTTGATATCTATATTATTATTAGTGCTATTACTATGATGATTATTTTCTCTATTATTCTTATATTAGATTCGTAGCAATATTCCTAATCAACAAGTAATTGCAAAAGATATCTACTAAAATAATTGTGATTAAGATAAAACCCATTTTACTAGTATTGTTTTACTTTAGATATTTGTAATTGTTTTGGTTATAAACATTTTGCTATAATGTACTTGTATTACCTATTGATTGGGTTGCTAAGGTATAGCTTTACTAAATTACTTGAATATCTAGATAATACAAGTTACTATATATTATCTTCTATGTTTATTAATAGTAAATAATTGCTGTCATTGTTAGATTTTAACCTATTCTTGCTCTATTTTTAGGTGGACATTGTGACAGATTTGATGCAAGGACAAAGCCAAGTATACTACGATTGATCTTTACTTTGTATTTTTGCATTACATTGATCTTATATTGGATACGACGTTACACGATATGGTATTGTGCTCTTGTTCATTTTTTATGTACTTTACCTATTAATGTGGAGGGAAAATACTACAAATGTGTGACCAAATCCAAAATAAATTCATGTTAATAGCTTAGGCCTCACACCGTGCATGCGAGATCTAAGCTGTACCATTATTCATGTGCCCTGTACCCTGTGCTACCAAAGTCGGTCACACATTCTGGATGTATTTTAATATATTGCACATGTCAGGTTCCCTGTGTATTTCATATTTAGGATTCAGTCCATGTATGTGTTTTCCTGTACTTCATGTTCCTTACTTTTTCTGTACTCATTGCATTACAGTTTTATATTGTACATGTTCATTTCATAGGGTTATACTTTGCTCCTTTTCTGACTGGATATGTTGCAAGTGTCGATGTATTCTACCTTAGCATTTATGGCCCACAGGATGAGGTGATGGTTAGCTAGCCTAGAGGCTACAAGGAGATCAGTGATGGGTTAGGACTTGGATGTACAGGTTTACTTTTACATTTGATGATGTTGTACTATAAAGAACTTGGTGTATGTAAAATTATTCTAGCACGTGATTAGATGCTGTGATGTGACTTCAGTTATAGATACCTAGTACAGCTTACTACGTTGTGTCTACCAATGTAGGCTGGGCATGCCCGACTCGTATTCGAATATTCGGGAGTGGGTCGTGACATTGTATACTCTTGTGCTCTCATGTACTCTCATGTTCACATGTGCTTCATGAATCAAAACTAACAATCATGTACGTAACGTAACTTGACAAGATCCTTGTGTATTGATTAGGGTAGGGGTGAGTAGAATTGGTTATGTGATTAATTTCCCAAGTAGTGTAAAACTGTGCATGTCTGTTATACCCTCACATATAATAGAATTACCATAGAATAAACATGTGCAACCTAAGCCAATCACATAATTATTTTGTGCTCTAAAACACTTATATTTATTATAGTTCATAGTTTCTTACTATTTTTCATGATTCAGCTTACTTATCCCTATCTCATGTATTTATGTATTTCTTTACAGCACGTCATGTATTTTATTCTACTGTTATCTCTATATTTTCTACCAAACTTTGGAAGTGCTTACAAAGATATGTGTTTGTTCCTGTCCTGACAGGATAACGTTGAAAATTTTACAGATAACTTGGAGGATCTCAACTAGCCTAGAGGAGACACCAGTAGAGCTTGGAGTAGATTTTTTGGTTTTTGTCTAGTTGTAGTTATCAGTTATTTTAGGAGATGTTTTTATTTCATACTCTGTGTGTGTGGTGATGATAACGCTAAACTTCTTCAAATCTGGTTTGTATTAAATATTATGATCCTTCTACCTATTTTATTGGTTGTATCTCACTTTGTGATTAATGTCTATCTTATCGTGTTGATTATCTATCTTAGAGTTGTGATTGAGTTGTATCTTCTGAGGTTGTCCTCCGTTTGGAGAGTATATTATATTGTGTTTAGCTTGTGACTGAGACTTAGGACAACGTTCTACCGCCGATACTGCGGCGTAGGCTGGACGCATCTACGATCTCGTACCTTTTCAATGGGTGCAGGTCGTTGCACGTTTTTAGTGGTGGCCTATGCAGGTCATGATTCGCATTTGTGCGATGTTGTGGTAGCACAACGACTTAGTTGTTATACCACGAGCCTGCGATAGAATATAGGATGTAAGGTATTGTAATGAGAGGATACTCAATCATAGTTAGAAATTCCTTGAGAGATTCCTGCGACGACCCTTGAGAATCTCATTTTGAACTTCGATTTGAAATCATTTTCTCTTGTTTTGTTCACCCTTACTCCTTGTTATTGAATTTGATTTTGATGGATCATTGTTGATTTTGATTTTCCTATCGAGATGAATTTTATAGCCTGAGTTATGGTATCTTCTGATAACATACGTTGACGGGAATAACAGGAAAGGTAAACATCTACTTGGTTATGGAGCATGGAGTTTATCGCAGCCATATTAGCTGGCATAGCAGAAACGTAGAGACCTAGCTTCGAATTTACACATCTTGGTTATGAGATTTGGGATTTCTCGCAGGTATACTAGTCGGCATAGCGAGGATTCCAGACAACATGATTATAGAGGTGCATACCCCAGTTATGGAATCTATCGTTTATCACAGCCTTGCTAACTGGCATGGCGAGGATTCTGAGTGTTATGATTTTGGACAGACGCATATGATTATCAGATTGTATCTTGAGAAGGTTCCTAAAATATTATCTCTATCTTTCGCTTCTGTTATTATAAAATTGTATTCTATCATCAAATAACTTAGAAGTAGGGATAATTTTAGTTATTTTAGTCCAGTTCCTTGTAGAGTTTATTTCATCTATAGTACTTTCATAGTGTGATGATTTGATAACTTGTAGAGTGTCTGTATTCTAGAGATGATAGTTTAGTTTTGGCATTAGAATAGTACCCATTATAGTTAATTCTATGATTGTTTATTATAATCACCAGTTTTTATATAGGGTATTAGTCTGCCTTACAGCCTTTGATGTTTTCTTGTTTCCCTCTATTTCCAGTATGGCACCCATGACCAGAGCCCGTCCCCTGAGCGTAGTTGCAGTTTCGGATATGACTGAGAGCTTGCTTCCACCTCCTATTGCTCAGGAGGTAGTGACCCCTCCTGCTGACCAGAGGGTAGTGGCACCTCCTGCCATTGATGAGGTAGCAGTAACCTCCCCAGAGAGTTTTTCTCCATCCTACCATTCAGGAGATAGCTGTAGTTTCTCCTGAGACCGATAGTCTTCCTCTGCCTCCCGGAGTGGTACCCTATACCATATTCTCAGGAGGTTTAGCCCCTGATGGAGTTCAGATATTTGGACTTCTCCGGGATGTGTTGGAGACACAGAGTTCAGGCTAAAATCCTGAGGGAGAAGAGTCAGAGGATTCAACATCTGTGGGACTTACTGCATTCATGAGGAGAGCCTAGTTCTAAGAGAGTGAGAAATGGTATCCAGTTCCACCCAGAGCCTCAGGAGTACCCAGGCTTCCAGCATAGACCGTCCTTCCCAGTTTAGATTCCCGCCCAGCAGAGGCCAGTTGAGTGAGTGCCTACATGTGCTTTCTGTAGGAAGCATGGCATGTATGGGCCAATTATAGTAAAAGGAGAGGGTTGTACCTGTATTATTGGGCAGCTACCCACACGATACGAGACTCTCCTATTGCACTATTTGCAATCAAGGCCCCGCCTCCATGAGGGACTTCCAAACACCAGACCTAGTTGGAGGTGAGTTTTTGACCTAGATCTTAACATGTCTTTTGAGATGACTTGATGTACACTACCATTGTTTGTTTGTTTTAATACCTTGTGAATGTCTTATGCCATAGTATGACTAGTGTAGCTTGATGAGACTTTCAATTGATACTGCATGCCATGACCCTGTATGTTGATCTTTCAATATTATGTTTTCGATAAAGTTTTCTTAGACCATAATTATTGGGGGAGAGACCCTAAGAGGAGTACGACCAGCCTAAATTTCGAGGACAAAATTTTTCTAAGGAGAGAAGGATTGTAACTACCACTTTTCTAAAATGAGGATAATTTTGAAGTCTTATAAAATTGATCATGTTAGTTATTAGAAAATGGGTTTAAATCATGTTAATGATAAATTGGTGAATTTTTGATTATTTTAATATTATTTAATTTGATGCATTGTGTTTGTGTCTTTAGTTAGTGAAACCTTAGAACAACTTAGCCTAGAGACTAACCATGACCATGGAGACCTAGCTAATGGATTTGGATTAGTAATTAGGTTCTAATCTAGCTAGGAATCACTTAGAATCTAATTAAGGAATTAAATCAAGGTGCTAGTTTGGGCCTTTAGCTAAGAGGCTTGATTAGACAACATAGAAAGGGCTTTAGACCATTTCAACTTGACCTAACACTAGCCCATGAGTTGTGGCCAGCCATACTTAGTCCCCCCCTATATAGATCATCACTAGCCCCCTTTTTTTCCTCTCACAAAGAAATCGTAACCCTAATTGTATTCTTCCCCAAATTTGCCCCGTTTTACCAAATTAACTCCAAATTCAGCCAAACCTATTACAAATCACTCCGCTTGAGTAGAGGAGGTCTCAATTGGTTAGCCAGGATGGATTTGGAGCAATTTGACCATTGGAGCTTGGCGGAGATCTAGATCTAGGAGTTTTCATTGGGATTCCAACTTCCAATTGGTAAGATCCCTCTAAACCTTTAAATTCCAGAATTTCTTCCATAGATGCATTCATTTAGGGTTCCTCTAGCATTAGAAAAGAGTTGGGTCGAAATTGGATCCGTTAGAGGTGCGTATAGGAAGAGTATCAGATACGTATCTAAGGTGTTCGATGAAATGCCACATAGGAAGTTTCTATCACCAATTTCAGAATTAATTACATATTTAGGTAGCTTATGATCTGTAGATTGCATTTGTGATTGACTGAGGTGAAATCGATGTCGTTTGGTATGGTTATTTAGACACGGGGATACGCGGCCACGAGTTCACTATGCGCAGTGGCTTCCCCTGCTGCTAGGGTGTCTGCCCGCGCTCGATACGACACATTTCCTCAACCTAGCTACTGAACTAGGTTGGGGCAGTGACTGACACATGACCAGGATCTTAGGGCTTCGAGCCATGGCGGGTTCGATCTGTGGCACCAGCCACAGATTCCCCTCTGTGCGGTCGACTGCTGCACACGCTATTTTGTTGTGTTTTGATACTTGACACTTGACACTTCTTTGACACAACCTGTAGACACTCATTAGACACTTGCACATGTTTGACACACCTGCAAAACTTTATTACTCACTCGACACTCTCACACATCTCACATTGCATTACACTCTTTACCTCACACGCGCTGAACACCATTGATACTATTTCACTATACACTTCTTGACACTCATTTGACACAGCAGCATCTCTGATCATTCCCTGCATCTCATCATGTTCTGTCCATTGATTATTGCCTGCCTTCATAATTCAGTCCATTCGAATTGTGTTCAGTAATTGCATATATTATGTCCAATTGATTTTAGACGCATCCCTACCTCACATGTTACCCCATAATTCATGTATCCATGTCCCCTTTGATCTTTGGTATCAGTTGAGATACCACAGTATCAAACCTTGATCTTAGCTTAGACCCATATGGGACATGCATCAATATTTTGAGTTCAATTCTTGAGCTCGATGTTCAGTCCATTTGACACATGCATTAGTTTAGGTATATGTTACATCAGATCACCCATCAATCATGCACATTTAGTTTGATCCTTCATGTTGATTGATCAATGGGGTTTGGGTAGGGGTTTGGTTCACTTTGATACCCATGTTGCATTTATGTCTACTGATCTCATTGATGATCTAACCCTATATTACATACCTTCATATTCTTTCACTGCACCTAGTTAATGTGGGGTTCCAAATATGCATATGTCCCTCTTCCTTACATATTTATTCCTTCTGTTTTGACCAATAACTTAAAGTTCAGAATTGAACTTCCAAGTTAGGTTTAATTTATTGCCCTGCTATTTATTGCCCTGCCCTGGCCTTAGATGTATCAGTAGATTTTAGTTCAGTCTAGAACCCTCTGGTTCGAACACATTCTCCACATCCAAACATTGCATCTTCACTTCCATTCCATTGCAGTACACTACACTTCATTAAATTACCCCACTCCATTATCTGCCATGCCTCATATTGACCACATGTCCTGCAAAGCCTATGACTTCACTGCATATAGTTGAGTCATCTGCATTCCTTAATACATTCAGTCACCCCTTCAATTGGTTAAACCAAATTCCCACTTGATGTATCAACCCCTTAGTTCACTTTAGGATACATTGTATTAGATCACTTGATTTAGAAATAGACTTTTAGCCACAACCCTTTTGTCCTGTATTTGGGAATGTTCAGATTGAGCTTTGGGTTGGAATCCCTCTTTGCTCAGACCCCCTTTACTGCATACTTCCATACTCTATCTTTAGTCCATAGTATCCTACATATCAGGCCTTGAACTTCATTAGTTAAGTAGAAATATATCATATCCCTTTTCATTCAGTTTAGTATTCAGCCCACCATTTAGCTATTCCATTTGTTCAGACCGTGGATTGTTGTCTTGCATATCCTTAGATTTGACCACACCTCTTTTGGTTTACAGTAGAAATATTATACTGTTCAGATTTGGTAATCCTTGAGTTCAATCCACTCAAGTATTGTTCTGTCCCTGCCCTGCCTCTTAGTGTAGAGTAGTTTGCTCAGTTTAGTCCAGGTTTTAGTGAAGAGCCTATGTACATGATGTTAGGATTGATGTATGGATGCTTGGGCTTTGAGAGTTCCTTACAGGATATATATATATATATATATATATATATATATATATATATATATATATATATATATATATATATATAAGAGTATGTGGGGGTGGATCCCGATCTAAGAGGCTCTTCTCCTCCTCGAGTGGCCGTCCGGTCCCGGGCTCGGCTGGCGGCCGTCCGCCCCCAGGCGTCCCCCTCCTCGCCGGAAGCACCTTCCCTCCTCCGGCCTCCTTGGCCCCTTCGGTCGGGCGGGATCCCTCTGGCCGACCCCCCCGCGAGGAGGCCCCCCTCTTCCCCCGGTTGGAGCATGCCAGGTGTGCGGCAGCCCCTCCCCCTCCATCCTGCTTCCGTGGTGCAGCCCCCGCTTGCGGCGCAGCAGGCTTCGTCGGGTACGACGCCCTCCGCCGTCCAAGGAATCCTCCATCCTCGGACCTCCTCCTGTCATCCTCGGCGCCCCGTGCGCCTCGCGGCCCCTCTCCGGCCCGCCGCCCCTCCAGGATGTCGCCCCCGCCGACACGCCGCCCCCCTCCCTGGTCGCGGGTCCCCCCGCCGTTCCCTCTTCCCAGATGCGGTCCTCCGTGCTTCCGGCAGAGCCCCCCGCGGAACCATCTCTTCCCCCGGCCCAGTCTCCTCCGGGCCAGGCGTCCGTCCCCCTAGCCGGAGCCTCTCCGCCGGAGCTTCCCCCCGTGCATTCCTCCGCCTCGGATTCCCTCACGGTGCTCTCCCCCGCTCCGGGCGCCGTCCTCCCTTCGGTAGCCCCTTCCTTCGCGCCTCCCCTGTCCTCGGTCGCGGAGCCCCCTCCCCCTCCAGTCGTGCCTCCGCGGCTCCTCCGACCGCCAGCTACCCTTCGTCGGGAGTCTACTGGCAGGACCCCTCCTCTCTTAGGTGGTTCTGGATCTCCGCCCTGGCGGCCGTGCCCCTTCAGGCCCCGGCGGACGCGCCTCTCCCTGCTTCCGCCGACGGCGCCGACATCCCCGACAACGTATCGTGGTGCCCCTGCAGGCGCCCCCCCCACCGTCGGGCCTAGCGCGCTCCTGCAGTGGCATCCCCGGCGTCTTCTTCCCCCGCCTCGGAGCTGCCCGGCGGACCTCCGCGGCTCTCTCCGCCGAGTCGCCTACCTCTCCCGTCGTTCCCGAATGTTGCGCCGGGGGCTCCCTCCCGGCCGGTCCGCTCCGGCGGCGTCTCCCGGCTGGGGCTTGGGAGTCCCGTCCTCCCCCTCGGTTCCCGAGCCCCTCGGGCCCCGCCCCTCCCGCTTGAGTCCCGTGCCCACCCTCTCCGGGGCGCGCGCCCCCTCGGTTTGCGTGGGATCGCGCCAGCTGGCCTTCCAGCTGTCCTTCCCTTCATTTTGGTTTGAATTTTGTTCGGGGTGTTCCCGCCTATGGGACCCAGTTTTGGGTTTGGTGGGCCACGTGCCCCCCTGTTATGTTGTGTTTGGCTCCTTTGTGTTTGTTTCCGTTTCAATGAAGTTTGCCTTTTCCCAAATATATATATATATATATATATATATATATATATATATATATATATATATATATATATATATATATATATATACTTATATATATATATATATATATATATATATATATATATATATATATATATATATATATATATACTTGGTTTTGTGGTTGTTTTGTCTAGCTCCTATTATTTTGCTCTTTTCTCGTCTTTGTTCGAGCTTACTTGTAAAGGCTACGACATTTTGTGCCTTATATCAATATATGGATTGGAGTTTGGTTCGGGCCAAGTTTCGACAAGTTTGGTACAACCGGATCTCCTAAAAAGGCAAAAGCTTATAAAAAATTAATTAAGCTACAACTTGACTTATTTCCATACAAGGGATATAAATATGGCTAGGCCATCCCTACCTTGGCTAATATGCTTGTCATGGCACATGACTATACTAGCCATGCCATAATTCCTAGTTAACATACATCTCCAAACTTAACCAAGACTAAGGCCATATATATAAATAATAAATATTATGTACAAATATGTAAAATCCCAAAAATTACCATTTTAGGTCAAATAAATAATAATAATAATTTAGAAATATGGGGGTTTCCATTTAACCACCTTAAAATAATTTTGACCTCAAAATTCAAATTTATCAAGCAACTTAATAATTAAAAAAGAAAAGACGCTTCTGTAGGAACGTTGAGCACCTCTAGGGGTGAATAAAGTGCGTGTGTGCAAAGAAAAGATAATCACCAAATTAAAAAATTATATGTAGTGTCACAGGTAGTAAGTGCTAGGCAATGATAACAAACTATATAAAGTTAAATGTGTACAGTAAAGAGCATCAGAAAAGCAAACTCATGACACAGCGATATATACTGGTATCCCTCTGAGAGGACTAGTCGAGTTTCGAGTACTCTTGCTCGATGATAATCCACTATGGCAAGCTTTAAATCTGAAGTGCTTACATCTCCTTACAACTATGAGATTTTACCCGAAGGACTCACAACTTCAAATAAGGCGAACTTTAAAAACTAGAATATTTTCGTAAAGCCTTCTTTACAAACTCGAACCAAATTCTAGATAGAATCAGAAAGGCACTTTGCTTGGTTAAGAGTCATTTAAAGGCTAGATATGAAAGTGTAGAGGTCTGGAATGCTTCTGAATAGATAGAGAAGAGAAGAATGAATGAGTCATTTGGAAAGGAAACTTCTCATCTATTTATAGCATTTTTATCGACAGAATCTTCAGGCAGACAACTAAAAATTGGTTGTAGATCTTCAGGCAGACCACTATCATTTAGGAGCCACCGTGACCGATCGGGCAGAGTTCCGGTTGAACTCTGGCCGAACTCTTAGGTTAAGTTTCCTGACCAGTTTGTGGTATATTAATGAAATGCTTTTTGGTTATATTTGGTATTGGGCTTTTTGGGTATTGGATTTTGGGTATTGGCTAGTAGCACATGACTATACTAGCCATGCCATAATTCCTAGTCAACATGCATCTCCGAACATAACCATGACTAAGGCCATATATATAAATAATAAATATTGTGTACAAATATGTAAAATCCCAAAAATTATTATTTAGGTCAAATAAATAAGAATAATAATTGAAAAATATAGGGGTTTATATTCTAAACACTTTAAAATAATTTTATTCTCAAAATTCAAATTTATCAAGCAACTCAATAATAATAAAAAGAGAAGGCGCTTCTATAGGAACGTTGAGCACCTCTAGGGGGTAAATAGAGTGCGTGTGTGCAGCAAAAATATAATCACCAAATTAAAAATATATATACAATGTCACAGGTAGTAAGTCTAGGCAACGATAACAAACTATATGAAAATTAAATGCATAAAGTAAAAAGCATAAAAAAAGCAAACTCATGACACATCAATATATACTGGTATCCCTCTGAGATGACTAGTCCAATTTCGAGTACGATTGCTCGATGATAATCTACTATGGCAAGCTTTGAATCCGAAGTGCTTACAGCTCCTTACAACTACGAGTTTTTTCGAAGGACTCACAACTTCAAATAAGGCAAATTTTAAAAACAGGAACATTTTCGGAAAGCCTTCTAATAATATAAAAATATTTTAAAAAATTTCGGAAAGGGGAGCTACAAATCCACCCACCTTAAAATAAATTCGTCATCGAATTTGAGAACTACCAGGGTATTCAGACTTGGCAGGTTGGTGAGAGGTAATAGAACTTTATGATAAAGGAAATTGATCAAATAAATAAATGAAATAGGAAGAAATGGTTTGAAGCTCTGAAATGCTCTCATCTTCAATTTTGAAACAAGTATGCTAAGGAAAATAATCATAAACAATATATCGACGAAATCTACATTCAACCCGATAAATAAATTATGTGAATAAATAAATGAGTAGGGAAGACCTGTCCATAAGTGTGTCCTAATTAGGAAAACTAGGCCAAATTGTGACATGACTATGATAAATAGTTTAATTATTTTTTATTTATTATTATTATTATTTGACGGTTAAGTGACCGGGTTGTACCAAGCTAGTTCGGACTGGACCCGGACCAAGCTCAAGCCCGGGTAGGCATGTAGTGAGACCAAGGACGTCCTTGAGGACGTACTTTATCTGTATGCAAACATTTTGTATCTATTTAGGAATCAACTGATCTTTCTAGATATTTGCTATAAACGTAGAATATAGCTATTATTAATAATAACTGGCGTTTGGAATATATATACAAATTTCTGGAGCCAAATAAGTGGTGTGTTTGATGAGTTCACCGAAATACATTATTCGTTTAATTTTAGTTGTTATTAGGATTATTATTATTATTAATGTTGTTGATGTTATTATTAAATAATGTTATTTTATAATTATTGGTTATAATTATTTATTATCAAATAAATATTATAGTATATGTGTGCATATATATGTAGGTAGGCCCTACACTAGGTGGTAAAAAGTATTGAGGTTATTTGAATTTTATGCATATTATCAAATATTGTATATGTGTGTATGTGTATGTATATATAAATATATATATTACATAGGTGTGTATGTGTACGTGTATATATATATATATAATATATATATATATATATATATATATATATATATATATATATATATATATATATAAAATAAAATAAAAATAAAAATAAAAATAAAAAAAATAAAAATAATATATATATATATATATATATATATATATATATTATATATATATATATATATATATATATATATATATATATATATATATATATAAAATATATTATATGTAGATATATATGTATATATACGTATATATCTACATATATTTTTTTATATATGTATATATATATATATATATATATATATATATATATATATATATATATATATATATATATATATATAAATATATATATAAATATACGTATATAGGTACATAGGTACTTATATGTATATAGATATATATGTATAATAATAATAAATAAAAAAAGGAAAAAAAAAACCAAGGCAGCAGCTCACTTGGCCCAGCCCAGCTAAGCCCGAGCCCGGGCACCCCCCCCATAACAAACATTAAGCAGCAGCTCGGCCAACCCGCAGTAACAACACCAGACCCGAGCCCCATCCGAGAGAAACCGCATGTATATATATATATATATATATATATATATATATATATATATATACATATTGAGAGAGAAAAATCGAAAACATCAAAACCCTAAATCATGCGCCACCACCCCTGTCACCCTGGCAACTCTGTCCTGGCCTCTGCGCGCCATCGCGAGCCACCGCCGTATGTTGGCCAGGCGCGGGAACCAACCCGCGTGCAGGATATGCGCACAGCTGCAACATGATGCAGAGCCGACTTCGCGACGACCATTCTCGAAGATCATTCGATCGTTTCGAGAGTCGTTTCCTCTGGTATGCACCTAACCTAACCACCTTCATTTCGATTCAATTAGCTCGATTTACTTTGTACGGCATGCGTTACGAACCGAGCCCAAATATCGACAAAAACCTGTTTGCAATTAGCATAACAGAGCAGTCCCCACCCCTATTAGGAAGGCAAGATTCTGTCAAACCATAGGGAATTCTTAAAACATAGTTGAACAGATCTCTAGAGGACCTAACCGAGATGGAAACTCCACTATTTGTTTTATTTTTAGTTATTTATACAGTAATAAAATCCAGTTTGAAAACCAAGAAAAACCTATTTTCAAAACCCAGAAAAACCTTCGATACGACGTACGTTCTGCCAATCCGGGCGACGTAGTCGCAAATCGAAAGCATCGAAAGGTGCCTAATGGCTTCGTGGACGTGTGGGCTTTGACGGAATTCAAATTGGTTGCGTGTGCGCGACAAATTTAATGCATATCCGTCGAAACTTACCGTTTCGGCCTCTGTTCAAATTTCTTGATTACTTTGTGCACGTTCGTCAGATCGAAACAAAACTTGTGCTAACAGGACCATATCGTTTTTCTGGTCATGTATGCCAAGTTTGGTCCGATTTTGAGACAGTAGACCGGATCGTCGTTTTGCGGGCCCCACAATCCGACTCAACGGGCAATTTTGTGCACGGTCCACCGAAATCCAACTTTGGACATACGATTGGATTTGTATCGAAAAACCGGACCTGTTAACATATAGTTTGATGACTTTAGAGACCATAGACTTTGGTATACTTTACGGTGCAAAGCGGGTCCAATGGCGGACACCGTTTTGACCCAAAATTATTGTTTTGCCCCTGTGTCCGAAATTGTACTTAAGGACAGACAATTTTAGCTAATTTGACTATTCCGAAAATATTGGTAATGTTTATTTCAGCATCCGAAGACTTTTGCATGTGTTGACTATTGTGGCTCATTGAGTGGTATAGTATTATCGGTTTCACCAGCACAGGACCTCAGGCGAGTACATCTCTGATAGTTTTTATATCTGATTATCTCTATGAATCATGTACGTAGTAGTATTTTACATTGATATTCTATTAGTTCTTGACACGATGTTACACGAGATAGTAGTTATGGATTCTTTACATGTTGTTCGTGACCAATCTATTACCGTGTTCGTGACCTGTTTGGATCCATAAGTACTGGTCGGGCGGAGAAATACTCTAGACATATAAACAAACCCAAAATTATTCTTTCCTAATAGCAGTCGTACAGTACACATGCGGGGTGCCGGATCTTATTCTTGCCTAATAGCAGTCGCACATTTCATGTACGGGGTGCCGGATTTAGCCTTAGCCATTTACATGTCGAAGTAGTATTTCAACTCACTAGATAGGTACAGTGTCTGGTTCTACAGTATATATTGCTCGCTACAGGTCTTCTCTATTTTTAGTACTCACCTTCCTTGTTTTCCATGTTCAGTTTCTGTCATGATTCTATACTTGTCTTTTCGTCGTGTATTTTATTATTATTTATAGATTTATGGATTTTGTCATTTATTGAATCTATTGTGAGATTGTGCTCGTTCTATTCATGACTGAAAACCAACATTTTTTAGGTTTAGCCACGATCACTCTTAGCACTGGGAAGGCATGGGTATGCTGAGGTCAACCTAGATAGTTGAATTAGATGTCTTTTTTATTTTGTGAGACATTGTATTTTCTAGCAAAATGTGAAGTTGTATAACCTTGTAATTTGTAAAGTTGATTTAATAATGTGAATGAGCAATAAATGTATATTTTGTGATGTTGAGCATCTTGGCCGTGACAGCATTCTACCGTCGACTCTGCGGCGTAGGCTGGCTTGGACACGTCTCGTATCCGAAAAGCGGGTGCGGGTCGTGATAAGGCACGCCGCTGTACTATCCATGCCATGATTTCTAGTCGTCTTGTACTCCAAAACTCAACCATGGCTAAAGTCATCTGCCGTAATAATTAACTAATTAATTATTTATAAAATTTTAAAAATCATATTTAAATCAAATAAATAATATAAAAATATTTCAAAATTTTTTAGAAAGGGGATGTACAAATCTACCCACCTTAAAAATAAATTCGTCCTCGAATTTAAGGACTACCAGGGTATTCTAACTTGGTAGGCTGGTGAGAGGTAGTAGAACTTTATGATAAAGGAAATTGATAAATAAATGAAATAGGACGAAAAGGTTTGAAGCTCTAAAAAGCTCTCATCTTAAATTTTGAAACAAGTTTGCTGAGGAAAATAATCATAAACAAAGTATCGACAAAATCTGCCTTCAACCCCGACAAATAAAATATGTGAATAAATAAATAAATAAAAATTTCTGAAACTCTGGAAAAGGAAATCTAGGAATTTGACCCAATCATGCCCCAAATCTTTCATAAAATTTTTATCTAAAATAATACCTATTACTTTAAATAATCCTTGTATTAAAATCAATTGTCAAAATATTGTTAAGAACAATTCAGATATTTATACTTGTATATTTTCCACAAATACAATATCTTCTAAAATAATATAGTAGTAATTTGAATTTAATATAACTCTTGATAAAATAGTAATTCCAATAATCCTAGAATAAAATCTCTTCTAAAATGTTGTAGATCTCTTCTCTTCTTTTTTTCCAAAATATCTAATATAGAAATAGAATAAAAATTATTTCCCTATTTGGAGAAAAAATAATAATTAAACTAAAATAACTAAAAGAGAATATAAGGAAACAGAAAGTAGGCTTACGACCTACCCACCTTAGAATGATTTGTCCTCGAATTTAAGAACTCGAATGATCAAATCTTTCTAAGATTTAAATAAATATTGGATCTAACAAATCAAAATCGATCCATAATGATTAAAAAAGTAATTCAAGATTTTTATTAAAATATTAAAAAATTACCTTTGATCGAATCTAAATATAATACAATAATAATTTAAATGAATAATATGTTTATCAAATGAGTTGGAAAATATGGTATGTATTATTTAAACAATACATATCTTTGTTAGTTCAAGACTGAATCAAACTAACTATAATATAACAAAATGAATTTAATTGATAATTAATATTAGCAAATAATTTAAACAATATTTTATAAATTCTAAATCAAAAATGGTTTGACAAAAAAATTTTGTTGTCATCCAAATATATTCTATAGTGGTTACAAATAAAATCTATTTTTTTAACCAAAATTTATTAAAATAAAATAAAATAAAACTTATTAAAGTAGGGGAGTGGGTTTACAATTCTACCAACCTTAAAATATTTCGTCTCAAAAATTTCAAAGAGCACGATTAGGCACGACTATGAAGAATAATCAAGGAACCAAATTTTTAGTTAATATGAATAAACGACGATTGGTATAAGCAAGTGAGTGATATGATTCATGAGCTAATTAGTCACATAAAAATGACAAAGATACTAAACAAAAGGAGAGTGTGATTTGGTACGACCAATATTCGGTCAAATAGTCTAGCTGACAACCAAATATTTTTAAGAATGGTCAAGATTGAAACGGTTGGGTACGACCAATCTATGGTCAGCATGGTTGAGTCATTACCCGCCTTTTAAGGAATGACCAAGGTTCTCGATGAAATCAAAACAGGATTTTAGTCGCATTTAAGTTGCAGTCACGATCAAGGCTAATCGTGCAAGTCATCCAAGCAGTGTGAAAATAGGAAGTCGGCACGAGCATGATCATGATCAAAATAGTCGTGACCGTAGTTGGAATGAAAGTATAACCTTAGTTATGATTTAGTTAAAATTATAGACCCAGTTATGATTTATTCTCGATAACATGGTTTAATAATTGAAATTATCTTGGTACGAACAACTCATTGAACAAAATTATTTAGTCCCAATCATGGAATTGAATTCTAGGATGACAGACGAATTGGCACGATCGAAATAGAGTCGAATAGTTTGGTCGTGATCAAAAAAGGTATTTAAGGATGATCCATACAAAATCATTCTAACATGAACGATTGTGTAGGCATGATCATAGAATCAAACCTAGGAAAGGATACGAATTGACTCGATCAAAATATAATAAAAGGAGTCTAGTCATGATCAAAATTGTTCAAGGATGATCAACTCCAAAATTATTTTGATATGCTTAAAATATTTATCCATAATTATTTAGGCACGAGTTTAGAATCAAAATCTAGGTAGGTTTAGGAGTCAAGTCAAAATTATATTAAAAGATGACAATCTAAAAATAGAAGGATAAGAAGGAAGGAAGAATTATCGGTTTATCGGGAAAATTGTGACTAGGAATAAGCACAAATCAATTTGAAAACTTAATAGTTATATGTCAATAAGACGTAGTCCCTAGGGTATTTGAAACTCGTAAACATAATCGAAGTTATTTTACCAAGAATTTATGCCTTGCCAGTGTACAGCTAGCTGCATTGAACCCTTGGTTCCACAACTTAAGCTATGTTACGGTAACGAATACCTTATCAACTGTATCTAATCTTGACATAACAACTCAAGGATGAAATAAGACGACCAAGACATAATTTTAATAATTTTTGATCACCCATGCTTACTTGAAATTATTTCAACTTAGGGGTCATGCCACCCCAATGTGCTTCTGGATGCAGTGAACCCGCAGTCTCGATAATTCAAATAAGTGAGGACAGTGTGCTGCTGTCTTGTCATCGCAAGTCATCAAAATTATTCCAACTATATCCCCAAGAATACCAAAGGAATTTAAGACATCATGCAAGTTGTTAAAGATAGAAAAGTGTAAGTATTTGTTCTTCAAGTATAAGATCAGCATCTTGAATCCAAAAACTTAACTCAAGATTAATAGACAATCGAGTGAGAAGTTATTTTTTTTAAAAATAATTTCCTAGGTCCAAGGAAAAGAATATAAGTGATACGAACTTATGATATGGTGATGTTTAGAAAAGACATAAGATAAAGTTGTACAAATGGTCATGATTAGGGAGAAAATGACCGAAGGCAAAAGAAATATAAACTTAAATTTATATTTCTCTAATATTCAAGATCGAGGAAAATTATGTATAAAGCACTATGTCTACCTATTATGAATATATTTATATACAATTATATAGGTATAGCCTAAGTAAATCCTAAAAATCCTAAATTATCATTCTAAGAGGAGGTTATCCTATTTCCAAGAAAATGCAAATTTAAATATCAATAATACATATATTATATTCAATATATATAATTTATAGAAATTATTCACAATGCTAGAAATGGACTACCAATATATAAACATTTTCATATCTACATGGACGATGTTGGTCGTACTACATGTCTACCGTGGCTTGTGTTGAGTTTGGGCTAGTTTGGAACAACCATGATTCTAAAAGCCAGTAATCTTAATAATAAGTAATTAAATTATTCCTAGGATTATGTCACGATTTGGCATAGTTTTTCTTGTTACTTCACACCTATGACTCGGCCTTTTCTACCATAGCTAGAACACTAGTCAAGGCACTCGACTACACTCTCAGTACAAAAATTCTTGGTCATCTTGCACTCCAAAACATAACCGTGACTAAGGCCTTCGATAATAAATATTTATAAAATTATAAAAATCATATTTTAATTCAAACAATTAAATAAAAGGAATTTCCAAACTTTCGGAAAGAGGGGTTACGAATTTACTCACTTCAAAAATACTATCGAATCAGAATACAATAGTGCATCCTTCGATAGAACCATCTAATATGATTTAGAATTCGATGAAGCCTATGTAGCAACCTTAACTATCAAACTATCAAATTAACTAGGGACTCCTAGTCCTAACCATTCTCCTAAAATTTACTTACTTCTAGTTGTAAATGAGCATTTTCTAGTCGCAGGCTCGCAATGGTACGACTAACTTAAGTACCATCACGAGTTCGCATATTTTGCAAAATCAGACCTGCATGGGCTACCATAAAAACTTGTTACGATCCGCACCCGCTTTTCGGATACGAGACGTGTCTAAGCCAGCCTACGCCGCAGAGTCGACGGTAGAACGCTGTCATGGCCAATATGCTCAAAATCACAAAATATACATTTATTGCTCATTCCTATTATTAAATCAAGTTTACAATTTACAAGGTTTCACAACTTCACATTTGCTAGAATATACAATATCTCAAAATAGAAAAGATAGCTAATTCAACTATCTAGGTTGACCTCAGCATACCCAAGCCTTCCAAATGCTAAGAGTGACCGCGACTAAACCAAAAAATGTTGGTTTCCAGTCAGGAATGGAACGAGTATATTCTCACAACAGAATCAATAAATGACAAAATCCATAAATCTGTAATAATACTGAGATACATGATAAGGGATAACTAAGGAATCATGGCAGGAATCATGTGAGTAAAAGCAGAAAGACATGGTACACAAGACAAACAATGACAAAAAATGTAATGTAACATGACTATATCTAACAAGTAATTTGAAATACACTTTCGACATGTAAACGGCTAAGGGGTAAATCCGGCATCCTGCACGTGTCGTGTGCAGCTGCTATTATTCACGAATATACATCTTAGAATATTTTTGGGTAT